>BSBM01000288.1:6657500-7076778 GCA_027924585.1 Larix kaempferi
ATCTTCATGGCTACCTGATGTTAGTGGATCGAGATTATGACACCTATGTATAAGTATGGGAAGGTGTTCTGAGCTTGTGGTTGGTTAGCATTTGATTGTAAGAAGCTGCAACATAGAGTAATATAATTGTGGTTCTATTGTTTTAATACAAGGAGCATCAATTCTTTATATTTATGTGTTCTAATTCGTGTTAGTTTCCGTGGCATCTCTGTTAGAAGGCCAGGGCCCGCCTTCTCACAAATATCGCCGAGTTAAGTAGATGTTTCAGTTTTGTTCTATTATTTTGGTGTGGAATTATAGTAGGCATATTTACAGTGTGCTGCAATAGTAATGATTGTGTTTTCCTTTGGTGTGCTACAACAATTTGGTGTGACAGTCAACTGTGTAGAGTATTTTTTCCTTTGATGCAAGTGTGTTAATTTGCTGTTACAGTCAAGCTCAGCTCCGATTCCTTTCTGTTATTTATCTTTCTTAGAATTTGTTGAATTAGTCAGATTATGGTTCAAGCTTAGTTCTGGTTCATTATTGTTATTTATCTTTCTTAGAATTTGTTGAATTAGGCAGGTTATGGTTTGAGTTACTTGTAGTCTTATATCTTTAGGATTTAAATTCTTGCAAAAGCAATTCTAGTTCATTCATTCTTAGATCAGTTACAGTTGGATTGATGTTGTAGGAAAGTAGAAGTCCCTTGAGTTATTCGATGGATAATTTAGATTAGCTTTAGCAATGAGTTGAGTTTGACTGAGCAGTTAGGTAGGATAATTGATATTTATTCATTCAATCACCTACTTGAGTGCTTATGCATATATTTTTCTTAGTTTCCTTCGAAATAACAAGACCTTCCTGGGTTGAAAATTTATATTGAGCATTATGTATGTTAATTAGAATTGATTAGCATATAGAGTGACCAACAATGAGAGTCCTAGGGTGCGCTTAAATGGACCATAGGAGCACTCTAGGGCGCACTAAAATGACCCTTTAGAGCGCTCTAGGACGCTCTTTTCCACCTCTTAAGAGCGCTCTCTTTACCCAAACAAGTGCGCTCCAAGACTTTGAAGAGGAAAAACATACCTAGTACTAATGGATGCCTGTTTTGCTTGTGAAGAATGCCTCAGGTGGAATGGCGGGAGAGAGACATGTGAGACCTTCGTCGCGAGGTGGAGGGGGATCCACCGATGAAGGATGCCTTGATTTGGCATGGTCTTCTGAAGTTTTTTCAAAACCCTTTGATGAGGAGCGGCAAGATGCTACTAAACAAGCTGGTGGAGTTATGGGACCATGAATCGGGGGCGTTCATCGTGCAGGGGGAGAGGATTGATATCACTATGCAGGATGTGTACTTCATGACGAGACTGCCTTTGTATGGTGTGATAGGTGACATTCAGCCAAATTTCCCGAAAGATGGTTTGTTGGAGGATTTGGTGGAGGGACACTGTTACGCCACCGCGACGACGGACAAGACCTATATCTTGATATGTGACAATGAGAGCCTAGAGACTCGGGCGGTCGCGGATGCGGTGGTGAGGATACTGGGTACTCATGGAACTTGTAGGGTCTCTAGCAGACAGATGTTGATCGTGGAGCAGGTGTTAAGGGGTACCTACTTTGGATGGGCACATATGTACCTAGCAGCAGTTTGACATTCACTGAACGAGATGAGCTGGAGGGGAGGTAACTTCTACTTCCCGTATTTCTTGTTTGCATTCTTCTTTGAGCGCATGTCGACGCTGAGACCACACGACCGAGTGGAGGGCAACGGGTCGATGGAGCTCAGGATGAGGAGATGGTGTGAGATGATGATACATAAGGGGGGCAGTCTAGTGGGATGCTTCGTTACACGATAGATATTTGCGTAGTGGCGCTAGTTACCTATATTGATTAAGGATTATCTGTATGCGGGTATGGACTACATGGGGGACCCTTGGCTTCTTCGACCACTAGACTATATTTGGGGTTTGGAGTGTATGTGCATACTTATACCCTAGTCTTTTGTTATGTTTATGTTACTATCTTAGATGGTAGCTAGTCTTTATATATGATGTATATTGATGCATGCTTTTGTGGTATCTGTGCAGATGTGGGGCCGAGGCCACCAGCGGGATATCACCAGGGTCAAGGGAGGGTTGTCGAGGTCAACCCGCCAATAGAGAGACGATGACACCATAGATATGCTGATGATACGCTTGACTCATTGCGTACTAGTATTGATCGCTTGTTAGAGGGAGTTGATGATGATGGAT
Organism: Larix kaempferi; assembly: GCA_027924585.1. Lineage (NCBI taxonomy): Eukaryota > Viridiplantae > Streptophyta > Pinopsida > Pinales > Pinaceae > Larix > Larix kaempferi. The sequence continues at coordinate 6,659,741 of BSBM01000288.1, forward strand.
GGCAAGAGCTACGTGATGACCTAATTGCCATTTGTTACCAGGCCCCTGCCGAGTGGCGAACCACTATGCGGTGCATAGCCATAGAAGTTGAGTATGTACAGGATGCAGCTTGGGGAGATGTACCCCTAGATGAGGAGGAATCAGACGAGGAGATAGATGACGAGGAATATGATGAGTCATTTGGCAGCTTATGGAGCTGCCCCCTAGTGCGATGAGCACCACGATTTTGTAACGGCCTAGTATATGTGATATTGTGATGAAGAAGTTGTTGGGGCTCCTCTTGTATGACATGCCTATATGGTGATGTAGACATTATGATACTTTGATATATATATGCACGTGGATGCACTTTTTATGTATTTTTTGATGTTAGGTGAGCCTCTTATGTGGTGGTGATTCTTGTATGCTATGTACGTACATGTGACTACAAAAATGATGTGATGATGTATTTTTATGATTTATATCCTATATGCGATGATTGATATGCCATTGTAGAATATCGTTAGCTAGTTGATCTGCGACACTATTGTGTGTTAGTTTTTCAGAAATTTCAATCTGATCTAGGATCTTAACTGAGAGAATAACATGTACATCATATCTACAGCATATCAATCATGGACACAATAATGCAAGCACACAAGAGACACAGAGTTTCACTGTGGAAAACCAAGAAGGTGAAAAACCCCACAACTTCCTCAGCGATAGATAGAGCAATGATACAACCAAAGTACAAGAGATAGTCTTCTCCTAGCAGATGATCCTCCTCCTCACAAGTGCGCCACTTTCTGAGAGAGATAGAAGTGAGTAATGAGTGATCAAATAGAGATTTCCCGATCTCTATTTATACTTGTCTTGTCCTGCCCAATAAACTAATGGGGACGACTTGTCTAGCTTAGCCTAATAACCCAATGTTACATTAATTTGGGCCGACCCCACACTTGGTGGTCTAATAACCCTTTTACCCACATGACTCATACAGGGCCGACCCCATCAAGGTGGTCTAATAACCCATCAAGTATAAGTTGCAACACTTACAATATAAATGATGACACTTCCATATAGAGGAATAATAACATCTCTATAGGAATACAAACACTTATGTATACAGGAATAATAACATCTCTATAGGAATACAATCACTTCCCTATAGAGGAATAATAACATCTCTATAGCAATACAATATACATGGGAAAAATACAATCTGAAGTTACATATACATCAACACTCCCTCTTAACTAGGAAGGTATTTCTCGACATAGATATGCTAGCACAAGTCTTATTCTATGGATCATCATCATCGAATCATCGTCCTCGAATCATCGTCATCGTTATCCCTGCTGCTATCTCAATCAATCTCTGAATCTACTCGTCGTAGGAAGTTCTAGAAAGCTAGTCCTTTTTCATACTGGATGTAGGCCCATCACCTGTAAGTCTTCATCATCACTGGCCATACTGTGTAATTCTCAGGACTTATTACGTGCATCACAAAACCTCGCAAGAGCATCCTAGGCTGTTACGGGCACACATCTCCAACCTATAGGATCTCCCAGTGATAGATTACATGTGACCCCACCAAAAAACCTTGCAAGAGCATCCCAGGTTGTTATGGGCACACAGCTCCGACCTATAGGATCTCCTAGGGTGCTATTATATGTGGTCACCACAAAACCTCGCAAGAGAATCCCAGGCTGTTACGAGCACACAGCTCCGACCTATAGGATCTTCCAGGGCACTATTATATGTGGTCATGGCAAAACCTTAAAAGAGCATCCCAGGCTATTACGGGTACACAACTCCAACCTATAGGATCTCCTAGGGCGCTATTATATGCCATAGGAAAAAACCTCAAAAGAGCATCCCAGGCTGTTACAGGCACACAACTCTGACCTATAGGATCTCCCAGGGTGCTATTATATGTCCTCCCAGATCAATGCCTCGAAAGAGCATCCCAGGCTATTATGGGTACACAACTCCGACCTATAGGATCTCCTAGGGCACTATTATATGCCATAGGAAAAAACCTCGAAAGAGCATCCCAGGCTGTTACGGGCACACAGCTCCTACCTATAGGATCTCCCAGGGCGCTATTATATGTCCTCCCATAGCAATGCCTCGAAAGAGCATCCCAAGTTGTTACGGGTACACAACTCTGACCTATAGGATCTCCCAAACATGCTCATCTGCACAACTTGTTCCATGGCTACAGAGTATCATCCTGATACTCACCATACATCATCCTAATGTACACATGATCATCCTGATCATCATCACTGCATCGTACTGATGCATGTCATCTGGATAAACATCCTGAAGCTCATCATCTATGATCATCCTGATCATACAATGCATCCATTTGATGCATACACAGTATCTGCTTGATACATATCATCATACATGATCTACCTGATCATACAATGTATCCACTTGATACATACACAAACACATGATCCACCTGATCATACCTGATACATATCAACATACATGATCTACTTGATCATACAATGTATCCTCCTGATACATCTACAGATACATACACATGATCCAACTGATCATATCCAGCATCCAACATGATGCATACATACATACATATAAATGATCCAACTGATCATATCCAACATCCAACATGATGCATACATACATATATAAATGATCCAACTGATCATACAGAGTAGAAACTAGAACATCATCTTGATGCTCATCATCCAGTGCTTATATCCATAGCCATGGGAAGGATCCACTTCTCACCATGCTTGGAATGGCTCCAACAAATGTGTCCATCACTTCTTCCTTGAAGTGTCGTCAATCTGAAGAACACCAAGTCTCTCTCTGAAGTACTCGAACTTCTCTCTGGCTAGTGGTTTCGTCAGCACATCTGCAACCTGCTCATCTATCACAACATACAGGAGCTTCACTGCCCCTCTCTGCACCATATCCCTGATATAGTCATATTTTATCTCAATGTGCTTCAGCCTATCGTGGAACACCGGGTTCTCAGACAGCTTCACACAAATTTGGTTGTCACAAAAGATACCAGTAGCATCCAACGAGAGATCAAATAACTCAGACAGTAGCTTCTGGAGCCATACTGTCGAACAACTAGCCGAACAAGCTGCAACATACTCTGCTTCGGTTGTACTTAGTGCTACGCAGAACTGCTTCCTGCTCAACCAAGAGATCATACCTGATTCCATACTAAAGCAACACCCAGATGTGCTCTTCCTATCTGCAGCACTGCCCGCCCAGTCCGAATCAACATAACATTCCAGGTTAAACTTTTGATTCACATAATACTTGAGCCCATTATCAATTGTACCCTTTAGGTACCTCAGAATATGCTTTACAGTAAACAGGTGAACACCTCTGGGATCCATCAGGAACTGGCTCAATGTGTTCACCACAAAGCAAATATCTGGTCTAGTGTTTGTCAGGTACATAGAGGACCCAATCATCTGACGATACATCGTGACATCAACCGGATTAGATGGAGCATCACACAGAAGCTTCGGGTTCGATGCCATAGGTGTGGGCATGGCCTTGCAGTCCATCATCCCAAACCTCTTCAAGATCTTTACTACATACTTCCCTTGTCCAAGGAATATTCCATCTGCACTCTTCCACACCTCCATACCAAGAAAGTAGTGCATCATACCCAAGTCCTTCATCTCAAATTCGACAGCAAGCTTCCTCTTCGTGTTGGCAATCAATCTATCCTCACCTGTTACAAACAGGTCATCTACATACAATAGTAGTATTACTGGATTGCCTTCCTCAACCTTGTAGTAAAGGTTGGAATCCGCTTTACTCTTGGTAAAGCCCAAACTAGATAGGAAGCCATCTATCGTGCCATACCAAGTTCTGCACATATATGACTTCCCATCATGTGTCTCAAAACCAAGTAGCTGCACCACATACACTTCCTCCTCGACTACACCATTCAAGAAAGTTGTCTTGACATCCATCTGGTGTATCTTCCATTTCATCACTGCAGCCAGAGCAAGTACTAATCTAATGGAAGTGTATCTGGCTATAGGAGCAAAAGTCTCTTCATAATCAATTCCTCTTTCTGGGAGAAGCCATGAGCTACAAATCTCGCTTTGTATTTCTCTATGCTGCCATCTGTAGCATGCTTGATCTTGTAGATCCATTTGGAAGTCACAACAAACTTCCCTTCAGGTCTTGGGACTACATCCCAAACATCATTCTTCATGATCGACGGATCATGGCATTCTTCCATTACTTCATCCTAGATCCTGGGAACTTCAATATCTTCAATAGATATCTTTGTTGCTGGAACAAATGTTGTAGTCCTTCTTTTGTAGGTGATGGTATACGATCTTTCCTACAAAACAAGTTAAATTGCATGATTAGAAACATCTCATAGTTTTCAGAACAAATTCTTACACATAAAGAAATATGTCATACAATCATGCAATTATTTTAGCCAATGCTTCAATACAACATTCATCCATATCCTGTAACTTTCTAGATGCCTTCCAATCTCTACCAGAACATTGTTAAGAGTTTGCACAACTCCCAACATGTCAGCAAAGAGGTTTCATTCTAGATAAGTAGCAATGGAGTGTTGTACAATGCCATAGCCCACTTACCCATTACATGCATATTAGTAGTACGTTGTTCATTAATGCAATTATTATAATATGCCAAAATACACAGCCTAATTCTAGGAACATCAGTATATATATCATTGAACAATATTATTTAAACATTCAAATATGCAAGAAATGATAATTCAAATACTTATCTTTGTTTATTTGTTGGGTTGACTCCCTCTTAGTGTTTGCTTCCTTTCTACAATTCCATTCTGATGTGGATTGTGAGAAGTGGGCGACTGCCTTTGAATGTATTCATCCTTGCAGAAACTACTGGAGTGTGCTCCCTCTTGATCTTTGCTTCCTGGATTACCTGTCCTTGAACTTATATCCATCCTCGATCACTATGCATGCTTACTAGTATCATCATTGTGTTACCATTGAGATCTCATACATAATCATACATTCATTAGTATAATCTCAATACTATCAAAACACAATAATCTTAAACATGTATAGTCATGATAATTTCAAACACAGATAATAAGCATTAGCATTCAATGCTTTAGGGAAGACTTCTCTTACTCATGCATATTCATATTTGACCAAAGGACTTTTCTGGTTAGTCATATCATCAATCAAGGTAAGAGACATAATATGCATAAACCCTTGATTACTTACATTTCTAACTTCATGAATAATCATTATCAGCAATATAACGGTATAAGATCCTAACACAAGGTAGGATTCTAGCTTGATATAGGAAAAACATACCTGTATTAATATGTTAGTTGGTTATGTCTAACATACCCACATGATGTCTTCTTGTTCTCTTAAATGACTTGTGCTAGTAACCTGCATATCTCATAGGTTAATCATTATAGAACCAAGTTATATATACCTCGTAAGTAGATCTTCTATGTGATCCATGACAATGGATGAATCTTTGTCTTCATGTCACCATGGTCATATGTTCTTGAACTAGAACATGATTTGTCTTTCTTGATGTACCTTTCATGTTAGTGGACAACATCAACCTCATGCAACACCACAAAGCCTTAGTACAATCATAAGTGTCAAAACCCTAATCAATGAATATATGCATTCATAATTTTATTAAGGTGATACGACAAGTCTAAAGTTAATCAAGATTGTACTAACCTTAATGAAAACAAACATACCATAAACTTAATCATGAACATATCTCAAAACATACCTAGATAAGTCATACCTGTCAAGATTGCTTGTAATCTTCTTATGTAAGGTCTTAGACTCATCTCCCTTTGAAACAGGAACTTCTTCACTTATGCAGGTGACCAAACGATTCTCTTCTAGGATTAACCCAATCCACTTGATTTGCAGAAACTGGATCTGGAGATGGATTAGGGTTTGTCAGTGAAACCCTAAAAATTCAAACTTTGAATTTCAAACTTCTGAAAGGATAGAAGGACGCGCCTTGATGAGCTGATCAAGTTGGTATACTCAGAATTTGAAAACTGTAAAGTTTCACCCCTCAAAATTGCCTTTGAAACTTCCGGATCTTCTGGACAGGATCCCAAACTAGGGTTTGACAAAGCCCAGCCTTCTTCCCAACCAAAAGGTTCGATCCAAAGCTCTAAACTTCTATTTTTTTGAGGAGCTTCCAGCCGTGGTCACAGACTTAAAAAATTCCAACTTTTGCAGAAGCCCTAATTTTCCACTTTTTCGATCAAAGTGCCAAAGTAGGGTTTGATCAAGCCCGTCCTTCTTCCCAACCAAAAAATTTGATCTTGGTCTCTAAATTTCGATTTTGATGAGTAGCATTCAGCTATGGTCTCTGATTACAAAAATTCCAACTTTCTCCGAAACCTTAATTCCCGGAGCCATGAATGAAGGTGCTCAAAATCCAATTGTGTTTTGATAGAAATATGCACCTGATTGTTTCTGGTGTAACTCTGAAATTACAAATCCACAGGATCAGAAACTTCTACCTATGGTATCCTGACCTGTCATCTTTCCAACCCCATAGGTCTAACCTCAATTGGATTCTCTGAGAGAGAGTTATGCCAAGTGTCGCAACGTGACCTGTTTATGGAATAAAATAGGAGAGCAGACTTGAATGGAGTTCCACGTGTCACTGGATCACTTTAGGCCTTTGAACCTTCGGCTTGTGAAAGTATATTCCGTTCCCTACCTGTAACTTTTTACAAAATTTCATTTGGCGCTTCCTAGCCCAAGTTATGACCTTTTTTCCTAGGTCACCTGTTTATGACTCAAATCTGGAAGAGGCAAAAACCTTAGATTGTACAGATCATAAAACACAAAGTACAACGAATTAGAAGTTGTGATTTAGAAACAAGGTACATGGGGATCTTATCTTCGACTTGTAAGAGTTTCAGATCCTTAAGCCTCACCAAAATGGATTTATAGTGAAAGTTATACGATGATTGGTTTTTTCTATATCAAGCCCTAGCATCGCAAGTGCAACAAGTGTCATACATGCCATACCATGCATTCTTTCAGGCTAGCTTTGATACCATGTTAGTTTTTCAGAAATTTCAATCTGATCTAGGATCTTAACTGAGAGAGTAACATGTACAACATATCTACAACATATCAATCATGGACACAATAATGCAAGCACACAAGAGACATAGAGTTTCACTGGGGAAAACCAAGAAGGTGAAAAACCCCGCAACTTCCTCAGAGATAGATAGAGCAATGATACAACCAAAATACAAGAGATAGTCTTCTTCTAGCAGATGATAATCCTCCTCACAAGTGCGCCACTTTCTGAGAGAGATAGAAGTGAGTAACGAGTGATCAAATAGAGATTTCCCGATCTCTATTTATACTTGTCCTATCCTGCCCAATAAACTAATGGGGCCGACTTGTCTAGCTTAGCCTAATAACCCATGGTTACATTAATCTGGGCTGACCCCACACTTGGTGGTCTAATAACCCTTTTACCCACATGACTCATACAGGGCCGACCCCATCAAGGTGGTCTAATAACCCATCAAGTATAAGTTACGACACTTACAATATAAATGATAACACTTCCGTAAAGAGGAATAATAACATCTCTATAGGAATACAAATACTTCCGTATAGAGGAATAATAACATCTCTATAGGAATACAATCACTTCCCTATAGAGGAATAATAACATCTCTATAGCAATACAATATACATGGGAAAAATACATTCCAAAGTTACATATACATCAACATTGTGATCTCGTGGGACATGTGTGAATGTAATGAGTTCGAAATTCCTAACCAGTTGTTTAGTACATAGGAATTTTCTAAAAAGGAAAGGATCGCCTACCTGATATCGGTTGTTGAGCTGTGTGATGAGGAGTTGGGAGTCTAACAAAACACGGAGGTGATTAATGCCTAATTGGGTGGCGACGGTTAAGAGACCCATAAAAACATCGTACTCAACCTGATTGTTGGTGGTAGCACTGAAACATACACCGTCGAGGTGGATCAACTGGTGTGAGGGGGAATATAATACCCATGTTGCCGAGGAGAGATTAGGATACCATCTACTTGCACCATCAGGGAAACCGACGTAGATGGAGGGAACAGGATCCATCTGGTATCAATCAAGGAAACAAATCGTGAGGCTCGACAAAAGAAAAAAGGTGAAACAAAAGGGGAAAAAATGTACAACTCGAACTGACGGGTTCGACGGTGTTAGGGGTAGAATCGCTTGAGGTACAACCCATTGTGAGGGTTGGTCAAGGGACGTCCTTCAGAATCGGCGAGGAGGTATGCCCCCTTGCGAAGGCAAGTTCTTATGACATATGGTCCCTGCCACATGGACTCGAACTTCCCTTTACCATGAGGATCGTGGGCTTGGTCATAAACGAGTACAAGGTATCCTTCTTTAAAGGTGCAGGGATGGACACATGTATCGTAATGGATTTTAGATCTAGTTTTGGTGGCCTCGATCATTTGCAAGGCTTCCTGATGGTCCTTGTCTGCTTGTTCTAATGAGAGTAATCATTGCTCGAGTGGTGAGGTATCCAGGAGAAGCTCCATGGCGATGTGTAGAGCGGGAATTTGGCATTCAATGGGGAGAACTGACTCGATGCCATGAACTAAGTGGAAAGGTGTAAAACCTGTGGCGGTTTTGGTTGAGGTGCGGTAAGCCCAAAGTGCAAGGAAAAGCATGTGATGCCAGTTGGACTTGTGCTTATCCACTGTCCGTTGGAGGATGGTCTTTAAGATTTTTTTGATAGCCTCAAACTGGCGATTCCATTAAGGGTAGTAAGATGAGGCATATTGATGATCAAACTTCAGAAAGGTGGACAATTCATTCCAAACCGAGTCTTCGAAGTGTTTGCCATGATCGAAGACGAGTTGCTTTGGGACCCCGAAACGGATAATGACATGGTTGAAGAAAAAGCATGTCACGGTCTCGGCCTTGCAATTGAATGTGGGCATAGCCTCGACCCATTTGGTGAAATAGTCGACGGCCACAATGATATATTTATGGCCATTCGCCGAGGTTGGGTTACATTCCATGAAATCGATGGCCCACTTGCAGAAGGGGCCAATAGTGATGACTGGATGGAGAGGGGCTGGAGGGGTCTTGGATTTGGGGGAAAATAGCTGGCAATTGCGGCAATGTTTGACTGCTATGATACAATCAGAAAAAAGGGTGGGCCATAAATAACCAGCGTGAATGATCTTTTGGGCTCCAGCCATTCCAGAAAAGTGGCCACCACATGCTCCGCTATGGCAATCATTTAAGACTTGTTTTGCCTCATCGTGTGTGAGGAATTGATGCCATGTCGATATAGGACGTCACCGAGTAGAAGGTATCGTGAGGAATGATTGAGGATATGGTGGCCATCATTTCGACTAAGGTTGGAGTGAAATTTTTAGGTTTGAAAATACACCAAGATGTCGTTGTACTATGGGTCGTCTGATGAAATGGTGAACAAATGGTCGTTGGGGAAGTTGGTAATAATGATAGGGTGTGATACTGGAGAAGATGGTATGTCAATCAAGTTGTTCCAGGAGGTGTGATTAAACACCTACATGAATGAACTCAATTTATCCAATTTAGAATGCATGACCTAGATATTGTGCTATCCAATAATTAGGTCACTTAAGTTGCATTGTGACGACACAAGGCGTTTTGAAAGTCATTAATTAAACACCTACATGAATGAAATCAATTTATACAATTTAAAATGCATGACCTATGTTTTAGGATATTAAACCCACCCTAGTGGTCTTTGGTCAAGCCACCATAGAGTGATACTCAAAAGAAACTCAAACTATTCAAACAAAATAAATTCTAAACATTTTGCGTTCAAACTTTCTTGGATAACATAGAGAAGGGTTTCAAATAAAATTCATGTGGAATCCTATCATTTGATGTAGATCCTTTGGTTATTCGCTACTCCAATATTATTAGCAGCACTTCAAGACTAAACTTGAAAGTGAGCAAAGATTGACAAGAAAGTAGTTACTGCTGCAAAAATATAGTTTTATAACTAGATTGTTGAATTACTCATCCTTATTGAAGAAATCAAAACTGAAAGTAAGATACTAAAATTTGGATGGAAAATAGAGTTCTTTTATAAATAAATAACAAGTTACATAAAGATATCACCGAAATCCTATTGTGGCACCATTTTGAATCCAAGATCAGAGTCCTTCCACCCAAGTCTTTCACACTCAATGTTGTTCACTGAAGGAGATGTGCCCAAAAGAATCACTTCAATTCTTTGGCACAATAAAGACTCACAACAATCACTGAAAATTTGGTTTCAGATAAGGGAATGGGGTTTTTGCAAACTAGGGAAATAGGGACTTCAACTCTGAATGAAATCCAACAACATGAGGGTACTCTACAATTCTTTGGTCCTCAAATTCCTTGTCCTATTCCTCTTTTATACTAATGGGGAGGCATTTAGGGAGGTTATGAGTGGTTACTTACATGATTGGGATAGTTGGGAATGACCAAAACTGAAATTTTCCTGCAAAGTAACTTTATTTTATTTTTTACCCTCAAATAGACATGTACACGGGCTAGAAAAAGGTAGGTCGCATGTACATAGGCTAGACATAGGTAGGTCATGTACATCTTGGAAAACATAGTTTTTGTGGGTTTTCCCAAGAACAAGCATTATTCATAGCTAATCAGGGATAAAGGGAATCTACAAAAGAGGTAAATGGATAAGATTGACTATCATAGCATATATGGGGCAAGTGTGGCAAAATATGTTATAAGAACTTGGACATTGGACATTGTGCTCTCCAATAATAAAGTCACTTAAGTTGCATTGTGAGGACACAAGGGATTTTTAAAGTCATTAATTAGGTCACTTAAGTTGTATTGGGAGAACACAAGGGATTTTGAAAGTCATTAATAAATCCAATGTGTAAAAGTGACTTATGCATTAAAGAATGTCCATAAATGTAGATTGAATTAACTTAAAACATAGGGTAGAATAATAATATAATGATTAGTGAAACATAAGTGTACTTTGTAATAATAATGAGAAAAAATAGAATAGAGTGATGTTATTGCTAAATAGAATAGATCAAATTTTTTTGTAACTAAGAGAATTGACAATTAGGATGTGCTCATACTCGCGTGGCATGGAATTGATTATGATCTACTATCACTATACCTTCGAACGTACCAACGATACCCACTAATCCAAATTTGAACCCATAGTATCACAAGTACCTTATGAATAAATAAACACGTTATTACTTAATGTTTAAATTAATTAATAAAAAACATTGAAATATTTTTAAAATTGTGATGTAATTTTATAAAGGTGTGCCGAGCTATCAATAATGTGGCACGGGAGATAGCTAATGCGTTTGTTGTAAGAAAATATGGTACTATTGTTGAATATTTAGAATGATAATATTATGGTATCGGCTATGTTATAAAGGTTTTGTACATGAAATGATGGAATTAAAAGTATGGAGCAATGAAAACTACAAATCGTTTTATGTGTAAAAAGTAAATTATTTTTTATATAAATTATTGATTAATCAGTTAATTAAATATAATTTGAATAGTTGAAAAGGAAATTGTTATTTTTTTATTCAGATTCAAAAATCATTTTATGACTTTTATTATCAAATCAAAAATTAATTATTAGATTTTGTTCACTCTTATAGAAATCAAATATATTATATTCATCAAATTGCATGTAGCATCATCATCTAGAAGGTAACTTTAAGACGTTAGAAGCGTACTTATGTTTTACTTTATTATTATATGGTATTGTGGCAAATAAGATATACTTATAATATTATATGGAAAGCAAAAGAAATTTTATCACTTTCTTAAAAAAACAATTATCTTTTACCTTTAGATTAAAATATGCCTTTTTACAATGGTAACTAGGGGTTGCATACTTTAGGGAAAATTGGCAAGTTGTACACCTTAAACAATTTTTATGAATTCTATATTGTAGTTGGCTTTGATATTATCAAATTGGGTGCCCTAAATTTTGTATTATAGTTTTATATTAGGTGGCTTGGCTTTGATGGTATCAAAATTGAGTAATCACTTAAACACAAATGTTTGATTTTACCATCCTTGATATACTAAACTTGGGATATTGACCCGCACAAATATTGTTATCATATATAAATGACCAGAAGGTTGACATTACACATGCAGCAACGACATGGAATATCTCGAAATCTAATCATAAAAGGACATGCTAGAGAATTATTAAACTTGTCTCTAGTGTGTTCTAGCCTCAACTTCTTGCTCAACCACAAAGAGTGGCTCCACCCCATATATCTACATCTCCACGTGGGTCTCCTCCCTGGAATTCAATTGTTTGTGATTCCCACCTCAACTTAAGACAAGATGTCTTCTTCCTTAAAGATTGATTCCTACCTTATGGAACCATGAGTTTTTGTTTTGCTTTTTCATGCATCATGTGCACATAATCAACACTGGTATAGTCTGGACAGGTTTTATTCCCTATGTATTCATATGATAGTTGGACATATTTACTATTTCGCAGTATTAATAGTAAGTTAAATTTTTCAGTGGAAAAAAAAAAATCACCGACTCCGACTCTTCCATAAGATTATTAAATTAAATATTATTCATGATTTTATGGGTCTTAGAATTGTAGCATAGTCATCCTTTAACTTCAATTATGTTTTATTAATTATAATATTTTCTCCAACTTGTATACTTCAAAACAATAAATGAGGTAGATACAACTTATAAGGTTACTAATTTAAAAGGCCATGATCTTTAGAAGATGTTTGTAGATATAATATCTTATAAGTATTTTGTATTATATTATAACAAATAAAAAAGGTAGATACAACTCATAAGGTTACTAATTTAGAAGGCCATAGATCATGATATTTAGAAGATGATATTTTGAATTATATTATAACAATTCTTTTTAACTTCATTTTTAGTTTTAATATGTTTTTTTAAAAATAAAATTAGATGTAATTTAAGTATTTATTTTTATTTTTTGAAAAAAAACAAATGTTGATATTAAATTTAGTTTTATTATAAAATTAAATTTAAAATCAAAATTTGTTTTTTTCATGAAAACTAAAGTAAAAGTTAAAATAATCTCATAAAGTGTCAAATTTATTCCCATCCATAAAACTCCATCCAATATCATTCATTATATTAGTTTTTCTATAAACAAGAGTCACATAGTAGCATTGTCCCCGCAAGCTTTGCTTAAAAACATATGTAGAGAACATATTAATAATAGTTGTATGGAAATAAGAGAACGTGTTGCAACCAATTTAATCATAGATACACTTAAACATTAAATATGTAATATATAAGGACAATATTGAGACCAATTTTATGATAATTGTGTCACTAGATTAAAACTACTAACAATGCATAGAGTTTTTTTTAGGAACTCTATATACTGTAATGTTCATGTAGTCCAGAAAAGAATTATAAATGTTTAAAAAAAACTATTTTCATATATAAATAAATGATGTTTATTATTTGTAGGTATAACTTTTTCATTTTCAATTAATTTATGTTGACAAGCACTCCCACACAAGAATCTAAAATAATATTGTATTTGGAAATAAACCATGGAAAGATACACTCGTCAATGATCTTTTTTTTAATACGAAAGTTTAAAGAACTTTTTAAAGGGAGTAATGTTCCCTGAAAAAGGAGCAGCATACTAGTCTAGAAGCTAATCAATCTAATACTATGTAGCATATTAACTATTGACGGAAAATTCCAGAGCCGCAATTGAGAATCATCATAGTTTGGTAAACTTATTTACGAACAATTGTAAAAGCTAAGAACAATTGATATAAATTGTATTGGATATTGGAGTTCACATTTTTTTCCTCTATCCAATGTGACAGGAAGTTGTCCAGCAAATATGAATATGTAATTAGCACATTTCTTTGCTGCAATTCTGGGTTCACATAGTCGGCATTGGCCAGAACTATTACATCAAGAGGCAGCTACAATTTTGCAATGACTTTGATAACTTTTTGCAGAGGACCAGAAATGAATCTATCTATGAGAACTCTGTTAATGAGTGAGCAAACATCAACAACCATGAAAGCATATAAATAAAATGTGTTGTCATCAATAGATACAAACATCAATTATACAATGGTACAGGGAAGCAAAAAATTCCAAATGAAATTTGGACACTTAAACCTATTTTCTATATGCTTGTAGTTAAGGCTATTAAAAAAATTATAATAGGATATGATCCATATCATATTTCATAGAATACTTCCAAACCAATGAAAATGAATAAAAATTATTTTCCAATGTTACACCAACAATATGGAAGTGCATACCATAAACCTTGAACTTATTCTTTTTGGCACCTTAGGAATGAAGATAACTACTGTCCTTGTCAATTCGAAAAAAAAAATTATTGACATACACACCAATCAAATACAAAGGTTCCAAAATTGCAAGATTGCTAGCTATGATCCTTTTGTCACACCAATGGGCAAAGGATAACTTATAAAAAGAAGTATTCTATCCATCCTTGGTTACCTACCATGGCTTTTAAAACACCACAAAAATAGTGTGGCCCTATGAAAATTGCAACCATTGATATTGTGTAGCATTAACCTATAAAACAAAATACTAACAATAGATAACACACCTTGGCTAGTGCAGGGTCAACAAAACCATCCAATTCTATGTCAGTAGCAACAACTACCTGCCGAAGTTGTGGTTTTGAATTAGGGTCTACCGAGGGGTTTAAATCAGAAACAACAATTCTACCTAAAAAATCAATAATAGTCCATGTAAACACTTACATGATAAAATTCTAGTCATCCTAGGCTCTTCTCCCCATTGAATTAGACTTAGCTGAGTTAAAGGATTGCCACACAAAACTATGAATATAATCTTTTCCTCAATAGATTCTTGATAACAATTGACAAGAAAAAAGAGACTAACCAACAAACATTCAATGTCAGCGAACTGGATAGGAAAGCTAAAGTTACAAGCCTCACAACATAACCAACCAAATTTAAACTTATTAAAATAAATAAATTGTCACAATGATGATATGGACACAACAAATACCAATATTCGTAAGCATAAGATATTTATGAAGTTTATAGTTTTAGAATGCCATTGAGGGATCCAAGACTCAAAAGCCTCAATAGGTTTTTCGACATGTGCAAACTAGTTAATGTCTCAACAATCCATACAAAATTCATAGAAATGATATTAAAGCAATACTATTTGCAACGATTTCCTTCAAACATAGCCATCGTTGCAAGAACATGCACACAATGTTCACTAAGAACAACTAGGACAAATCTTATACTAGGCTTTGGCCTAGTAAGCAAAATGCCAGTAAAAAAACTATTATTTGGTCATATAAGTAGTTTTCACCAAAACCAATTGGGGCAAAGATTGTGCTCGGGTAAGCAAAAATGCTAATTAAATATTATATGTCTGTACATGCAAGGTTTGCAAAAAAAAGTAGGGCATAGGTTGTACCAGAATAATGCCAATTAAACTATTTTATTGTCATATATGGAAAATATTTTTCACTAAGAACAACTAGGGAAAATGTTGCACTAGGAAAATGTTAATTAAACTACTATATGGCTGCAGAAGCCCTATAAGCAATGTTCATGAAAAGCAACCACAACAAAGATTGTATCTGGGCAAGAAAAGCCATGAATTAAATTGTTATATGGAAGTATAGGCAATGTTCACCAAAAAATACAGTCACAGGGTTATTATGCAAAAATTTACACG
Source organism: Larix kaempferi (assembly GCA_027924585.1). Lineage (NCBI taxonomy): Eukaryota > Viridiplantae > Streptophyta > Pinopsida > Pinales > Pinaceae > Larix > Larix kaempferi. The sequence continues at coordinate 6,675,526 of BSBM01000288.1, forward strand.
CAAGAGGCATAGATAATCGTCCAAGCATCCAAACAAACTTACCTAGAAAAGTCACAACAACATTAAGATGAAAAAAAACAACAAAGACGTTGCCCAAAACAAATACTACAAACCATACAGAGAATGTATCAGCAAAAAAATTTCCAACAAAACCACATAAAAACTATTAGCCTGTTGTCGCCACAACAGATCCCATGCTTCAGCTAAGCACGGGAGCCCCCAAATTTAAAAAAAATAAAATAATAAACACAAAGGTATTTGGGTAAGTGTTCTTGGTTTCTATGATCTTGCACTTTTACCTTTGTTTGGCCTGATTGTCATTCTTTTCTCGGAAAAGAATAAGTGTTTTGGTCGCAGGAAGATTTAAATTTTAAGTATTTCATTATTTGCTCCTGCCAACCCGAAACCCGACAACCCGACATTCCGACACCCCGACACCCTGAACCCGAAAGGTCCGGGTTGTGGAAATTAGTTTTTAGTTTTTTGGTTTTGCGTCAACCCGAAACCCACAACCCGAAAGGTGCGGGTTGCGGGAACCCCTGTTAATAATTTTGTGAAATATTCATCTTGAAACCCGAAACCTGCAATTGCGGCTTTCGGATTTTGGATTTTCGTTTCTCCTTTTAGTTGCATTACGTGTTTACAAAACCCGCAACCTGCAATTTTAAGGTTGCGGCTTTCGCAAACTCGTTTATATGTTTTGATTCATTTTTCCAACACGAAACCCGCAACTTTCGGGTTGCGTCTTTTGAGAACCATGAATAAATTTGTGAGTAATGCTCCAAGGTCTGATCCCACATCCTGCATCAGTGAATCTTCACCATCAATTCCTATTGATCCATTGGATGAAATTCAACCATTCAAACTTACGTTGTAATGCCTTATTTTCGTTGTTCTTACGAAGAGGTTGCTCACTTCAATTCGCACCTCATGATCATATTTGAAGATATGATTGCTTGATAAGATTGACCTGTAATGACAGTTTTTAGATGCGACGTCGGATTATGCTTGATTCTGTTGAAATTGTACTTTGTTATGATCCATTTTGGATTAACATGTTGTGACGTCGTTTCATTCTAGTTCAAATGATTGTAATTCTAGATTCGTATGATTTTAATCATAGCAACTTATCATATTCAATCATTTTGATCCTCTTTAACTCTTCTTAAATATGGTCACAAGTGTGAAGCACTTAGTTCGTCTTCTAAATTTGTTAGAAAAGTTTCCTATGTTGCAAGCTTTCCTTTTGAGGATCTGGTGAATAGCATGTAGACAGTTTGTGAATCCTTCGATGAATCTTCTATGCAAGAAGAACTTCACTCTTTATTATTTCCAAAACCTATGTCGGCACCCTTTGATGCAGGTGTTCCTAATAGTAGCAGTGGCAGCGAAGAGGAAGATTCTAAAATTCTGCTCGTTTGCTTACCACCCCCTCGGAAGAACAAAGAGGAGATCAATGAACAACAGTGTGATCAAGATGACTCCATCATCCAAGATTTCATAATCAATGAGGAACCTGATACTCCACTAGCTCCCATGAAGTAAGACCCATTGTTCGATTTTTCTATTTTTGAAAATGTTATGGATCAGCTGGAGGATTTTGTGGCGATTCAACAGGAAGATTTGATGGACTGACTCTTGCCTGTTGTCGACAGCTAGTGGGCCGTTGTCGAATTCTATAATTTTGTTACGGGATTTTCCCGAAATTAAAATATGACCCTTTTTAAAACTTTATCTTAGACTGGAGGGAATCTTTTGAGTTGAAATTGTTCGGATTATTCTGGGAGAATTCCCTGGATTAATGGCCCGATTTGAACTTTGTAATCCCTATTTTTGGGAACTTCTCAATTTTTGCACTCTGTTGTAGTTCCTATTTAAAGAGGAATCCTTCTCAAGGTTTGGGATTGATAATTTTTGGGTTAGAAATCAGCAGGAGATGACTGGAGATACGCTGTCTTAGCAGAGCTTTGTAATTTTGTTTACAGACTTCTTTAATACAGTAAAGTAATCCCTTTGAATCATCTCTTGTTTATTGTTCAAATTTCTTTGGCAGTACTTGATTTCTTGCTTCAAATTGTCATCTACAGTGTGCGATCTTTTGCAAGCATTAATTTACATAGAGATATGTTATACTAATTTCTCTTTATGGCTGATTTGTGTGTGAAAATGTTTAATTGAATTTCTGTCGATTAAGATGTTTTCTTTATCGATTTTTGCAAATGATCAACATTCAATTTAATCATTGTTAATTTTTGAATTAACAAAGTGATTACAGATTTATCCTGAACAAGTTATATGCTTAAATTGTTGTCATATTAATTTTCATTAATTGATTATGATCTAAGTGAATAAGTAAATGCATCTTTTACATTTTTGTTGAAGTTGTCAAACACACTTATTCTTCCCACATCAAGATTGATCTGCACAACAACAAGTTTTTCCTTAGATTAGATCTAACTTAGAATAGATCCTTTTTCATATAGGTTAAGTTAGGACGTATTAACTTTTCTTGCCTTTGTTTTCCTTAAGTGGAGAACCGATCTTAACGATCGAAACACCAACTCATAGAGTGCCAACGGAGGCCGAATATCCGTGGGATATTTCCATACCAAACAGGCTGGGGATAGAACTGCCCTTGCATAGGGTCTTTCGAAGCCTTTTAGTCTGGGTTTTCACCCTTTATTGGGAGCCTTGGACCCATTCCAGCACCTTGAAATTACCCTACACCCATGAGGCCGCAACAAATGGCGCTAGAAGGAGGGCCAGTAGTGAACTATGCCTGAACATAATACTCAGAAACTTCCTCCAGCAAGAATACCGATTGTCACCTGTAGTCACACTCAAGCATCTACTTCTATTGAGCAACCAATACAACAACTAATATTATCCCTATTACACCAACAGCTCACCAAGATCCTAGAACAAATATTATTATTATATCACCTACTAGAGGACCTATATCACTCGAAGAAATACTCAAAAGGTCTAACGATAGTACTGCTAGGTTGCAGCAGAGACTCTCTGTAGAGAGAAATCAAGGGTTAGCAGCAATTCACCAAGAAAATACCAACCCATAGGAAAACATTCAAGATAATCAAAATTCTACTGAGCAAAATACTAAGCAAACAACTGAAAAAAATAGTTCATCGAACCAACAATAGCTCTCTGAATTTGATCTTGATTTATTATTCAGTGAAATAGAACCAGCTTCAAAAGTAGTTCCTTCAGGTGGACCACCGCCCTCTCCTCCATCTTCATCCTCCTCATTTGAGAGTGAACATTCTTCTAACTCTTCATCTGAAGAAGAAGAAGAACAACCTATGGCTAGGGAAGGCCAGAACAGACCTTGGCTTGACCAAGATGCTGTATGGATACTCGGGGACCAACACAGGTTACCTAAGAACCCTGAGAAATGGCTCCCCAAATTCAATCCAGATGACAAGTCACCTGTGTTGGAGCATATCAAAACTTTCATGCAAGCTATCCAACTTAGGAATGTAATACATGAGGATGTGGTGTGTAGAATCTTCCCTTACACATTTGAAGGCAAAGCGTCCACATGGTATTTTGCCTTGGAAGCCAGGTCCATAACATCGTGGGATGATTTTGAGAAGTTGTTTATCCAAAAGTTTGGGGATGACAAAACACCACAGGATTTAGTTTTAGAATTATCTTCTATAAATATGAAAGGTAAAGAAAGGATTAAAGATTACAATCAAAGATTCTCTTACCTAAAGAATAGAATCCCTGCTCCCGTTCTCCCAGCAGAAGAGCTTCTGGTTGCATTTTATGAAAAAGGTCTCTCTGCTCCTATTGCAATGTGGGTAAAAAGAGTGCATAAAAAAAACTTATATGAAGCCTATGCTGAAGTTATCCAAGTTGAAAAGGATATATATTGTTTGAAGGATAGTCCAGATGCAGCAGAAGAATAACCTTCTACTTCCACATCTAAGAAGAAAACTGACATCGTGCCCAAGGATACTACCCAAAAAAAGGATCCTTTTGACATGACTAATGTAAAGAAATTCCTTCAGAAGATGTTGAATGATATGGTCGATTTGAAAAGAAATAACAACGACAATCAAAACCAAAACAGAGGTTTTGCAAGGACGCCTTTTAGGAGACCTTACCAACCCCATCGGAATCCACCACCTCCTGATCCGACTGAATGACTTTCAAATGAAGAAATTTATTCCATTTTTAGAGCCTTGGAAACAGAATCCCAAACTATTCCTGAATCTTCCAATGATCATACCAACCAAGATTCACAGTTACCTGAAGAGGATGAAGAACAAGAGGACCTACAGGTGAACACTGTTAGCTATTTCTCTGAACTTCCTATGAATGCGGAGGAAGAAGAACCTGAGAATGTGTTTAATGTTCAACACCCGTATAACACAAGGTCAAGACCACAACCCCCTCAAGAACCTTCATCCTCAACAACAGTTCCCAATAAAGGAAAGATTGTTCCCCAAAAGGATACATTTATTCCTAAGATGGAGTACAATCTAGATGAAGATATGAAAAGAGTTAAAGCGAATATCTCCTTGTTTGAACTTTTGAAGATCCCTTCTATGAGGGACACATTACCCAAAAGCATGATAATCAAACAACCTAGAGAATCACAGAATAATAACCTAGACTCTTTCACTAAGCCAGATGATCAAAAACCTGGAAGCAAAAGGACACCCCCTTTTCTTCTTACTTTCGAAATCTTCAACAGGAATGTACATATCTGCATGATAGATTCCGGTGCCTCATCAAACGTGATGCCCTTATATGTGTGTAGGAAATTGAATGCCACTTGGGAGCCCTGCCCTACTTAGATCGTCCAACTCGACAGATCAAAAGTCAGAGTAGGAGGTAGGTTGAGGAATGTCTTGCTTACATTATCTGCAGATCCTCGTATCCACCAAACTATAGACATTGTTGTAGCTGACATTCCTGAAGCTTATGGGATGTGGCTGAGTAGGGACTGGTCAGAGAAGCTCAAGGGCTACTTTGCCACTGACTAGTTTCATTTATGGTTACCCTATAATGGACAACCCAACAAAATCAAATTCAGTAGGGAGCCTTTCATGAAACAGACAGTCACGGACCTTAACGATTCTAGTGAACCTGCCAATTACTACAGTGCACAAATTCAACATTTTACGTTTGATACTTTCTTTGGAGATTTTCCTGCTGACTGTTCCATAGATGAAAATTTACAGAAAGAATCGTAGATCACTCAGGTTACCTCTATACCTTTCACTAGAGATGTTGTACATAATGTTTTTAATGTAAATACAAATTTTAGAATAGATCCAACTACTTGGAATTTATTTTTTGATGGCTCCAGGTCTAAGGAAGTAGCTGGTGCAGGTTGTGTCCTCATTAACCCAAAGGGGATTAAAACTATGATAGCATGCCGATTGGAATTTGACTGTACCAACAACGTAGATGAATACGAAGCCTTGGTTCAAGGACTTAAAAAAGATGTTGATATGGGTGTACGAGTTATCCATTGCTTTGGCGACTCTGAAATCATTGTCAAATAGGTAAGGAATAAGATACACTGCTTGTCGCCACGCCTGACGAATTATCATAAATTGGTAAGAGACCTTACCAATTCCTTTTCTGCATTTAACATTAACTATGTCCCTAGGTCACAGAACTTCGATGCTGACCTCTTAGTGAGCACAACATCCATATTCATACCACCAGAGGGTTTGTCACCTCATAATTTTTCAATTAAACTCATGTATAGGCCGTCCATACCTAACAATGTGACAAATTGGAAAGTGTTTGATGACGACTATCAAATACTTGATTTCCTCACATCTCAGGATACATTTCAAAACATGGCTATAGATGAAGAAGAACATGAGAAATCACTCTCTGACACTTCAAACGTTATCCCGAAATCTGTTATCAGTCTAGAGAAGTTCTATGATTTACAGGATAAGTTCAGACACAAAACCTATTGCAAAACCCAGAGCTCCTCACTTTATTATGAACCATTCAACTTAGGTATTGAGCAAGAACCCCGTTTTATCAATATAGGAGTTGACTGTTCTCCTGAGGAAAGAAGAGCTATCATTAAATTATGTAAAGAATACAAATAAATTTTTGCATGGTCTTATGACGAATTGAAAACTTTTGATACAAGCAACATGCACCACAACATACCTATGAAGCCAAAAGTGAAGCCTTATCAACAGAAACTGCACAAAATGCACCCCAGCTTAGAACCTTTTGTGAAAAAAGAACTAGAAAAACTGCTGACGACATGAATCATTTTTCCTATTAGACAAACCTAATGGATCTCCAATCTGGTACCCATGCGTAAGGAGAGCGATGAAATCAGACTGTGCGTCGATTTCCGAAATCTGAATCGGGCCCCCGAAAAAGACAATTATCCTGTTCCACCCATGGAACAGATTCTGCAAAAGGTAGCAGGATCAGAGCTGTTCTCACTCTTGGACGGCTTTTTAGGATATAACCAGGTCATGGTTGCTCCCAATGACCAACTCAAAACCACTTTTAGAACCCCTTGGGTCACTTTCTCCTAAAGGCGGATGCCTTTCAAGTTGATAAATGTTGGGGCTACATTTCAGAGAGCTATGGACATAACTTTTAGAGGTTTGATGCAGAACTCTGTCGTATTCAAAGAAACGACATGAACATCTTTTTGCCTTGAAATAGGTTTTTGAACGTTGTAGGAAGTACGGGATCTCACTCAATCCGAAAAAGTCTATCTTTGCAGTCACGGACGGAAAGCTTCTCGGTTTCATTATGTCCAAAGAAGGTATCGTTATTGACCTAGAATGTATCGATGCCATTTCAAAAATTGGCTTGCCCGGTTCTCGCAAGGCCATGCAGTCCTTCCTAGGTAAGATAAAATTTTGTCCGTAGGTTTGTACCTAATTTTGCATAGATAGTTAAACCTTTGTAGCAATTAGTTAAGAAAGATGTATAGTTTACTTGGTCACAAGAACATAAAGATGTGTTTGTCGAGATTAGAAGGGATATCGCTGAGTCTCCTGCTCTCATGTCCCCTGAATTTGAAAAAGATTTCATTCTTTATACCTTTGCCACTGATTCTCCCTATGCAGTTGTTTTGACACAGAAGCATGATAATGATGCATAAATTCCAATTTCCTTCATGAGTTCAACATTCAAGGGAGCCGAGTTGAATTACTCCCAAATTGATAAACAGGACTATGCAGTTTACAAATCTGTTAAGCATTACAGGCCTTATTTGTTGAAATCTAAAACTAAGGTAATTGTGCCATATACAACTATAAGAAATGTACTGGTTCAAAAGGAACTGGGTGAAAAACGGGCCCATTGGATGACTGCTTTACAAGAATATGATCTGGAAATCAGGCCATCCAAAATTGTGAAAGGGCAAGGTTTATCTTTGTTGAATGCTCAGTCAAATGACCCTGTACAGCACCGGACAGAGTGGGAGCAGGAGGAAGAACTCCCTACAGGTTTTGTCAATGCAATAGATACTTCGGCTTCTGAATGGTATGACCATATCAGGTTTTTTCTGAACAATGGGTTTTCTCCCGAAACCTTAGATTTCAAAAAAAGCAGAGCTTGAAGATTAAATTCTGCTCCTTATCAATTCATTAATGGAATTTTGTTTAGAAAAAATTATGATGGAGTATTCCTTAGGTGCTTGGAGAAGTCTTAAATTGATGATATAATTTTTCAATTTCATGCAGGACCTGCTGGAGGCCACTTATCAGGCGAGACCATGGCACACAAGATCCTCAGGGCGGGATATTATTGGCCTTCATTGTTTAAAGATGCATATTCCTATGTTAGAAAGTGTGAACCATGCCAAAAATGTGCAGGGAAGTTCAAGAAACCTGTTTTTCCTCTGCAACCAATGACAGTTCAATTCCCATTTCAGCAGTGGGGATTAGACTTTGTTGGTCCCATTAATCCCATGTCTTCCCTTCAACACAGGTATATACTTACCGCCACTGATTATTTTACCAGATGGACAGAAGCAATTCCCCTAAAGCAATGCAATGCAAACTAGGTAATATCTTTCCTAGATAGTCAAATAGTTACAAGGTTTGGTGCCCCTGAGTATCTCATTTTTGATAATGCATCTTATTTTTCTTCGATCGACTTAACATGGTATTCCCTTGAAAGAGGGATTAAATTAAAATTTTATGCCAATTATTACCCACGGGGTAATGGGCTCGCTGAATCTTCAAATAAGAACCTGATAAATATTCTCAAGAAGACAGTAGCCACTCATCACCGCGATTGGCACACATAGCTTTATAATGCTCTTTGGGCAGATCGGATCACTCCAAAAGCAGCCAATGGAAATTCCCCTTATTGTTTGGTTTATGGCAAAGAGGCCATTCTTCCTTCTAATCTTACCATTCCATCACTGCGATTAGCCCAAACTATTGATGAAGATGATTCTTATCCTCTTCAACAGAGGATTGACACTTTGCTTAAACTGGAGGAAGAAAGAGAAGTGGCTAAGAATAAGTTATATCATCATCAGCAGATGGTGAAGAGATGGTTTGACGATAAATCTTCATCTGACAGGAAATTCTCAGTTGGGGATTTGGTATTAAGATGAGAAAAACAACATAAAGATAAAAACCAATATACCAAATTCTACTACCTTTGGTTGGGACCTTTCATTATTACAGAAAAGATAGGTCCCAGTACTGTCCGATTACAAACACTAGAGGGAGTCGTGGACACCTACCCAATGAATGTTTCACTGCTCAAAAAGTACTTCGTCTAAACAATTGGCACTTTTGTACATAGGTTTGGTGTGTGTTTTCTGTTTTATTTCTTTTGATTGGTTTCTTTCATTTCATTGATATTAAACTCCACACAGTTGGTAATAATTCACAACCACTTTTGCTCAAAGGTGATTTTAACTGAAGTTGTAGAATGGTATGTTAGTCTCAATTTCTTTTGGTTGATATCATAATTTGTTTTGTAAAGAGTGCACAACCAATAGATGCAGGACCTTGATATTGATACCTTTCCACTTGGTCATTATCCTTTATATGTTTTATCTGTTTAATTGAGATGTGGGGAATGGTTGCAATGTTCTTACCTTATGTCTCATTGTCACAGCATATCATAATAACCTGATCAACTTTGTCTGCTCTGGACCCTTTTTGTAATAAACCTAAATGGTTAATACAGTTGTTAATTAATGTTAGTTTACTATGTAGTCATTACTAGGTTAATTAGTTATTAATTAATAGTTATCATATGACATGTCTATTACTAATAGACATGTACATGCCTATCAGGCATATTTGAACATGGCTCACTATCTCTATAAATCATCATTCAATTATAAAAATATATATATTATCTATTAAGATAATCATGTAAGCCTGGTAGCTTACAAGTGGTGTTAGAGCTTTAGGCTCTTGCTTGCACTCAAGCTCTCAGCATTCATCCTCGGCAATTCTCGCACTCAAGCTCTAAGCATTCATCCTTGACATCTCCATTCCACCACGCTCTCCCTGCCAGTCCACGTACACTCCATCCATGCATCCGCTTGCTCCAATCTTGTGCCATCCATCTACTCCCTTCCCTTCATGCGACCTCCCTACTGTGCCAGCCCTGCACACACACCCTTCCACATGGGCTCCCTTCTTACATCTCCCTCCCCCACCCCTACTCCATGCTTCTTCCCCTTCCACCACCACTCCAGCAACCATTCCCCTCTACATCCCTACTGCATACGCCCTCTTCCACCTTCCACGCCCTTCCCACCACCTTTCCACCAACCTGCTCGCTCACCCACCCTCCCGGCTGCATACGCCCTCCAGCAACCCTTCCCCGTCCACCACCACTCCGGAAACCCTTCCCCTTCCATGTCTGCAACCCTTCCCCGCTGCATCCACTTCAGCTTCACCCCCACACTTCTCCTCTACCCCCACGTAGCTACAACCCCGCACTTCTCCTCTACCCCCACGCAACTACAACTCCGCGCTACTCCAACTCCACGTCTATCCCCTCCTCTCTCTACGCACACCTTCCACCATCCTCCACCCACACCAGCATGCCCTCACACCAACGCTTCCCTCCACAATCTACCTCCTGCTCCACTTCCCCCACACCATGCGCCTGCTCCTCTACCCCCATGCAGCTACACCCCCACACAACTCCACGTCCACGTTGCTCCCACTCCACGTCCATCCCCTCCTCTCTCTGCGCACACCATCCACCATCCTCCACCCACACTAGTGCCCTCATACCAACGCAGCTTCGACGCCTCTCCTCGAAACTTATGCGCCCACCCTCACGACGTCCAGCCCCTTTAAACCCTAATTCAAACCAATTTGAATTTTTGTTTTTAATAATAATATTATTAAAAATAATTTAGTTATTATTATAAAAAACTATATTATTTTTTATGCATAATAATAACAATATTATTATATAATAATTATTATTATCATTTAAAATTCTTGAAAAAAAAAGAAGAAAAAGAAATTTCAAATTCTTTTTGGAAGATTTTTAAGCTGGAATTAGTATGTTTCCCTCATTTAATAAGATTATTATTAGCCCTTTCCATAAACCAAGAAGAATTGAAGAATCTAAAATTGAAGAAATACAAAGAAGATGGATTAAAGAAAATGAATCACTTGCAGAACTGAAAACAATGCTATTGGAGATAAAAGAAGAAATATCTAAGAGGAAGGAAGAAGAAGAAGTAGTTATGATCCCCAAATTACCAAGTGAAGAAGAGCGGGACAATGCTACTACACCTATGATAGGAGAAGCAATTATGACCCCTGAATTACCAGGTCAAGAAGAGATGGAAATTGCATATGCACCCATAACGGAGGAAGTGACTGAAATCACAATGGAAGGAGCAATTGCATCTCCTGGGTTCCCAAGCAAAGAAGAGACTACGAAAGCTATTGCGAATACGACCATTAAGGAAGAAGCGATCACCAGGTCTGCATCAACACTCACGTCAGAATAAGAGATTGCATCTCCTGGGTTCCCAAGCAAAGAAGAGACTACGAAATCTATTGCGACTATGACCGTTAAGGAAAAAGCTATCACAACTCCCAAGTTCTCAAGACAAGTAGGGAGGGGAACTTCCTCTGCACACGTAATAGAAGAAAGGACTACCAAGGAAGAAGCTAAGTACTGTAGTAAGGAGGAATTCAAGGTCGATACTACCCCCAGGAAAGAAGGGAAGCCAAACCGACCGCTTCTTTATATCCCTCCTCACAAAAGATCCAAACCACTAGTCACTAGGAAGGATAAGAAAAGACATCCCAAAAATAAACCGCAAAATACAATACTTAGTCAGAAATATGCACGTCTTCCGGAATTTCGTTGCAGCTTCTTACAAGGTAGGGAAGTAAGGCACATTAACAGACCAACTGAAAAACCTATAAAATTGTCTAGTAAAACTCCAGAACAAGGACTTGTTAAGAAAGTTGATGACAAGGATGATAAAACAGAAGAGGTAGAAGACAAGGATGTGAAAGATCAAGATGATATTGCCAATCATAGTGTCAATATCAATTGTAAAGAAAATGATGATGTTGTCGAAGTCAATGAAGTCAACAAAGTCAATGTTAAAAACAATTATGAGAGAGTTGAAGTTGTAGAAAAAGACAATGATGAAAATAAAAGAGTCAAAGATGACCTTAATCATGATATTTCTGAATACAATACTTAGTTAGAAATATGCACGTCTTCCGGAATTTCGTTGCGGCTTCTTACAAGGTAGGGAAGTAAGGCACATTAACACGCCAGCTGAAAAACCTATAAAATTGTCTAGTAAAACTCCAGAACAAGGACTTGTTAAGAAAGTTGATGACAAGGACGATAAAACAGAAGAGGTAGAAGACAAGGATGTGAAAGATCAAGATGATATTGCCAACCATAGAGTCAATATCAATTGTAAAGAAAATGACGATGTTGTCAAAGTCAATGAAGTCAACAAAGTCAATGTTAAAAACAATTATGAGAGAGTTGAAGTTGTAGAAGAAGACAATGATGAAAATAAAAGAGTCAAAGATGACCTTAATCATGATATCATAGAAAAAAAAAACCCAAAAGATGTGGCGTCAAATGAAGAGATGAACATTCTACCAAGAGTCGCAACTCAAGATGGAAAGGATCCCAAGGAACAACTAAAGACAAGTTCGTCAGACAAGGAAGTAAGTACATTATTAGTAGTTTCCGCTACAGATAAGAAAACCAAATTAGAAGATCAAAAGAACACCATCAGATTAGAAGATCCAAAATATGTGCCATTGAGTTATTATGCATTCATCTACAGAATCATAAGCATAATAAAATTTGAATGGAAATGTGACCAATTATTCCAAGAACTGCTAAACCATGGCATAGTTATTCGTGGCAAGAATTCCAGTAGCAACTTGCTTGTATAAGATTCGTGGTCGAATCTTTTCAGAGCAGGATGACTTGTAATAAACCTAAATGGTTATTACAGTTGTTAATTAATGTTAGTTTACTATTTAGTCATTACTAGGTTAATTAGTTATTAATTAATAGTTATAATACGACATGTCTATTACTAATAGACATGTACGTGCCTATCAGCCATATTTAAACATGGCTCACTATCTCTGTAAATCATCATTCAATTATAAAAATATATATATTATCTATTAAGATAATCATGTAAGCCTCATAGCTTACACTTTTACAATCACCTTGGTAATAATTTTCTTAAAATAATTATAGATTGCAAGGAGGGGGGTCTTATTTTAAGCCAGCCCTTTAGGTTCATAGGTGTTTAGTGGAATGACATCAAGCCACCACACTTGGAAGATGACTCTCAGTTTTGCTGAGAGGTGGAAGATCCTATCATAGGTCGTTCCATTCATGATCTGCAAAAAAATGGTGAGTAACGTTGCTATCTTGAGGTCACCAAGCCTTGGCAGTGCCTTGTAGTCTATTCTTTAAATAAAATTTGCATTTTTCCAGTATAAGATACTTGTTGTGTATAAGGACAGGGGGGTATTATCACAAGCCATCCATGCCATGATCATGGGTTTAATTCGGACTGAAGCTATCATTATGTGGTCACCAAGCTACGATAGTTTCCTTCAGTGTCATAGCTAAAGGACTAGGGGTCTCTTGATCGAGCCAGCTGACCAGTTTCTGGATTAGGTCTGTGAATGGAACTGTTGATATCTTATTACCAAGTCAGAGCAGTGGTCTTGTATCGACAAGGTCTTATGTGCAGTTGTTTAAAAAAAAAATGTGTTGTATATAAAACCAACTAATAAACCAAGGTGATATGTAAATTGGATATCCATGAGCAGTTTTAAGTTAGTTCCAGGTTCAACACAAGCTGGCGTTTAATGATTTCATAATGGTAAAGGATCCCTGCTATTTCCTAACTCTCCTTACCAGGTTTGCATTATTTTCAATATGATAATGGTTGGGAAAATATCAACCTTATGTTTTCTGTTTATTGGTTGTCTCCTTTACAAATATTTTCTAACAATTTCAGGCTGAAAAGGGCAACAGACTCATATATTTTCTCTAACTGAAGTTTGTTTATAGATATAACTGTTTCTTCCCAGCCAGTTGCCATTTGTTGTGGCCACAACAGATCCCATGCTTCATCTAATCATGGGAGCCCCCAAATTAAAAAAAAGCAATAATAATAAACACAAAGGTATTTGGGTAAGTGTTCTTGGTTTCTATGATCTTGCACTTTTACCTTTGTTTGGCCTGATTGTCATTCTTTCCTCGGAAAAGAATAAGTGTTTTGGTCACACGAAGATTTAAATTTTAAGTATTTCGTTATTTTCTCCTGCCAACCCGAAACCCACAACTTTTGGGTTGCAGCTTTCGGGAACCATGAATAAATTTGTGAGTAATGCTCCAAGGTTTGATCTCTCGTCCTGCATTGGTTAATCTTCACCATCGATTCCTATTGATCTAGTGGATGAAATTCAACCATTCAAACTTACGTTGTAATGCCTTATTTTCCTTGTTCTTACGAAGAGGTTTCTCACTTCAATTCGCACCTCATGATCATCTTTGAAGATATGATTGCTTGATAAGATTGACCTGTAATGATAGTTTTTAGATGCGACGTCGGATTATGCTTGATTCTATTGAAATTTTACTTTGTTATGATCCATTTCGGATTAACATGCCACGACGTCGTTTCATTCTAGTTCAAATTATTGTAATTCTAGATTCGTATGATTTTAATCATAGCAGCTCATCATATTCAATCATTTTGATCCTTTTTAACTCTTCTTCAATATGGTCACAAGTGTGAAGCACTTAGTTCGTCATCTGAATTTGTTCGAAAAGTTTCCTGTTTTGCAAGCTTTCTTTCTGACGATCTGGTGAATAACATGCAGATAGTTTGTGAATCCTTCGATGAATCTTCTATGCAAGAAGAACTTCACTCTTTTCAATTTTCAGAACATATGTCACCACCCTTTGATGCAGGTGTTCTTGATAGCAATAGTGGCAGTGAAGAGGAAGATTCTGAAATTCTACCTATTTGCTTACCACCCCCTCGGAAGAACTAAGAGGAGATCAATGAATAGCAGTGTGATCAATACGAATCCATCATTCAAGATTTCATAATCAATGAGGAACCTGATACTCCACCAACTCCCATGAAGCAAGACCCATTGTCCGATTTTTCTATTTTTGAAAACGTTATGCATTAGCCAGAGGATTCTGTGGCGATTAAGATGTTTTCTTTATCGATTTCTACAAATGATCAACATTCAATTTAATCATTGTTAATTTTTTAATTAACAAAGTGATTAGATATTTATCTTGAACAAGTTATATGCTTAAATTGTTGTCCTATTAATTTTCATTAATTGATTATGATCTAAGTGAATAAGTAAATGCATCTTTTACATTTCTGTTGAAGTTGTCAAACACACTTATTCTTCTCACATCAAGATTGATCTGCACAACAACAAGCTTTTCCTTAGATTAGATCTAACTTAGAATAGATCCTTTTTCATATAGGTTAAGTTAGGATGTAATAAATTTTCCTGCCTTTGTTTTCCTTAAGTGGAGAACCGATCTTAACAATTGAAACAACAACTCATAGAGTGCCAGTGAATGTTGAATATCCGTGGGAGATTTCCATACCAAACAGGTTGGGGATAGAAATTCCCTTGTGTAGGGTCTTTCAAAGCCTTTTAGTTTGGGTTTTCACCCTCTGTTGGGAGCCTTGGACCCATTCCAACAACTTGCAATTACCCTACACCCTTAAGGCCTCAACATAGCCATACCCAATAAAAAACCACATGTTGAATCATAAGATCATCAATACCATCCAAATATGTTGACACAATCCAAATGAGACACAAACAACATAACAATCATACAAAAGACCCAAGAAACCAAAACTACAATAGTATCACAATTTCATAAGCTCGCCAAAATCCAAAAACAAAGGCTCTCCTTGATCCTCCGCACGTGTAAAACCCTACTTGCAAAATAAACAGAATAAATATGATCCCTAAAACAAACAACAATCTAATACATGTAATCGTTCACGGAATTGTCTTACCTTCACAACACAAGCAAACCACGTCCAACTCCCTATCTCAGTAATAACACCAATGTTGGAATCTATTTAATACTAAGAGGGGGGGTGAATCAGTATTAGGGAAGTTATGAGCAGTTATTAACTTCTTTAACCTATTATTTTGAACTTAATATTGATCTTGAATTATGCATTCATCATAAATACAAAAATCATCCACATATGCACCAAAACACAGAACACAAAACACACAGAATTTTTACGTGGAAACCCAAACGGGAAAAACCATGGAATGCTCTTTTTGAATGAAAAGATTAGATTCAAGGAAGCACTGAATTCTTGTGTTTACTATCTCCAACTAGAAGGAGGCACCTACCCCCTATTTTTATAGGCACTGACCTGAAGGAAGCTACAACTCCCTGTGTTCTCTAGCACAAACTTGAAGGAGGCTAGGACCCCTTGCTTCTTTCCCCGTCCTACCACCCAGATATATCAAAATAAGATGTTACTCTGCTAAAATTTTGATATGCACACACTTCTAATCTTATGATGATTGTCCTGCTGTGCGCAGCTTCTGTATGTAGTATAATTGATGTCACTGTGCTGCAAACAATCCTTCAATTCAACATCAACACTTCACGTAAACTTCAACTCTTCACTTGAACTAACTCGCACTTGAGATATTGTTTGCTTCTTTATCTACTGTAGTCTGCGCCAATGATCAATTTTCCATTCTGCAATTGCGCATTTGCACTTTCAACTGATACTGCACATCAACTGAAAACTTGTTGTTCTAATATTGTGCACTTGTATCAGATGGAACTGCGCACCTTCTATGATGTGTCTGTTCTATTTATGCGCTACAGTATTCAGACAATTTGTGACCTTTTGTGCATCAATGATTCGTCCTTTCGGTGTAATGCACTTGTCTCAGATCATCCTCATCATGACCCGCATACTTGATTCTGTTGCAATTCTGTCTCTATGCATATGATGGACTGTCTTTATTTACACACTTCAAATTAGTCCTTGTGCGTCAGTGAAACTTCTTCGCATCATGCACTAGTAGATATACTTCACTTCTATCTCTGCGCAGATCTATCTTAGAACATCTGTGACGTTCTTTGTGCTTTATGTGATACTGTCATTCGCTCCTCATGCACTTGTGCATCCTCTACATTCTGCATTTCTATCTTCACGCAATCGTCACAAATTCATAGCATCATTCTGTGCACCATCAGCTATACAATTCCTCTGCTTGTGCACACTCATCTCTTTGCTAGATCATACTATTCTAGTTCCACGATCCCTTGATTCCCTGAATATAAATCTGTATCTCCCAGTTAAAATCTCTTCATACTTTCTATCAAGCTTCCAAGCTTACTATAAATCTCCAACTTGCTTTCTTATTTATACATGTCCTACATGTATTATATGTCCACAATTTGGTTGTGGCATTCCTTCTTCTTTGCTTGACGGTTTATGCTTCTGCTACATGTCATGTTCTGCATTGTTGATGTGTCCTTTCTTGTGGGTCTTGTGCATACATGGTCCTCGGCTTAGTGGGACTTTCACCCTTGTGATAAATTCTTCTTCTCTTGATGTACCATTGCTTTGTAGAAATTGTGCATACATGGTCCTCCACATAGTGGTACTTTAACCCTTGCGATGTGGTCTTGTGCCATTGATGTACCATTTCCCATGGAATTTATGCATATGATAACTTCAATTGCCACACTCTTCTTGGTACTTGTGCGCTCTTCCTTCAATGAAATATTTCTCTGATTGGTGATACTTGCTCGCTTCCGAGACTTGTATAAATTTTCAACCATTTCTTGTTCCATGTTGCTTGGGCACTCCCAATCCTTTTCCAATCAACGCTTGACATGCTTGCGCATTTGAACCATTGTCCAATCATCCTCTTGACTTGCTTGTGCATTGTTCAAGCTTATGTTCAACCGACATTTTAGGTTGAACCTTGGAGAACTATGACTAGATGGAATTGAGACCTTCTCATGTACATGTGTCACTTGTGCCTTATGTACTTCTTCAAACTGGATATACATGATGTGCTTTTGGACACACTTCTTAAGACTGGATGCACTTAAGGACAATGTACTTCTTCAAACTGGATATACATGATGTGCTTTTGGACACAATTCTTCGGACTGGATGCACTTCAGGATATACTTTTTCATACTGGCATCCATGTACTTCTCCATCTTGCTTGTGCATATATTTCTTCAAAGTGGATTCCATATACTTCTTGAAACTGCCATAGGAATACTGCATCCACTTTGACATCGATTGACATCAATGAGTCAAACTCAATCAATTGACATCCTCTTTGACATAAGTTGACATCAATGAAAACCAAATTTCAACAATCTCCCCGTTTGGCATTGATGTCAACACCTTATGAAGTTGTGCATAATTGTCTCCTGAAGTTATGTTCTTCATTTGTGCTTGTCAGAATACTGCCACTGTATGTATTATCCCCTTGATTTCTTTACTACTTTGAACCTTTGACCTCTACGGATTCTGCAATCAATAATTCTTCTGCTTTATGTTTCTTTTGTGCTGAACGCATGCTTCATGATCATTCTTATTGTGCTACTACATGCTCTTGTATTGACTTGGATTCATGCTCTTTCTCAGATTCGCTTCATGATCAGATCAGCTTCATGTTCTTTCTTCTATTTTTCCCTGATCAACGTCATGCCATTTCTCCTTGATCAACTTCATTCTCTTTCTCATCAGCTTCATGTTCTATTTCTCATCTTCAATGCTTCCTGATCCACTTCATTTTCTTTCCCCCCCTTTGACATCAATGGAAAAGAGGTGACATTACTTGCACAATTATTGGTTCACCTTTCTTCTGTTTTGCACTAGCCTTCACTTATCTACTTATAGGGATACCTCCTCCTATCTTCATGTTTCATCCTTTTCCTGAATTTTCTGTGTTGATATCCTGCAGTCTGGACACAATTTTCATAACCATATTTGATGTGATCCCCCTGTATAGGTGTTATCCTACTACTGTATCTTGATCTTCTATTCCTGTCATAACACTTCATCATTCTCTGTGCAGGTCTTCATACAATCATCCTGTCGTTTCAACTGTGCAGTACTGAAACCCATCTTCATTCATGCCTCCTTGTTTATGTTCTCTTTATGCTACGGATTGAGAACCACACCCAGTTTTTCCCTGGGATATTCAAATTTACTTTGTAGTAGAGTTTTTGTAAATATGTTTGCAATATATTCTTTAGTATCAATATATTCTAGCTTGAAAATAGTTTCAACAACTTGCTCTCTCACAAAGTGATACTTGATGGGAATATGTTTAGTTTTGTAGTGCATAACAAGATTTTTGGAGATACTGACTGCACTTAAATTTTCGCATAAAATATGTATTGGTTGATCAATATCTAATTGCATATCCTCCAGGGTTTGTTTCATCCATAGAACTTGTGCGCAACAGATAGCTGCTGCAATATATTATGCTTTTGCTGTAGGTAGTGCGACTGGTGTTTTTTTTTGTTGCTAATCCACGATACAAGACAATTTCCTAAGAAAAATGCAGCTCCATTAGTGCTTTTTCTATCATCTACACTGCCTTCCCAATCTGCATCAGTGTATGCTACCAAATTTATATCGTTGCTTCGTGGATACCACAAACCAAAGTTCATGGTCCCTTTCAAATACCTGAAGATTCTCTTGACTGCTTGACATGTGTTTCCTTGGGTGCTGCCTGAAACCTTGCGACAAGTCCAACAACTTGCATGATATCTGGTCTTGAGGCAATTACATATAGTAGGCTGCCAATCATAGATCTGTAAATCCTCTTATAAACTTCCTTAGCTTCATTTTATTTACTCAACTTCAACCTAGTGACCATTGTTGATGTATTTGTAACTTTGGAAGATATTCACTTGTGTATTGTATGTATTACATTTGTACTTTATTGTATCCCCGACGGAGATGTCTTATTCCTCCGATTGGAAGTGTCATCATTTGTATTTGCAAGTGTCGCAAGTTTTATTGTATAACTTATATTTGATGGGTTATTAGACCACCTTAGAGGGGTTGGCCCAGTATGAGTTAAGTGGAAGGATTATTAGACTCCCCTAAGGGGTTGACCCAGTTAGGGTAAAAGGCATGTCAAGTTAAATTATAAATAGAGTGGTTGCACCACTCTATTTGCTCATTCACTCATTCATCCAACTCGCATAGTTGCGAGAGAGGAGTGCACACAAGTGGAGGAGGAGTAGCTACTGGAGACATCTATCTTTTGGGGTTTCATCTTTGTGATCTTTGTATTGGTGCTTATTTTATCTCTGAGGAAGTTGCGGGGTTTTTCACCTTTATGGTTTTCCCCAGTGAAATGCTTTGTGTCTCTTGTATCGTGTGTTTGATATGCTGTACATGTTGTTCTCTTAGTTAAGATACTGGATAATATTGAATTAAATGATGAAAAACTAACATGGTATCATAGCTAGCCTTAAGGAAGGCATTGTATGGCATTTACGACACTTGTTGCACTTGCGACAATTGGAAGCTAGGGCTTGGTATAGTAAACACTAGTCATCGTGGAACTTTCGCTATAAATCCTTTTTGGTGAAGGTTCAGGATCTGAAATTTTTACAGGCCGAATATCAGACACGGATGTAACTTGTGTAAAACTTCAGCCTCATAGTTGTTGTACTTTGTGAGATATGATCCTTACAAATTAGGGTTTCTGCCTCTTCCAAAATGCAGCCCTAAATGGGTGACCTAGGCACAAAGGTCATATCTCGGGCTAGGAAGCTCCAAATGGAATTCCGTAAAAAGTGACAGTTAGCGAATGGACTGTCATTTCACAGGTACTAGTTTCGTAGGCTGAAGTTGAAACAGTGACACATGGCACTCCGTACAAGTTCGCTATGTTGTTTTATGCCATAAACAGGTCATGTTGCGACACTTAGCATATCTCTCTCATGGAGAATCCATTGAAGCTCAGATCTGTGGGGTTGGAAAGATGATAGGTTAGTCTACCACAGGCCGAAGTTTCAGACCCTGAGGATTCAAAATTTCAGAGATGCACCAGAAACAATATGGCATATCTTTCTGTTAAAATGGAATTAGATTCTGAGCATTTTCAATTTTGGCTTGTCACTACTACGGGAAATTAGGGCTTTTGATAGAAGTGGAATTTTGGAGTACTCTCAGCATAGGATTGATATCCTCAACAAAATCAAAATTTAGAGACCAAGATCAAACTTTTTGGTTGGGTAATTCTCCGGGAAAGTCAAACCCTAATTTCACTTTTGGACCAGAAAAACCAGAAAACCAGATTTTGACAAAAGTTGCAGATCCAAAATTCGCAGGTCAATTTTTGGAGTTTTCAAAACCTAAGCACACCAACTTTCTCACCTCAGTTAATTGCATCTCCTTGTCCAGACATAAGTTTTAAATTCCAAGTTTGTATTTTTAGGGTTTCTCTGTCAAACCCTAGCTAGCTCTAGATCTAGTTTCAACAAATCAAGTGGTAAGACCTAAATCTTTTACTTCCATTCGAGTTTCTCATTAATATGTCTCACCACACCAAGCTTGAGGATAAGCCTAAAGGGGATGATAACTTCCGAGCATGGAAGTATAGGATTGGGTTAATCCTAGATGAGAATGAATTGGACACCTACATAAGTGAAGAGGTTCCATTTCCAGAGGGAGATGTGGCTAAGGCCTTACATAAGAAGAACTTGGTCAAGGCCAAGAGGATCATTGCAGATTCTATCAAAGACCATCTCATACCACATGTGTCTTGTCTAAAGACACCCAAGGAGATTTTTGATTCCTTGACCAAGCTATTTGAAGGGAAGAACATAAATCGGAAGATGACTTTGAGGAATCAATTGAAGAATGTCAAGATACAAAATGTAGAGACCATGCAGTCCTACTTTACAAGGGTCTCTCAGATAAAAGAACAACTTGAAGCTGTGGGAGAATATATAGAGAATGGTGAAATTATGATGACCACCTTGAATGGTCTTCCTAGATCATGGGATTCCTTCATTCAAGAAATTTGTGCTAGAAAGAAGCTCATCACATTTAGTAGGATGTGGGAGGAATGCTCACAGGAAGAAGTTCGAATTGTAGCTCGAGAAGAAAAGATTGGATAATGAAGACCAGGCTCTCACAGTACACACCAAGAAGAATAACCACAAGAGGGAGCATCCTCATCACAAGAAGGGTGAACACCACCACCAGAATCAGAGGAAGAACTTTGGAGAATCTATGAGAGATCTTTCTTACATTCGATGTTATACTTGTGACGAGAAGAGACACTATTCCAGAGATTGTCCCAGGAACAAAAGAAGCTCCCACAAGAAGAAGAACAACAAGAGAAGACATCATGATCACACAACAGAGGATGATGAACCTCCAAGGAAGAGAACCAGGGAAGACAATGAAGATTCTTCAAGTGATGAAGAATATGTATTTTAATGAAGTTTTACATGAAAGGAGTAGAAGAAGCTATTGCAGAGTTGGACTCTGGAAAACAAATAATCTGTGGAAGAACCTCTCATCCATTTTCAGCATTGGTTAAGGTATACACTATCAGAGACTCCAGTAGCTCCTGCAAGGAAGCAAAGATTGAGAGGGAGTCCACCCAACAACCAAACAAAGATAATTATTTGAATTGTCATTTCTTGTTACTTAAATGATGTTGTTCAGTCATGTACATACTTATGTTCCTAGATTTAGGATGAATATTATGCATTTTAGAAAAGTTGCATTAATAAACAAGATATTGCTAATATGAAAGTAATGGGTAAGTGGGCTATGGTACTGTACAACATCCCATTGCTACTTATCTAGAATGAAACCTCTTTGTTGACATGTTGGGAGTAGTGCACACTCTTAACAATGTTCTAGTAGAGATGGAAGGCATCTAGAAAGTTACACGATATGGATAAATGTTGTATTGAAGCATTGGCTAAGATAATTGCATGACTATATGACATATGCGTAAGATTTTGTTCTGAAAACTATGAGATGTTTGTAATCATGCAATTGAATTTGACTTGTAGGAAATATCGTGTACAATCACCTAAAAAAAAAACGACATTTGTTCTAGTGATGAAGTTCAAGAAAACTACCTATTGAAGATATTGAAGAATCTAAATTTCCTAGGATCAGGGATGCAGTAATAGAAGGATGCCATGATTGAGGAGTACCAGTCGATCATGAAGAATGATGTCTGGGATGTGGTCCCGAGACCAAGAGGTATGTCTGTAGTGACTTCCAAGTGGATCTACAAGATCAAGCATGGTAGCATAGAGAAATACAAGGCAAGATTTGTGGTTCATGGCTTCTCCCAAAAAGAAGGGATAGATTATGAAGAAACTTTTGCACCTGTAGCCAGATACACTTCCATCAGAATAGTACTTGCTTTGCCTGCAGTAATGAAGTGGAAGATACACCAGATGGATGTCAAGACAACCTTCTTGAATGGTGTAGTTGAAGAGGAAGTGTATGTGGAGCAGCCACTTGGTTTTGAGACACATGATAGGGAGTCACATGTGTGCAAATTGAAGAAAGCCTTGTACAGTTTGAAACAAGCACTCAGGACATGGTACAGCAGGATTGACAGCTTCCTGACTAGTTTGGGACTTACCAAGAGTAAAGTGGATTCCAACCTTTATTACAAGGTTGAGGAAGGCAATCCAATGATACTCATACTGTATGTAGATGACCTGTTTGTGACAGGTGAGAATGAGTTGATTGTTGATACGAAGAGGAATCTTGCTACCGAGTTCGAGATGAAGGACTTGGGTATGATG
Source organism: Larix kaempferi (assembly GCA_027924585.1). Lineage (NCBI taxonomy): Eukaryota > Viridiplantae > Streptophyta > Pinopsida > Pinales > Pinaceae > Larix > Larix kaempferi. The sequence goes on from BSBM01000288.1 coordinate 6,698,881, forward strand.
CATTACTTTCTAGGCATGGAGGTGTGGAAGACTGTAGATGGAATCTTCCTTGGACAAGGGAAGTAGGAAGTAGAGATCCTAAAGTGTTTTGGGATGATGGATTGTAAGTCCATGGACACACCTACAGCATCGAACCTGAAGCTATTGAGTGATACTTCATAGACAGAACATGCTACCATACATAAACATCCACCTACAACATGTCTTTCTGACACAATTCTATATAAGCCAAATAGTCATTAGCAATTATAGGCAAATTCTCAAATCTGAAGTTTGTAAATCTGTTTTCCTACAGAAATTAGATTTGCAACCAGGCGACTATTCTCATAAACTTAAACCAGACAATTTTTAGATTTGTTTCATGCGTAAGTTATAACCATGAGAACCCTCTCATAACCTTTGGCTTCTGCACATGGTAGATCTCGGTCTTTACTATGGACTTATCCTCATTGCCATATGCAAGACTTTTTCTACCTGAAAACTGAAATTTCAATCAGCCAAACACGTTGTGAGTATGTATGCATATACTCTCTTCATTGCTACGACAGACACTGAAGTGATCTTAGAATTATAATGCTCAATAATTCAAACACTTTCAGTTGTTAACATTTTAAATGCAATGAAATATATACATCTCTATATATGCATTAAAAATTGCAAGACACAGTCACACTATCCATGCAATTTAGATAAACAGTAAATACTCATTACTTCACAATTCATGCAATTCTATCCTTCCAACAGAGTGCTATGGTAGCCCATCACCTGTCTACCTTCTTCATGCAGTCCTTCTCTTGCATTCATAGGAGCTCGTGAAATGGTCTCAGGATTAGCAATGGTTCACCATTTCATCTATTATCAAATTGCATTGAACATATATACATCACAACTATGCATTCTCACAATGCATCTTAACATGTGTACCTACACATGCATGCATATTTACAACATTTACCAAATATTTCAATGCACATCTCTTCAATGCAATCTTGCATTATTTCATGAATACTATGCCTTCAAACATACTATGGCCTAACCATGATTACCATACATAGCATGCACTATCATGATAGGTCCATAAGTCCTCAATTGCTCTGGTTTTTAAACTCACAACCAATATTCACAAATGGAATGATATGAATTCATATGAATGCATTGAGGTTTCTAAGAAACTATAGGGTGTAAGGCTCCCTACCTTCACCTACCCGCACCTCACCATACTTGGTGGGTTGGCATTCACATTCAGGCACTCAATGCAAACCAAATCACCATAGTTTAAGCATAGTTGAAGAGACTCACCAAATCCTCTTTCAACATTCATGCAATTAAGCACAGTTAACCCTTACCTGCATGGCTGTTATTAACACCACTTGATGTTACCTGATTAGTTGGCCTCTTACCAAGGCTTCGCAATCCTTTTGCCAACTTTACGATGCAATATACAAACATTTTCACATGCACCGTGCAATGTTTATTTATGTGCCATCTAGTGCATATTCATCTCATCTGTCTAATCTCTTGCATTTTCAGTCATGCTTCTATGATCTGATTCGTACAACCATTATCAACAACATTACTAGTGATAAACCATAGGCAATACCATTAATGGGCTATTGCATGTGTAACTTTCTTACCTTTACCCATAGGCAACATCATGCTCATGCATAAGCAATTTCACATGCACTATGCAATGACTATTTAATCATGCCCACTAATTTATTTTTTAATCTATTACTCTCTTGCATTTCCAGCACCCTTATGCCATAATTTTTCAGTATATAAATACAATAGCAAGAGAGGAGTTAAGGAATTATTCCCAATTCCTCATTCTATCATGGAGTTCCTCATCCACATCATAGCTGATCCTTTTCTTGGCTTCCCTACCAAGCACACATGGATTCATTAGCCATAATCTTCTCATGAATCATCAATTCCACATATACATACATGTATAACATTCATCCTTGCTATTTTTCCAAATATGCAATTCTTATGCTATAAACAGAAATAGTTTAAGGTGAGGAATTTCCCTTTCATCTTCCATAATGGATATCATAGCCCATTACTCTTGTTGATAATTCCACCACACTTTATGCAATCCGTGCTCCTCATCCCAAGAGTGCATTTCACACTTTCAATGACTGTCTCCGAGGGACGACAGGGGTCAAAGGGGCTTGCATAAGTTCATGGCCATTTTCAGCTTTTAGCGCCTGAATTTCACCCTGGAAAGGCACTGAAATTTCTTGTTTCGGAAAACTTGGCAATTCTCTTCTGACCATTGTGGATGAACTCACCGAGTTCTTCTGGTTTCGCGGATGGATTCGTCGATTTTCTTCCGAAACTTCCTCCAACGCTGCAGACGAATTCATTGGGTCCCTCCGGCGCTGTGGTGAAAACTTGCCAGTTCCTTCCAGCGCTGCAGCTGAAACTCGCCAATTCCTTCCGACGTTGCAGACTCGTTCATCTCTTTCTGTGTTGTAGATGAACTTGTCATTCTCTTCTGACGTTTCGGACGAATTCGCCAAGTTCTACCGCTTGTTTCGGAGCAACTCGCCAAGTTCTTCCAAAATTTCTTCTTCAATGCCGAAAATCACTTAGAAAATTCTTGAAATTTTTTTTGGACCAACTTGCCAATTCCTTCCGATGTTTCGGACCAACTCGCCGAGTTCTTCCAAAATTTTCTATTGGACGCTGAAAATACTTAGAAAAATTTCTTCTTCTTTTCGCTAGGCACTTTTGCAATTTATGTCGACGCAACTCGCCATTGCGGATGGACTCACTGAGTTTCTCTGCCGTTGCGGACGAACTCGCTGAGTTCTTCCGACCAAACTCAGCTTTTACTTCCGAAAATTTTTCCATCTTTCCGCCGAACTTATCGACTTTCTGCCGCGTTGCGGAACAACTTTACGAAGTCCTTCCGCAGCTTCGGGCCAACTTGCTAAGTTCTTTCGCAGTTTCGGTAGACACTCGCAAGTTCCTTCCATCGTTGTGGATGAACTCGCCGAGTCTTGCCACAGATTTCGGTGCAAACTCTCCAGTTCTTTCTGTCATTTTGGCGGAAACTTACGAGTTCTTTTCCGCTATAAACACTTAGATAATTTTTCAAATTTTCAAATTTTCTTAATGACCATAGTTGAGAAGGAAACATACTTACCTCTGCAAGCTGTGATAGGTAGCCCATGAAGGCCCAATGCTGCAACCAGCAGCTCTGATACCGTTTTTCATGTACCCACCCATCCATCCAAGGCAAGGGAGGGAACATGATGCCAATCTGTGGGGATTTTCATAAAACTCAGCCCACTCATTAGATTCATACCATTAAAAGAGATGTGTGCAGATGGAAAACAAGAAAATTATGCACAACGGAATTAAAACATCCACACACATTACTCATGCATACAACATATCAGTAGTCATCAAATTAATATGGTGCAGAAGTAAATACATAGGCAATAAAAATGCTTATCTCCATTTTTGCAACTGTCCCAAACAACTAGCTATGTCGCTACAACGTTCCACCCAACCATAGGCTCTTGGACAGCTTATAATGAGTTCGTCCGAACGCCACCCCTGAGCTAGGCATGATTCTCACAAGGAAATGGAACATTCAGCTCATACATAGCCCATTTCTCATTTCATCTTAGCCAAGCCAGTGCACAACTGGGTTTATCAAGTTGCATTTGAACCCTGGAGGCTTACACTCAAGTTCAAGCCAAAGTAATGGATTTACCAATAGGTTGGCCATGGATTTTCCCAAATCATTTCCAGTCAAAATTGGATTAAGGGATGGGCAAAACAATCACAGGGGAAAACGAATTCTTCCCCAGCTAATCAGGCATTCAACGGCCCAAAATGACCTCTATGGAACCCTAGGTAAATTCCTCTTCTTCCCCATTGGTAGACAACACAAAAATGCCCTTCTCCTGACTAAGGAAACAAGGATAAATAGAAAAACGTGGCTGCAAAGCACCCAGGTAGCTCTAAACTCGTGAGGGAGGAATACTGGTTGATGGACAGTGGCTTGGGAGAGAAAATCATGGTTCAATTCTTGCCCAAGAAGCAAAACGCGACTTCCCATGCAGGGTGGCTTACCCATACTTGAATTTGGACAGCCATACCTCTCATTCCCCAAGGCATTAACTACCTCAACCAACTCTTGGGAGAAAATTAATGATTGGGTACAAAAGTCAACATGGGTAGTTGAGGGTTTGATGGGTTCTCTCATTGACACTTGGCTTGACTTGGTTGGCTAAAGGGTTTGAATGTTTTCCCTCCCAATTCCTTGTAAAATCATGCCCCCATCTCTTTGTTGCATTGCATAGCTAGTTGTGGGTATTTTTATTAAAATGCATATTACATGATGTTGAAATTCCAATGTGCCTGGCTAGCACACAAGCCATATGCATCACCAAATCGATGGCGGGGGCCTTGGCCTTAAGCTCCTCACCATGATTTCATAACAATATTACATCATTTACCATTTTAATGCAATAGGGTTAAGGTGGGGACGTGACACTCTTATCCTATCAGTTGTAGCACATTGTTGTAGAATGTAAACCTAGAACTTGGTAGCACCTTGGGACTTATTTTCCTTATCGATAGTTTTCCTTGTTCTCAACAGATGATATTCATAATTGGTCATTGATTGATTAGTTTCTCATATCATCAATTCAAAGACATTTATTCACATAATGGGAGTCATGATATAATGTACCCTAGATTCCATATTTTTTATTGAGGGAATGGGTATTTCTTGTGTTCTATGTTATCTCAAGTTATTGTAATAAATCAAATCATGTTCCAGTTCCTATATCATGTCGGTTGATGTGGGATTCCTCGATGACCTCCTTTCAATAAATATATTGCTATATAATTCAACTCATTTACTCCATGAATGATATCTAAAGGCCCTTTATAGTACCTTGAATATTATAGACAATGGTGGTAGGTTTTTTCACATTCCACAATGGGTATTCATTAATGATACCTTCTTGATTTATTTTATAACTATTTAACAAAGTCACATTTAGTCACACATGCTAGAATTTACCATGTTCCTTCATTCCCATCATATCATTAGTGGGTTACCTTGCATCTAGAAATGGTATTTATCAATTACTAGTGGCTAGATGGTTTCTCCCATGTTTTACCTTAGTAAATTTATTCACATGATAAAGATTCATACATTTTAATGGATTTGGATTGAATACCTTAGGTTGTGTGTCATCCCTCTTTATTTCTACCACCTGATATTATTTTATAGTTCACCTTTTTATACAACATTGGTACTTTGGAGGGCCATTTTGATATATTCAAAGCTCTAGTTGTCCTCCTGATGTACACTAAGACATATATCCACCTTGTAATTTCTCATGGCTATGGTATAGTTTTGACATGGGTCATCTATGTACTATTTTATGGCCATGAATTTTCAATCTATATAATGCATGAATACATAGTGTACATGACTTGGTGGTCATGCTTATTTTCTACTTGAGCAATGGTAAACCAACCTTGGAGAAGAGAGTCATCTAATACTCTATTTTTCTTGTAGATAACTTCATGATCTTTCATATACCATACTTATCCTCAATTATCTTATTAAAATCCTAGTGATTTATAATGCATTTTTTCCTTAGTTCCTCTTATACCATCGCACATGAGGGGACATATATTATGAATGAATTTGGTCACCCGTTGACCCTTGGATTGAGTTGAATCACATGCATACTTTGATTTAGAAGTTTATGCTTCTCTTCATAAAGTTTAAAACCTCTTTTCGATGTGTGCACCTTGCAAAAGTGTGAGTCATGCATAGCACACATGTTATTATTTCACAATCTATGTGTTCTCAAAATGCACTCCCCCCTCCCAAAAAAAGGATTTAAAATATACGAACCTTGAGTAGAGATCATGGAGGATGTACACTTTTATAAACTTGATATCAAGCCCCAAATTTTGGGATCACTTCCTAAAAATATATAAAAAAAGGGTTCATAGTTGAAGGAAAGGGAAGTTCACCCTTATGTGAAAAATATAGTCTAATCTATATCAATATCCCTTGGCTCTAATCCTCATATTGAGAAGATGTTTACATCTTATGCAAGTTTCTGAGTGAAGGAAGAATGAGTTTTTGAGTGATCCAAATAGAGATCTCCCGATCTCTATTTATACTTGATCTATTTTCCCAGTGACCTTATGGGGCCGACTTGTCTAGCTAGGTACATCAACCATATATTACATAAATCAGGACCGACCCCACACATGGTGGTCTAATAACCCATCGACAAGTTCACACACTTGCGACACTTGTTAATACACATGACGACACTTCCGTATAGAGGAATGACACATCTCTATAGGAGTACAATAATATATAAATGAAATACATGGATGAAATACATTTCGAAGTTACATATACATCAACAAAATGATGCTCTACTAGATCTAAAGGTTTCCAACAACTGTATGGACTCAATGACTAGAGTCAGAATCTTAAAGGTACATTAAACTACATCTGAACTAGATACTCTAGGAAGCATTTAGCTGAATGGATTATGAATGTTGTCACCAACGCAGCCCAGATATCCACGGGAACATATAACTAGGGGTTCTAAGTAGACTCACCAATGTGCTAGATTCAAGGGACATTTGGGGTCTTTGACCAATAACTGAAGGGACCAATACCCTGTATGAATCTCAACGGTGTGATGATGGAGCGGAAGTCGAGCACATGAGAAATAACCAATCTAAGAGGTACCAAGGACTCCTCTCAGATGGTCTGTAGGAACTCGCCACTAATGGAGATGAGTCCAAGGTACAGGGACCTCTGGTTCTATCCTCTAGAATAGATGTACTAGTGTTGACAGAGGGAGACCTGCAACTACCAAGGCAATGATGCTTCCTTGATAAGAGCACGAGGTGTACAACAAAGAGATGATAGTACTGAATGTGAGACTGACATACTGTGGGGGGATACATGGGTCACATAGTGGGGGGGGACTCAAAATTCCTTTGTTTAGAGTATGATGGAAAGGATGATCGGACAACATATGAAACTAACTATGGGGAAATGGATCATAGCTGAGGGGATCAATGACTATGGTTGCAATGGGGGAGTCTCAAGGAGCAAACTAATGAGTGAGATCAGGAGATTCTAAGGGTGACACTTTGTAGAATACTCTAAACAAAGGTGACCATGATTGGTGTGATTCCATAATGTGGGTACTAGATATGATCTATTGTGGTGTCGAGAGGCACCGTTTGGGCCTTCTTCATGGTTTAAGGAGCTCAAAGAAGGGATAGAAGTGTGCTCAAAATGGTATTGTCATGTGGATTTGTACGAGCCCAGGACAATGCATGATCGTGGGTGATTTCAATTTTAAGGAGCCTGAAATCGATAAGAATACTCTGAAATGGTGAAAAGGTACCATCATGTGGATTTATACGAACCCGGGATGGTGAATGCTCATGGTATCTTTCAAGTTTAGAGAGTCTGAAAGCAATAAGAAGGCTCCAAGGAGGTTCTTTTTTGTGTGTTAGTCTCCAAGGCCTGAAAAATCATAAAAGTATGTATGAATAACTCTTCTAGCCAATGTCACTAGAGTATTCCTTTTTCGTAGATAGTCTACTAGGTCCAAAAAAGGGGTAAACGTATACTAGATAGATGCCCTTTCAGGTACTTTAACGAGCATGAAAGGAAGCAAGATTGTTTGGCGATCTTTTCATTCTTTAAGGAGTCAAAAAAGAGCTTAACAGAAACTCCATGAGTGCCTTTTTTGTAAAGGAGCTACTCATCCTAGAAAAGGGATAAAAGTATACCAAAAAGATGTAACAGTCAAGCAAGGAGGAAGTGTTCAATCAAGGTACAACCATGGGAACCAAGAAAGAAGGTGTGGGGTGAACACTAATGGGACCTCCTTGCAGGTAGACGAATGGTGGAAAAATAATGCAATAAATGCAGTATGGATGGAGCGAAGGGCTCATGGATTGGCCTTGATAGACAAAATGGCAAAAAATGAATACGGCTTGTGTGGCACACAAATCGAGGCGACAAGGGGCATGGAAAAAAATGCCCGAAAAAGGATTTAGTGAGAGCAAGAAAAGATCTCAATCATCATCACAAACATGGAATTATAAATATGGCAGTGCAAACAGTGCGAAAAACGGAGGTCATATGACCCTAAAATGGCCAAAGAAAAAGTAGGTTAAAAATGGCTATAAATAGAGGGGAGCCCACCGAACCAAGGATGAGGTGGTGGGGAGAAATGATAACCCATGGGGGAAGCATCCTAGGAATATAAAATCAAATCAGATATAAAAGTGACACAAGACCTCGAAAATGGTTAAGATCACGCATCTGAAAAAGTGAGCAGGGTTAATGACCTTCTCGCATGTTATGTGCATGGGGTTTGTGATTGCGGATCACATATGTGTTGGATTGAAAACTGGGATCATTGAATTATTGAGATAGATGTGCTAGGAAAGGTTCGAAATGATTTAGCATCCCCCCTATTGTTGGCTGCTTTCTGGGCAGACCCAGGTTTTAATGAAGCGCAGCAACAAAACCCCTTGGCGCACTGGCCCTCTCGGCAACGAGCTGCGCAGCAGCTCGAGGTCTCACCCGAAGTGGCTATGGGGGGGTTAAGGAATCAGATTTCCTTAACCTGAGCGATGCGGAGACTATTTCTTTCTTCCTCGGCGATTCCCCAAACCGGATTGTCTTACTTTTCCGCAGCCCCCTCGTCGTAACTGCGCGGAACTTACCCAACAGTCTAGCTCCGCGGCATCTCCGTCCCGGCGCACGGGGCAACTATCCCCTGCGTTGATGCTCTATGTATCTTTCCCTTTCTCGCGCCTGGCGCAGCAATGCATTCCCCTGTCGCTACGGCGACAACGTTCACTTATTCTTCGCCACTTAACAATTATAGTTACAGGGAACTTCACGAACTCACTTAACACTTATAAAGATATTACACGATTCATGTATACATAAGTAGCGAACTAAACAGGCAATCATTCAACACAGCATCCTGACAAGAAGAAGTATGAATTTCACCTCCTCGAGGAAAACCACGTCCACGGGAGTGTTATATTTAACCAGAAATTGATAGAGCTACACAATATGCTGCGCACTCAGCTGCAGCCTTAGATCTTTCCAGGAAACTCCACGCACACAGCTGGGAGCCCTTCTCTCGATCCAGTCTCTCTTAGAGATTACAATAGTTCAGACGTCGACTCAGACGGTCTGCAACTCAGGGATTAACTCCATGGCTATCCTGGCTCGACTCTTCTTCTTCTTACAATACGATAGAAGACGGAATGGCTAGCTTACTAGCGGGCTGACTAACCCATTCACTACTAATCAGCTAACTAACTAACTAACTTCTATTCTTTGTAATTACACATATATATAGGTGGCCATGGTGGTCACATCTTTACAAAACTGTGGGCCTTTCCCAACAGTAATCCCCCAAAACCCTAACCACGCACATGGCTAGGTGTACTGTAGGCGCCGCTTGCAGTCAAGTCGCCGCTTCCTGCAGGTTCCGTGACTTCCGGCGCAGATTGCGGGTATGGGTGCCTTGTCCTTCGCCTTCAATGCTTTGGTCCGTTGCTCCTCCTTGATCCGAGCAACCATAACTTCTGTACTTAGCCTTAAATGAGGGTAGCTGAGCCCTCTACTCCGTCGCTTTATTTATTATGGTAGCTGAGCTTTCTATTCAGCCACATTCATCCTTCTATGACGTGCACGCGAGCTCCACGATTTTCGGTCCATGATCTGCGCTGAGCATATCCATCTGGCACCGTACTGCGCACCGTCTCCTTCTATCCAAAACTTAGTGCTTGTTCAACATTAGCACTTTCCTTCCATACTTGTGCTTTTTCCTCAAAATTCGCAGCTTTACCATAGCTGTGGCCTATGCTCCAACAGGCCCCTAACACTTACTTGTGGCTCGCCCTCGAGCCACTCGCACTAGCGCGTGGTCGCTTTACTTGCGCATCTACTTTTGCTTGGGTCTCCACGAATGATGTCTTCCACTGCGCAATAGCGGAGTCCATTTCATCGACTTATTCCATGGCTGTCTGCACCGTTTCCACAGTGGATTCTTCTTTAGTTGTGCTATCAATCACCTGTTGAGACTCTGCAATGTCTTTGATCTTTGCCTCAATCTTGACGGCAAGGTCAGCATACTCATCCATAAATGGCTGAATGCTGCTGGTGAGGTTGGCATCCTCACTTCGGAGCTTGTGCAGATGCTGTTGGATTCTGTGCACTTCACTCATTTTCCTCATTTTTGCTAAGCCGTCTAAGGCCTTAGCTTCTTCAGTTAGAACAGTTAAGGACTGTTCTGCGGCTTGTACCTGTTGAAACAGACCAACTTTGAAAGGGAGTGTCTCAAGTTTCGTCCAAGCCTCCATAGCTTGCTTCATCAGGTTCTCGGCTTCAGCTGCTCTGGTCTTCAGTTGTGTAGAAGTTCTGTGCAACGCTTCAAATTGTGCTTGGCTATCGTCCGTAAGATGTGCTGCAACACGAGCTTCTAGCTCTGCGATCTGCATTCTATGGTCTTCAGCCATAGCAACTATTTCATGCTCCAGGGTTTTCACCCTTCCTCCAATAATTTGAACTTTCTCAACCAGAGGAAGGTCTGGCTGAATCTCGCAGGCTGGTAACTCCTGGGCAATTTCATCGATTACATTTCTTATCCCAGTGTCTTGTGCCTCATAAAGCGCGAGCTTCTCGGAGATATTCTTATGGCTTGCCTTCATCTCTATCTCCTGCGATTGCAGTCTTTGGTTTGCATGGAAGGTAGAGAGCTCTCTAGCTCTCAGCTCAATAGAAACTTTCTCATGTACTAGCTGTAGAGTCTCTATAGGAATTAGAGACAAATTTATTTCAACGAGCCCAACTGCGCTTACCTGTAGTGCAGCTAGCGGATCTGGAAGTGTCATGCTGGTAGGCGGAATATGCACGACAGTATGCCTTGCTACAAGTTCTTCAACTTGATCGGTACTTGGAATTACTTGTGGCGCCTGTGAAGTAGATGCTGGAGCATGGGTCTGCGCAACTCTTCCTGCGAGACCTTTCAATTCCACAAACTGTAGGTCTAGAGCACTTCTGATGTGAGCGTGCGCAGTCCGCAGCTCACGAAATTGCTCTTTCAAGTAGTGGTCGATCCCCGAGGGAATGGGCTCAGAGGGATGCGACACCTTTTGTTTCTTGGTTGCTGGTTCTGTCAAACCTTCATCACTTCCTTGCTCGGGGGCTTCCTTGCCCTTATCCTTCTCTTGCGGAGCAGCGGGTGGCATCACAAATGCGATATCAGCGGCCTCCCTCCATTCATCTGACCAAGATTTGATGGTTTCTTCAACATCTTCGGTGGTCATCCTGTAAAGGCCTACGGCCCATTCCTCTTGAATGCCGCAGGGTCGGAGGTAAAGTTGATGCTAGTCGGCAGTAAAGGCCAACTTTCCTTCATATAATTTTGTTATCTCCCTGCTCAGCCTTGGCATTTCCTGAATGGTATCTCTGAGGAGATAGTAGTATTCACAAAATACAGCGCGATTCATCTTGCGCTTCGCGGGATTAGCAGACTCCCAAAGGTTAACATAGCGGATTCCCGCAGCCTCTCCTGCGCGGCGCGGAAGGAACTGAGTGTTCGTGGGCTCCTTCCACCCGACAAGAGCGCATAAAATTAAAAGCCAAGAAAAATGGAACGACTGACCGGGGTTATCTTGGACGTTCCGGTAGTCTTCCAAGAAAGAATTGAGGAGGAAGAGGCACCAGTTGTACTGTTCTCCCTCCGCAGCTGCGATGGCGAGCTCCACGACAGCTCTAGTAACTTCCTTCGGTCTGCACTTTGTGAGAAGTCTGCCTGCAAGCAGACTTCCTGTGAATCTAAGTGCTTCGTCTTCTACTATAGTGAGGTCATATGCGCGACCTCCTCTTGTTAAATTGTATTTCTGCACCAGCTTTGCAGCCAGTTTTCTATCCTTGTCCTTTCCCACATAATGGATATTGGGATCCTTACCAACCTTAGACAGGCCAGTAATGCGATGAATCAAATCGACATTTAGATCGATTGGCCTCCCGAGCCAAAGGTAACCTCCATGAACGCAAGATAGCAGTGTCTTAACAACTGCGTTCACTTCATTGCTACGCCCAAAGTGCGGTAGCTTTAACAGGTTCAGGAGTCCAGGCCGCTCAAGATTTGCTGCAAATCCCTTTGGGGTAAATTCATCAACCTTTGTGGTGGGATTATGAACTACCGTCAGATATCGATCTGGCGCAAATTGAGGATACGTTTTATACTCTCCCAGATTGAAATCAGAGAACTTGACCAGTGGAAGGTGTCCAAGCAGGGACCCTTCTTGTCTCACGCCCACGGGCAATGGGGGTAACAGAATCGGATACTTTGCGTTCTTCGGGATATGCACCTCTGGCGCATGATCTGGACGGGGCAGAATATAATTCACCATGCTGGCCAACGGCTCTGGAACGGGCTCTTCTGGCTGTTGCTGAGATGCTCTGGTGCCCGGAGATTGCCTTGGGTCGGTCCAACCAGGGTGTACATAAGTCGAAGCAGTCACTGGAGTAGTCATTCCGAAATCTAAGCCTCGGCGCAGGAATTGACGAACAACTTCTTCAGTTGACAGGTTCTCCGTCGTGAACCGATGTAAGCAACAAGAACTTGCACAGATAAATGGCGAAATAGCGTAAGATACGAACATTGAAAACAAAGGAAATTCTGCACCACTCGGCTCTGAAAGCAATAACTTAGATTCTCAAACAAGACTATGCAGCTCGAGAAAAGTAACCCGAAAATATACAAGTGTGGGATATTTATAGCCAAAGGTGATAGTAAATGCGGGCAAGTGGGGTTACTAGCTATAGGCGGCTATGCATGAGTTGACTACCCTACTATCCCCTTCGTGTTTGCGGTACATTTATTGTGATGGACGGGCTCTGACAGGCTTCCGGGAGAGGCTAACGCTTTCGGCGCATGAGTTAAATGCAAATCTTACGGAGAACAAGCCAAATCTGTCAGAGCGGCTATACTTAAATGGCGGGCTTATCCTTCATTTATTCTCAGACGTGGCTACATAACTGCGGTAATTCAAATTTTTCGGCGGGTCATTTCAGCTTAGGAAACTGTGCATATAGAGGGGTCCACACCGAGAACTCCTCAAGCGGCAAATTGACACAGGGAACTTCGCAAGAGCGACGGTTCAACGGTCCGGGGAGAACCTCGCAAGAGCGCAAATATAAGCTCGCTCAATCCCAAATTTTTATTCGATATGCGCGGATGTTTCTAGGAACTACGCGGGAAGCCGGAGACTAAGTGTCTCGCAACTTCCGTTTAGACTGTGACAATGCGATGTCTCTTTCAACTACACCGGACATCTGCACTTCTTTAACATTATATTAAGTCGACAGAGCAGAGTGGCCATCGCGATAAAGCTTAAGCTGACTCCCGTTGATCATTGTAGGTAGCAATTCTCCATTAAGCTTCGCAAGCTGAACTGCTCCTCCTTCAGTTATCTTCGTCACCCAAAAAGGGCCTAACCAATGTACTCGAAGCTTGCCTGGGAACTTGATGAATTTACTATCATAGAGGAGTACCAAGTCTCCTTCTGTAAAGTGTTTATTCTTAATGTGCCTGTCATGCCAAGCTTTCTGTCTTGCCTTCTGTACCTGCTGATGAAATCCGGATAAAAGTCGATCTTCTTCTAAGGCAAGCAGTTGTGAAAGTCTTGCGCTCATAGCATCAGGATCTGTCATTTCGGTAATTTGCGCAATTCTGAGACTGGGAACAATGTATTCCATGGGCATAACTGCTTCTTGTCCATACACCAAACTGAAAGGTGTGTGACCTGTTAGTTTCTTGCATGTAGTTCTGTAAGCCCATAATACAGCTGTGACTCTAAGGTCCCAATCATCTCTTTTCTGATTACAGATCTTCGTCAGGGCATTCTCAAGAATTTTATTGAATGCCTCCACCATACCATTAGCTTGAGGGTGGTAGGGTGTACTCTTATGGTGACTAATTTAAAATTCTTCAGTAAGGGCCTCTATAGTCTCATTGAGGAAGTGTGTACCCTGATCACTCATGAGAATCACTGGGAATCCAAACCTAGTGATAATGTTCTCAAAAATGAACTGCGCGGCAGTGGCAGCGTCGCAATTCTTAACTGGCTTCACCTCAGGCCATCTGGTGAGGTATTCAGTAGCTGTGATGATGTATCTCGCGCTGGTTCTTTTTCCTGGTGGGTTGATAGGTCCTACAAAATCAATGGCCCATTTATCAAAAGCACGCAGTGTTATCTGGGGTCTTAGCGGCATTTCATCTCTCCTTGAGGGTTTTCCTGTTCGCTGGCACACATCGCAACATTTGCAGAATTCCTTAGTATCCTTGTGCAATGTCAGCCACCAAAGACCTGCAGCTAAGATCTTCTGCGCAGTCGGCTTTCCTAAGAAATGGCCTCCTGCGGTACCTGAGTGTGCTTCTGCGATGATAGGGCTTTTTTCATGTGGTAAGATACATCTGCGCAAGACTTCATCGGGACCCAACTTATAGAGCTGGCCTGCTATTAAAGTGAAGTCTGCGGCTTTGACAACAAGTTGCTTCTTCTGCGGGATTGTAAACTCAGTCGGCGCTTGCCCGGTAGTGAGAAACTCAAGAATATCGGAATAATATTCATCTGCTGCTTGAATAGAAAACAACTGCGCGTCAGGAAGATTGTCCTCCAGACTTGTAGGTTCCTCGCCTGACTCTATCCTGGATAAATGGCCAGGTCCTGCATTCAATCTGCCTGGCTTTACAATAACCTCAAAATCATACTCTTGGAAAAGGAGTAGCCATCTGCAAATTCTTCCCCCTAACACTGGCTTATTGACCAAGTATTTCAAAGCAGAATGGTCAGTATACATTTTAAAATGTGCGCCCAGTAGGTAGTGCCTGAATTTCTGTAGGGCATACACCATAGCTAGTCCTTCTCTTTCTGTAGTAGTGTAGTTCTTCTCGGCTGCGGATAGCTTTCTGCTGGAGTAAGCAATCGGGTGGTCAATACCTCCTTCTCCGGGTTGTGTAAGCATGACCCCCAATGCTATGGAAGAAGCATCGACATGAACATGAAAGGCTTTTCTCCAGTCCGGGAAAACTAGAATTGGCGCAGTGATCATCTTTTCTTTAAGTGTATCCAAGCTCTGTTGGCATTCTTCTGTCCATTGGAACTTCAAATCCTTTTTCAGCAATCTTTCCATAGGTGCTGTGATCTTTGCATATCCTTTGATAAATTTTCTGTAGTATCCTATATGTCCCAATGTAGTGCGCAATTGTTTGACTGAGTTGGGTGCAGGTAAGTTGGCAATGATGGCAACCTTCGCAGGATCCATTAGGAGTCCTTGTCTGCATACAATATGACCCAACAAAATACCAAAAGGAGCACAGAAGATACATTTTTTCAAGTTAAGGGAAATCTGATGCTGTCTACATTTTTCTAACATCATGCGCAGATTCCCTATATGATTTTTTAATAAACCAAATATAGTCCAGTCATCAAAATAGACTTCTAAGAACTTGTGAATGAATTCTTTAAAAATAGCAACAACGACTCAGAGAAGATAGCAAGTGTGTTCTTAAGACCAAAGGGCATTACCGTGTACTGGAATGAGCCCCATTCAGTCGCAAAAGTAGTCTTATGGCGGTCATCTGGATGGATTCTGATCTGATGGTATCCCGAAAAGCCATCAGTGAAGGAGTAAGCCTCTTGTCCTCCAACATTATCAAGCACTTCATCCGTAAAAGGAGTGGGAAATGGATCATGCGCTGATGCATCATTAAGTTTGCGCAAGTCCACACAGATTCTTATTTCACCTTTTGTTTTTTTCTCTTGTACAACCATAGGACTAATCCAATCGCTTTCCTCTACTGGCTCAATAATACCTGCTGCGAGCATCTTATCAATTTCTTCTTTAACCTTTTCTTTATACCGCGGATTCAATCTGTACGGGCGCTGTTTTACTGGCTTGGCATCTACTTTCAGAGGTATGCGCATCACTCCTAAGTCTCCTAGGATGCCTTTCATTTCTGTGAACTTGGTAGAAAAGATATCCTGGTAGTCATGTAATAAGTCTGAAATATGCCCGATAGTTTCATTATCCCAATAATCTCCTATAGAAGCAAACTTGGGTTCGGCTTCTGTACCAATATTAATCTTTTTGAGCTTGATGTGTTCTGTGATGGCAGGAATATCAAGCTGAGGACCTTCAACATTGCGCGTCCCTTCTGATTCTGGAATATTGATGTTGCGAGGATCATCGTCCTCTTCTCTAGTGGTGAAATTATAGCATTCAAGGGCATGTTCTATCTGGACAACCCAATCTGGTTGGGAATATTCTGGTACTGGACATTGTTCAAATACCTTCTTTTTAATACATTTCAAAGCGTAGTCAATGCTTGGATGTTCCGATTCAAAGCTAAAGGTAAGTTGAAAACTTTCTATCATAAGAAGCCAACTGATAGTGCCTCTGCGCAATTCTGTTTCAGTGTAGCAGTTCCTTGGAACTGTACCCAATGTGTGGACAAATAGGTGAACCCACTCATCTTCTGGAATATCTGACCATTGCTGAGTACATGCTTCAATATGTGACCTGGGGTCACTCTGTCCCTCATATTTGTGTAATACTTCTGCTGTGATGTGCTGAAATCTGCGCAGTATCAATCTTCGACAATCTTGCTATGTGTGAATATTCTCTTTATGCGCACCCCACCATCTTGCGGGTGTAGCGCGCAGTGCTACATCCAGTGCCTGTATGCGCTGCTGTTCTGGAAGCCATTGTTCATATGTATGTATGAATTCACTTATGTTAGTTAAGCCATCAAAAATTGGAGTGTTAGTCAATTCTGTACCAATCCATCGAATGGATTTAGTCATCATGGCACAACGCCTTGCAAAAACCTCATGTAAACGATTCTGTCAATTTTCCAATCCTGCATCTGAGTCTGATGTGCACGAACTATCGCATCGCCAGCTGATATGGCCGTCTGCTGTGGGATTGACATAGTCACTCTGGTTAGCAGTCATTTGATACAAACTCTCCATGTGGCGCACTTCTTCTTCTGCCCGAATGGGTTCTATATATCTTGGTCCTTGAATAGGATCAAGCGGTGCAATGACCCTAATTTGGTCATCCTCAAAGGTCATCTGTCTTTTCTTCAAATTAATGACAGCCAAATTATCAAATGCCCAGTCTATACCTAAAAGTGCTGGGTAAGGTCTACTATCATCCAGAATTTTGATTACTTCAAAGTCTGCAGAACTTCTTACTCCCTCGATATCAATAGGTACATTGGGTAATCTGCCCAATGGAGAGACTCGTTGCTGATTCGCGAGTCTTAACTGGATGGGGGATCTTGTAAGCTGAGGGCTCCCCATCTGTTCCCATGTCTGCATAGTGAGAACATTAACTTCTGAACCCAAATCTAAAATGACTTCGTCCATCTCAAATGCGCCAATCTGCGCTGTGAGCCTCATCTCTTTTCCAGTTCTAGTGTGACTCCCAATCTGGTGAACAGCACGCTGTGGTGTGTTCGTCAAAGCAGATTGTTGACATTTATCCAAGAGGTGTTGAAGTTCTATAGTTGCTTTTTCATTGCGCAATAATTTTAAGCAGTTTCTCAGAAAAGTATGGACACTACCTAGTGCATCCTGTTCATCAGGCATTCCGGATGTAGTGGCCTGTTCTTGTACTAGGTTCTCTTGTGTTAGCATTTGTGGTCTGACAGCATTATGTGAAATTGCAACCGAAGTTGAGGGTCTCGGGTCTGAGAAATACTCTTGAGCTTGCTTGAATGCTTCTTTTTGCTTCTGCAGATTAAGTGGGGCTGGTTTAATATTAGTGCGGCGCACCCATTGTGTCGCTAGATTTCCGGTTCCCATCTCTGGCGCACCAGTGGTTGCTCCACTGCGCGTCACTATATTAACTGTAGGGTCTAGTTCTCTTTGTTCTGCTCCAATCAACTGAATATTCTGATTGACCTGTGGCGTTTTTGCTTGCATTTTAGCCATCAACTGAGGGCATTCTTCAATGGCATGATCATAAGATTTACAGTATCTGCAGATGGTTGTAGGATTTTGGCAATCCCTTGCAAAATGACCTTGCGCTCCATAATTATAACAAGTGATCTGTCCTCTTCCGCGACCAAAATTAGTTGCGCATCCGCGACCCCTATAATTTCCTGCTCGACCGTCGCGAGTTTGGTCATACTGTGGACCTGCTGTGGGTCCTTGTGTCTCTGATTATACTCTATAAACATCATGCTTCCTTTCTATCATAAGATCATATGCTCTACGATTGTTCTCATCATGGCCTACTGATTTACAAAAATTACAATATAAGTTCTTTGGAGTTTGTACATATTTCTGAAGTAAGTGACATTCTTGTGGTCTATGACCTCTAGTTCTACAGATTTCGCACCAAGGCCCCTGTTCCTGTGGTAGAGGGTTAGGTGCTCCGGTGGCAATATACTCTATGAAAACGGGATAATGGTCCTTTGAATGACCTTGCGCTTTACATTTTGTACACCAAATTTCTTCCTTAACATCCTTGGCTTTCTTAATATCGTGCACTTGCAAGGTTAAGTTTGCTAATTGGTTCTGCAACTGCGCAACATCGTTGCTTGTTCCAGCAATTGGTGAAGCTTCTAGTTTCATAGCCATCTCTAGAGCTTGTTCCTGAGTATTGAGATTCTGTTGCATAAGAGGAAGTCTAATGTGTGGGAGCAGCGCAGCAATGAACCATTCTTTATGCTGCTGTGGCACAAACTCAAAGCTTACTTGATCTATCAAGGCTTTGAACTTCTGGTCAAAATCCCATACTGACTCTGTAGGTAATTGTTTGATGTCTTTGAGCTCTGTTATACACTGTGATTCTGATTTAGGTTTTTTAAATTCTCTAATCATAGCATTTCTTACATCAGCAAGCGTCCTATTCTGTGCTGCTGAGTATTTCATGAACCAAGTTAAGGCTCTTTCTCTTAGTGTGGTTGCTAACTGAACCAGTTTAACAGCATCATCGTTAATTTGCTTAATTGTCCAAATGGCTTCACATAAGAACCAGTGCTGCTCAGGGTCTTCTATCCCTGTTCCTTTAAAAGTTGGTAGCTTCATGTCATCACCCATCCTTCTTGTGCTAGGTTGAGGTGGTGGTCCTGTAACAGTGCTTCTCGAATGGTTGAACAAAGGTGGTACAGAGGTACTAGAAGTACCATGTGGGATACTAGAAGGTGTTACTGCGGGGTTATGCTGAGCTCCGTCTGGCTTTTGCGGTGTAATGGGGTGATCAGGGATATGAGCACTCCCTTGTCTCGCTATATGGCTTGCTCTCGGAACTTGACTATTTTCTGGGCTAGATTCAAAAGAATGCTGGTGAAGGCCTACTTTATACCGTTTTCCACTACGAGTGCAACCAATAAGTTCAGGATCACTATCAGAATCTGCGGACATTACTTGTCTACGCTATTCATTGGAAGCTATACATAGTTTTTCTTTTTCATACAGAAGCATTTTAATCCATAAGTTCAGAGAATTTAAGAACTTACCTCTGTGTGCTTGGAAGAAACTCCTCTCAGCTTGACTGAAACTCTTTCTTGTATCTACTGCAAACTCAGTGATGAAACCTTCCAGTAGGCTATTCAACCAAAAGTCTACTGCGCGGGACACAGGATTGTCTACCCGCTTCAAAATATTGACTAGCTCAGGCATCCAAGCGATGGGTCGATCAACATACACAGTGGGTCTAGTATCTACTAACTTGGCTATCCAAGCATGAAATTCAAATGCAAATGTGACAAAGAAAATTTCGTGAAGGTCAGTATAAATATACTTCTGCAACCAGTCTTCTGTCTGGAGCCTAGAGC
Organism: Larix kaempferi; assembly: GCA_027924585.1. NCBI lineage: Eukaryota > Viridiplantae > Streptophyta > Pinopsida > Pinales > Pinaceae > Larix > Larix kaempferi. Next base: position 6,718,803 of record BSBM01000288.1, read on the forward strand.
TTCGATTTTCTTGTTCAGCGAACTCTTTAGCTTTTAAATCAAACCAGTCTTCGATTTCTTTAACTGTAGGATTCCAGTAACACATTTGTTAGCTGAGCAAGTCTCAGGGCAACAGAACCATTTGTTGGCTTCAGCAACAATCTCAGACGTTGCGGAAATAGTAAGTCTCATGGAAACAGAACCATTTGTTGCCTCCTTCTTTCTCTGGGTTTCGCCTCAATCTCACGTGTCGCTGAAATAACAAGTCTCAGTCATGCGGCAACGGAACCATTTGTTGGCTGCTTTCTGGGCAGACCCGGGTTTTAATGAAGCGCAGCAACAAAACCCCTTGGCGCACTGGCCCTCTCGGCAACGAGCTGCGTAGCAGCTCGAGGTCTCACCCGAAGTCGCTATATGGGGGTTAAGGAATCAGATTTCCTTAACCTGGGCGACGCGGAGACTGTTTCTTTCTTCCTCGGCGATTCCCCAAACCGGATTGTCTTACTTTTCCGCAGCCCCCTTGGCGTAACTGCGCGGAACTTACCCAACAGTCTAGCTGTGCGGCATCTCCGTCCCGGCACACGGGGCAACTATCCCCTGCGTTGATGCTCTATGTATCTTTCCCTTTCTCGCGCCTAGCGCAGCAATGCATTCCCCTGTCGCTGCGGCGACAGCGTTCACTTATTCTTCACCACTTAACAATTATAGTTACAGGGAACTTCACGAACTCACTTAACACTTATAAAGATATTACACGATTCATGTATACATAAGTAACGAACTAAACAGGCAATCATTCAACACAGCATCCTGACAAGAAGAAGTATGAAGTTCACCTCCTCGAGGAAAACCACGTCCACGGGAGTGTTATATTTAACCAGAAATTGATAGAGCTACACAATATGCTGCGCACTCAGCTGCAGCCTTAGATCTTTCCAGGAAACTCCACGCACACAGCTGGGATCCCTTCTCTCGATCCAGTCTCTCTTAGAGATTACAATAGTTCAGACGTCGACTCAGACGGTCTGCAACTCAGGAATTAACTCCACGGCTATCCTGGCTTGACTCTTCTTCTTCTTACAATACGATAGAAGACAGAATGGCTAGCTTACTAGCGGGCTGACTAACCCATTCACTACTAATCAGCTAACTAACTAACTAACTTCTATTCTTTGTAATTACACATATATATAGGTGGCCATGGCGGTCACACCTTTACAAAACTGTGGGCCTTTCCCAACAGTAATCCCCAAAAACCCTAACCACGCACATGGCTAGGTGTACTGTAGGCGCAGCTTGCAGTCACGTCGCCGCTTCCTGCAGGTTCCGTGACTTCCAGCATAGATTGCGGGTATGGGTTCCTTGTCCTTCGCCTTCAATGCTTTGGTCCGTTGCTCCTCCTTGATCTGAGCAACCATAAATTTTGTACTTAGCCTTAAATGAGGGTAGCTGAGCCCTCTACTCCGTCGCTTTATTTATTATGGTAGATGAGCTTTCTATTCAGCCACATTCATCCTTCTATGACGTGCACGCGAGCTCCACGATTTTCGGTCCGTGATCTGCGCTGAGCATATCCATCTGGCACCGTACTGCGCACCGTCTCCTTCTATCCAAAACTTAGTGCTTGTTCAACATTAGCACTTTCCTTCCATACTTGTGCTTTTTCCTCAAAATTCGCAGCTTTACCATAGCTGCGGCCTATGCTCCAACACCTATCCCGAGGTTGAGGTAATCTATTGTGCCCCCTAGCCTAGAGGTTTCAATGCGGCTCAGATTCTGTCTCAGAGAGGGATCAACAGGGCATCGACCAACTACTGGAAGGTGGGTGTACCATGATGCTAATGAACATGGTGGCACATTGAATTGATGATATGAAGATGGGGGATTCCTCTTGTGGGGTATATTCCCCCAGTATCGCCGACGAGAATGATGACTATGATAAGTAGGAAATTTTTTGGGCCTGCCCCCATGCTGTGGACATGTGATTTCCTCGTCAATTTGAAAAGGTTGAACAGGTGGGTCAAAGGGATCAGTTGAAGGGGCCGACGGGATAGAGGGGTTTCCAGTGGAAACCATATAAATAGTGTTAACCTCTTCTAAGGAGGAGGATTCATGGGGGTGAAACTACTCAATGGTAGTAATGGATGGCTCTAAAGAGGACTGATTCATTTCATGGAGAATCAGTCGATACTCAGGAAAGTCAGGACAATGATGGGAGTAGTGTCCATATATTCCGCAAATGGAACAGGAGTGGTTTGTGTGCAATGACTTGTTACGTGGTTGGGGGGTGGTTTCTAGTTTGACAACCAGAATATTGGGGTCATCATCCAGCGTCTTCATGTGTTCTTGAAGGTTTGGAAATTGCAGACAATTATGGGTTGCATGACCCAAATAATCACACAAAGAACACTTAGGAGGTACATGGAATGGAGGGGGAAGTTTCACGGGTTTTGTCGCATGTGGTACAGTATGAGTTTGTGTGGCCTTTCCCCCTTTTTTCTTAATGGTTGAGGGGATTTGTTGGATGAAGACATTGTCACCACACTGGGAGGTGGATGAGTCATTGTAGTAATCGGTTGGACCTATTGAAGGATGACTTGTGGTGTCGGAGTGGGGTTGGGTGTAGGTAGATACCACACAGGAAGTCCTAGTGTCAACCTTGGGATATTCAACGTGGCCATGACGGGCATAATTACTACCCCAGATGGTGGGAACAAGAACGAGATTGTGCATATTGGTGTGGCTCCAACGTGGCAAGGTACCAATGGCGGTTGAGGCAGCAATGGTGGTTACGGGTTAGGTACCGATTGATTCGATGAAATGGTGCATAAGTTAGAGATTTCAACGGCCAGAGGAGGATGTGGTAAGGAATGAAATGTGGAGACCATTGGAGTCTCTGAATAAAGTCCAGGGCCGATGGTGGAAATCAAAGACGTGGGCGCACCAAAAGCAGGTTGTTCAACCATGGGGATAACATTTTATCGTGTAGTGGGTGTGTTCGGGTCATAGTAAGTAACTTGGTAAATTTTGACAACCCATACCTCATGGGGGAACATCATAATGTGGAACACCGATGAAGCAATGATCTTCATGGCGTACATGTAACTCGTCCTAGGAGAAGGTAGTAGTCGAGTTGTGCATTGACGATTTTGATTTCTATCCGGATAGTTTTGCTAGATAATTGGACTAGGACGTTAGCTAGGAGGCCTTGGGGCTGAGCTGAATGACCATCATAAGCTCATAAAGTAGTCATGATGGTTGTAGGGTAGGGGATCCGAGATTCTACCAAACGAAAGTTAATGCATGTAGAGGAACCCTCATCGATGATGCATCAATGGATAACAGGATTCCAGACTGAGACAGAAACTTGGAATGATAATGTGGAAGGTTGGCATTGTTCAGATTGGTCTCAATCAAACGCCATCATCTGTCAGTCGAAAGGGTCTATCGCACCTATGGAAGATAACAGTGTTTTTCATTCCACTGGGAAATTCTTTAAAAATTTGAGGGTTGACATAGCAGCAAGGGACTGGGCTAAGTTATCCATGATATTATAGTTGGGGGAAGCATGAGCATTGGGGTTATTATTAATGCGATGTAGAGGAAAGTGAGGAGATTTGGGGGCCCCGTCGAACGGTGCTGGGGCTATTGGTAACGACTAATCTACGGGAAGAGTGTTAGCAGCCTTGTCCGTAGGAATGGTTTCTATGGTGGAACCATACTGGTTACAGTGCATTTGAAGATTGATATAAGCCGAATACATCATTAGAAGGTGTTGGGTACCTGATTCAATGGGTTGACTAACAGGAGCCAGGTAAGTAACTTGTTGTTGGGGGGCAGAAACCCCTTGAGGGGGATCCAACGGTTGGGTGGTGACTATTCCTTGCGTGGGTAGGGGGTTCTGCAACACCATAGGTTGTGCATGAGGTTGCGATGGGTTCGGTGGTGCCGGAGGTGCAGCATGTCCTTGGTGTTGGGTGTCATCAGTCCAAAGTTGGTGAGCTCACTCCAGATGGGGAGAATTATGCATGTAATGGCCATACACCCCATAGATAGAACATGGGTGGTTTGTGCATAAGTTGGGATGTTTACCTTGCCGCAGTTGTCTATCAGTATTTTGGCTAGCTGGTGCAACTCATTATTGTTTGAGGGGTTCGATGGAGGACTGCCTCTATCAGGAGGTTGGTCTTTACCATGGTTACGGCCTCATCCTCTATTTTGTTGTCCTTCTTGGTTCTGTTGGGTAGATTGGTTCTGCTGTTGGTTTTGTTGAGCATAAAATTTCCCTTGGGAGATAGGGGGGTTTTATGGTTGAGTAGGTGTTGGGTAATCTTGCGGTGGATAATAAGAGGGAGGGGTTGGGGTTTGTGTGGCTACAGGTGTTGCTGGTGGATGGTAGTTAGAAGGTGGTGTGGCAGGGGGGGTGTATGATAGTGGTGTATGTTCGTAGCAATGTGTTGGAAAAGAAGGTCCATGTATATGGGGGGCTTGGGCCAGGGGAACATGCGAAGGTGGTGCTCTTGAATGGACTGTGTCGTGTGAAAGGTCAGGACCACTCATGGAAGAATTAGGCGTAGGATTATAAGCCAGGGTGGTGGCGGGAGGCATATGGACATATGGCTTATTATGAAATGAAACATGTCCAATAATTCTGTCTGCAGCGTGGGATGCCCCCAATGTGTCCTTCCGGGAGGAATCATCGTGAGGAGCATCTGGTAAAATGGAGTACAGGTAGCCCGATTGTGCGTAGATAAGATCAAACTGTTGGGCTTTGAGGATGGATTCTTCTTCGGTTTGGGGTTTTTCGGATGCCACATCCTTGGCAATAACTGGTATGAGGCATTTCAAGAACCAATCTAATAAGATGCAGTCATCTAACTTGATCTTCTATAAACTACAGTGTCTACCACATTCATGAATATGGTCAGTGATATGGGTAGTTTTGTTTTGTCTACAAGATAGTAAAATCTCAACACTAGCATCATAACAGAATGGTAACTAGAAGAACTGCAGAAAATTCGAAGCAAGGGATGTAAATGTGGAATGGGTCCCATGTGGTTGTTCAATATACCACTTGGCTGCAAAGCCAGTCAGTGTCTGTTGCAAAAGACGTAGGTGGATTGAGTCATCTTCTATGGAGTTGGAGGAACACCATAAGTGTAAGGACATGATGTGGTTTTGGGGGTCCTCCACACCCTTCCCTTCAAACTTTGGGATGTCCAAAGGGAGTTTGGTAGGCATGGGGGGCCATGTGGGGTCATCTCGGATTGGATCGTTGGTCAGTCGGGCAAGATCAGATAGGTTTAGACTGGCCATGAATGGAATACTAGCAGGAGGATGTGACATGGTCAAAGTGGCCTGCGTGCTAGCCATGGCAGCGATCATGGGGCCACCTCCTCCTAGTGGTGGGGCGGTGGCATGTATCATAATGGGGATCGAGGGACCGCTGATAAGGGGCAGAGGGATCATGTAGGAAGGGCTAGTGCCCCCAAGTGTACTATTGGTGACCAAAGGGATGGTAGTCGGAATAGATCCACTAACAATGGGTATGGAAGTAGTGATTGGAATTCTAGGTGTAGGTCTTGTGGATGGTATAGTGGGGATGGATGTTGAGGTGGTAGCTAGGCTAGTGGTGGAACCACTACCGATGATCTCATTGGTAAAGGGGTTGGAATTCATGTCGGCCATGGGGATAGACAGAGGTGTGTATATGGGTAACTCTGATTTAGAATCGGAGGTAAAATAAGGGGCATCGGGATAAAGATCCGATGATGAACTTGTGCATTTGTGATGGGTGGTGTAAAAGTGCTAAAGAGCTATGGGAAATAAAACGCTCAAAAATCCTAGTGCAACCATGTGTGAAAAAGGAGAGCTCTCAACAAAGACAATGCTCAACCCAACAACAGGCTCAAAAACACATGTTGCAACAACATGCTACAATAGGTGGAGCGGCAAAAAAATGGTCAGAATACCAACAAGAAGAAATTCTAAAAAATAAAAATAAAGGTAGACTCACTGACCGAATGGTGGTATAGGAGCATGAAAACACCTATCTTAAATATATGAAAGCTCACACAAATCATATCCCTTGCAGGGTGATGAAATCCGCAGTTACGAAATATGAAATGCAGAACCAAGTGGCTAAAGCATATCCCTCTACCGAGAGGCACTCCGAATAAAAGATTCCTAGAAGAATGGAAACTAAGCTACCCCGTTCATGGCATGTCCGGAAAGGTATCCCGCTGCTTCAGTTCTTTGACCGTTGTACACCTAGTATGGGAGCTAGCATGCACGACAAGAATAACTAGTAGGTGTCCTTTAGTATAGAATGGAGAGCGGTATTCCACTCAAACTTCCGGAACCAATCTTGAACTTTCCCTCCTAAGGGAGAGGCCCTCTGACAAATTGATGTTAACCATACCAATAAGTAATAGGGGATTTTGGTTCCCTAGAAGACAACAACTATGTCTCAAATGTAAATGACGAAGGGGGTGTTACTTGGATGCCTAACCCCAATGTCCCACCTAACTACAAGGATCTTTTTGTGTTCCCCAAGTTGGTTTAAAGTTGGATGAGTTAAGTCAATTTTAAGTCTCAATTGGATTATGGGGATAGAGTGTGTGCACAAGTGGTGTGAACCCAAGATTGTTGTATGATCAATGCTGAATAAAAATGCTAAAAGAAACAACTAAGACTAAAAAATAAAACTTTTTCTTTTTTCTTTTTCCAAAATAAAAGATACTAACTGCTGGAAAATGTTTGCAGTAAACAAGCCTACTAAAATATGATGTAAGAGATAGCAATGTAGGAAGGGTGCATGCCCACTGAAATGTCTCAAATGCTATAGTAAGAAAAAAATGGAAGAAACTAATGGCAAAAAGGTGCAAGCAAATAGGGGTTTGTTGCTACACCCAAGGTCAAGAAAAAGGGGAAAAAAAGGTGCAGGGTGCGGTTGTGAGGCGAAAATTTGTGCTTTGGGTGCAGAAAATTGTAGAAAAAACGTGTCAAAATGGAAAAACAAACATTGGAAAAAAGGGCGTGGGTCTGGGCGGAAAGGGTGCGGCTAGGATGTAGGTTTCAGGCTCAGAAGTGCATGGAGGGCACGGCTTTCAGATGAACAGGCGCACTTAAAGCACAAGTTATAGGTCGAACCATGCGCAGAGGGCGCAGGTTGTAGATCAAAAAGCGTGCTAAATGCGCGGCTTTTGGGAGGTTTTGCGCGGTAGAAGCATGGGTCCAAGGTTGGGATGCATGGTTGAGGCACTGCTTCCTAGGAGAAATGTGCGCTAGAAGCGTGGCTTCCAGGGATAGAAAATTGCTTAAAGTGCAGGTTTAGGCTAGGTTTGTGCGCTGGACGCGCACGTTTCGGGCCTAAAAGAGAGTTGGGGGCGCAAGTTTCGGTTCGAAAGTCGCACTTGGGATGCAGGTAAAACTCAGAAAGTTGCGATCCAGTCTTTAAAACGGAACTATTGGAGGGCACCGCGAAATCTAGGGCCAGATCTTTGAAATAAATACAATATGCAAGCAAAATAGCAACTACAAAAACTAAAATAAACCAAAAATCAACGGGAATCGACCCAGTTGAGTTGCCCAAACTGTAGCTGGTGTTTTCAAACCAACTCGTGCTAAAGAGAACCTACTAAGGATTCAAGAATCCTTGGTAGCAATTCATAAAAATAGATAAAAACTAGAAAAAAAGTAAGTGATATGTGCAAACAATAACATAAAAGAAATCTAATCTACTGCATTAAAATGGCACATCAATAAGAACCCATAAGATGAACCTTGTATTTTTGTATTATATGGCAAACAAGGGTTTGCAGAAATCGTTACCTCAAAATGGTGAGGTGATGAGGGCCCTTGCAGCAATATGAAGAGTAGTGTGTCGGGTCTCTTGTTGGAGCATAGGCCGCAGCTATGGTAAAAGCTGCGAATTTTGAGGAAAAAGCACAAGTATGGAAGGAAAGTGCTAATGTTGAACAAGCACTAAGTTTTGGATAGAAGGAGACGGTGCGCAGTACGGTGCCAGATGGATATGCTCAGCGCAGATCACGAACCGAAAATCGTGGAGCTCGCGCGCACGTCATAGAAGGATGAATGTGGCTGAATAGAAAGCTCAGCTACCATAATAAATAAAGTGACGGAGTAGAGGGCTCAGCTACCCTCATTTAAGGCTAAGTACAGAAGTTATGGTTGCTCGGATCAAGGAGGAGCAACGGACCAAAGCATTGAAGGCGAAGGACAAGGCACCCATACCCGTAATCTGCGCCGGAAGTCACGGAACCTGCAGGAAGCAGCAACGTGACTACAAGCGGCGCCTACAGTACACCTAGCCATGTGTGTGGTTAGGGTTTTTGGGGATTACTGTTGGGAAAGGCCCACAGTTTTGTAAAGGTGTGACCGCCATGGCCACCTATATATATGTGTAATTACAAAGAATAGAAGTTAGTTAGTTAGTTAGCTGATTAGTAGTGAATGGGTTAGTCAGCCCGCTAGTAAGCTAGCCATTCCGTCTTCTATCGTATTGTAAGAAGAAGAAGAGTCGAGCCAGGATAGCCATGGAGTTAATCCCTGAGTTGCAGACTGTCTGAGTCGACGTCTGAACTATTGTAATCTCTAAGAGAGACTGGATCGAGAGAAGGGCTCCCAGCTGTGTGCGTGGAGTTTCCTGGAAAGATCTAAGGCTGCAGCTGAGTGCGCAGCATATTGTGTAGCTCTATCAATTTCTGGTTAAATATAACACTCCCGTGGACGTGGTTTTCCTCGAGGAGGTGAACTTCATACTTCTTCTTGTCAGGATGCTGTGTTGAATGATTGCCTGTTTAGTTCGTTACTTATGTATACATGAATCGTGTAATATCTTTATAAGTGTTAAGTGAGTTCGTGAAGTTCCCTGTAACTATAATTGTTAAGTGGCGAAGAATAAGTGAACGCTGTCGCCGCAGCGACAGAGGAATGCATTGCTGCGCCAGGCGCGAGAAATGGAAAGATACATAGAGCATCAATGCAGGGGATAGTTTCCCCATGCGCCGGGACGAAGATGCCGCGCAGCTAAACTATTGGGTAAGTTCCGCGCAGTTACGCCGAGGGGGCTGCGGAAAAGTAAGACAATCCGGTTTGGGGAATCACCGAGGAAGAAAGAAACAGTCTCCGCGTCGCCCAGGTTAAGGAAATCTGATTCCTTAACCCCCCCATAGCCAGTTCGGGTGAGACCTCGAGCTGCTGCGCAGCTCGTTGCCGAGAGGGCCAGTGCGCCAAGGGGTTTTGTTGCTACGCTTCATTAAAACCCGGGTCTGCCTAGAAAGCAGCCAACAAATGGTTCCGTTGCCGGGACTGAGACTTGTTATTTCAGTGTTAGGAACCTATGTCAACCCTTCTCTTTACTATGTTAGTATATTGTTGTTGGACGCATATGCTTTGTAAGTCGTCCCGTAGTATTTGTTGATCCATAGTTTATATTAGCCCATAGTATTGACCCATAGTATTGGACGCATATGCTTTGTAAGTCGTCCCGTAGTATTATATGTCCCATGGTTTTGACTCATAGTATTGGGCATAGACTTAGTATATAAGTGTGTGTTGAGGTCATTGAAGGCACCGTGAAGTTAATTGTATTGAGCTTGCTCAAAGGAGGTTGCCCCCTCGAAGTGGCCCGTGATCAATATAAAAGCGATTCTGTTCTATTATTTCTGATATCTCATGTATTTGCATTAATTAATTATTGCAAGTACATCACATCTGGTATCAGAGCACTTTCCTTGGCACAAGTGGGAAATTTTTTTTCTTTTTTTGGGCGGCGACTTTTAGATCAATTTCTGAAACTTTCTGCACAAAATCAGAAGAAACTGATTGCATATCTGAATTCCTCTTTCAAAAATACGCAGTTTCAAAAAAAAAATCATCTCATTTGGAGTTCTAAAAGTGGAGATATCGTGGATTTAAAATCAGCAATTTTTCAGAATTTCGGTGACGGCCGCGGAAATTGTGGCAAGAAAATCTTTTGACCGAGTGCCCAGATTTCTATTCCGCTTTCATAGGTAGAAGCAGAGTGGTTGTTCCAGTTCCGGAAACATGCTATAATAGCGATTCTGAGCAATATAGATCCGGTTTTGGAACATTGGGTGGAATTTCTGCCCAAATTTTTTTCTGTTGCAGGTTCGGATCTGGGAATAATCCCTATCCGCTTAACTGTGGGAAGTACTTGGGCATAAGCCCTAAAACTCATTGTGAGGAGTACCACAGGAACCCCGAAGTAGCTGGCCATTGAGAGGACCTGCCAAGCGAAAAGGGCAACGACCCCTACCTGATTGACTAGTTCCCACCCGTGAGGTAAACCAAGAGCTGTCGTTTGTGGCAAAGCGGTTATCAGTTTTACCTGAGCCGTGGAGTGAGGGGTACTGCCCCAATACGCAAGCCGTCAGACAGCATTGGTGGCCGAGTGAAAACCCTGAAATGTTAGGAAGCCGCACATACCTGGGGTCCATATCTACTTTCAGCTGAACTATTGTCGATCACTGCTGCACCGTTTCAGATCCATTTTGCAAGCCATTCCAGATCTAGCCATTCGGCGTTGTTCCAAATTCCTTCTGCGCCGTAGCCGCTCTAGTCTGAAAAAAAAAAAAAAAAAAAAAAAAAAAAAAAAAAAAAACTCCAAGATCTGGATGAAAAATTTCTCAGCCTCCATCTTCAGCATTCAGCCATGAACAATACCAGACAGCCAGAATCTTTTGCAGCCACCGGGTTCTCTTCTTCCAACAATTTTCGTGGGCCGAAGCTTGATTTTCCTCGCTTCAATGGTACTGATCCGACTGGATGGATATACCGAGCAGAACAATATTTCAGTATGCATAATACTTTTGATGTTCAGAAAGTTCCACTTGCATCCTTTCATTTGGAACAGGAAGCCCTTCAATGGTACCGTTGGTACATCAAAGCTCATCCCGAGCCAAACTGGACAGATTTTTGCCAACTCATTTTGCCACGATTTGGTCCTAGTGCTTTTGACGACTTCACAGCAGCACTCACTAAACTTCGCCAAACTGGCACAGTGAGAGAGTATCAGATGGAATTTGAGAAACTAGCCAATCACACAGAAGGATTGTCTGATGAATTCTACAGGAGTTGTTTTATCAGTGGTCTCAAGGATGAAATCCGCTCAGAGGTCAAAATGTTTTGTCCCAACACAATGATGGAAGTCCTAGGGTTGGCTAAGTTGGCCGAGGACAAGATCGCAGCTCAACAATGCTCCAAACCCACCTTTGTTCCCTTCAGAAACATGGGTTCCCAACGACCTCCCATCACGCCTGCTCCTCAACCAACTCCTATCAAGCATTTGTCTGAAATAGAAATGCAGGCACGCCGAGAAAAAGGGCTTTGCTATAATTGTGATGAGAAATTCACTCGGGGACATAGATGTGTTCAACAAAAGCTCTATATCTTGGATGTGGATTCTCCGCCTGCCTTAGAACTTGGTGAAGAAGCTACAGATACAGTAGATGATCCGGTCGACATGCAACACCCACCTGTTGACACCCCATCTCAGGACGACCCACCTGAGATCTCTCTCCATGCTGTAACCGGCGTCACCACCCCACAAACAATGCGGGTCAGGGGATACTTCAAGAAGCTCCCTCTTACCATACTCATTGATTCTGGTAGCACTCATAACTTCATTGACCCTCGGATTGCCAAACAGGCTGATTGTTTTGTCCATCCTTGCTCCAACTTTGAAGTCATGGTTGTCAATGGGGGCACCTTACCTTGCAAGGGGAAGTGTCACAATGTGCGTATCTCTATGGAAGATTATAACCTACGCTCTGACATGTTTGCCTTGTCCTTAGGTGGATGTGATGTGGTTTTGGGCATTCAATGGTTACGCACACTTGGCCCCATCTTATGGGATTTTGCTGAACTTTGGATGCAGTTTAAAATCAATGGGGCACAACACAAATTTATGGGCTTACAACCAAGGTCTCTCTGCATCATCAGTTCACATCGCCTGGAAAAAATCCTTAAGAAGAATTCACATGGTGTCATCGCTCAGCTTCATTCCATTCAGATGCAACCATCAACAGTCTCCACTACTTCCTTGGATAGATATGCAGGTATCTTTGCTGAACCAATGCGCTTGCTGCCTTCAAGAGACCTTTCCGGTAAGAATGTAGCCCCATCTACCTCTTAGCAGGCAATGATGGCTATTTTGCATGAAGTACAGAAGTGGCAGCCATCCCTATTAGGAAATTATTTCTGCATCAAGACGGATTTCCCGAGTCTGGCAAATTTTCTGGAACAATGGATCTCCTCCCCAACACACCTGCAATGGGTTATCCAACTCATGAGTTATCCCTATGTGATCACTTACAAGAAGGGTAAGGACAATATGGTGGAAGATGCTCCTTCTCGCACAATTGATGACCCAGTTTCTCTTATAGCTCTTTCTCTGCTTGTTCCAAATTGGTTCCAATATGTTCAACAGGGCTATCTCTTCTATGAACTCCATGCTTCTCCATCAACAGGACACTCTGGGTTCTGCAAAATGTATGACCGGGAACAATGTAACTTCTTTTGGCCGGGAATAAAAATGACAATTCAACAGATGGTGGCTGACGATGATACTTTCCAAGTCAACGAGGGGGAAACGACACTCCTTTCGGGATTGCTCCAACCCTTGCCCATCCCTACACAGCTTTGGCAAACTATTTCTATGGATTTCCTAGCAGTGCTCTGGTGGTACAATACCACATCTCAAAGGACACCATATGAAGCAGTCTATGGAAAAACATCGCCAGTTCTTCTTCCATACACCCTCAGCAGCTCCCCAGTTCAGGAAATTGACTCGGTTCTTCGAAACCGCGATCAGATTCTTCTCATTTTGCAGGACAATCTTCACATGTCCAGAATTCGCCTGAAACAACAAGCCGATAAGCACCGTTCCGAGCGCATCTTCCACGCAGCTGACAAGGTTCTTCTTCATCTACATCCTTCCAAGCAATCCTCCTTGACACTCTAAAGGCGTCAGTGGCCCGAAATGCAAATCGAGGATGCTACCGGGGAACCACTCCTTCAGATTCTGCAGCAATTTCTCCAACCAAAGCTTTGAGGACAAAGCTTTTTCTAAGGGAGAGGGGATGTTAGGAACCTATGTCAACCCTTCTCTTTACTATGTTAGTATATTGTTGTTGGACGCATATGATTTGTAAGTCGTCCCGTAGTATTTGTTGATCCATAGTTTATATTAGCCCATAGTATTGACCCATAGTATTGGACGCATATGCTTTGTAAGTCGTCCCGTAGTATTATATGTCCCATGGTTTTGACTCATAGTATTGGGCATAGACTTAGTATATAAGTGTGTGTTGAGGTCATTGAAGGCACCGTGAAGTTAATTGTATTGAGCTTGCTCAAAGGAGGTTGCCCCCTCGAAGTGGCCCGTGATCAATATAAAAGCGATTCTGTTCTATTATTTCTGATATCTCATGTATTTGCATTAATTAATTATTGCAGGTACATCACATTCAGCGACACGCGAGATTGAGGTGAAACCCAGAGAAAGAAGGAGGCAACAAATGGTTCTGTTGCCCTGAGACTTACTATTTCCGCGACGTATGAGATTGTTGCTGAAGCCAACAAATGGTTCTGTTTCCCTGAGACTTGCTCAGCTAACAAATGTGTTACTGGAATCCTACAGTTAAAGAAATTGAAGACTGGTTTGATTTAAAAGCTAAAGAGTTCGCTGAACAAGAAAATCGAAGCTCTAGGCTCCAGACAGAAGACTGGTTGCAGAAGTATATTTATAATGACCTTCACGAAATTTTCTTTGTCACATTTGCATTTGAATTGCATGCTTGGATAGCCAAGTTAGTAGATACTAGACCCACTGTGTATGTTGATCGACCCATCGCTTGGACGCCTGAGCTAGTCAATATTTTGAAGCGGGTAGACAATCCTGTGTCCCGCGCAGTAGACTTTTGGTTGAATAGCCTACTGGAAGGTTTCATCACTGAGTTTGCAGTAGATACAAGAAAGAGTTTCAGTCAAGCTGAGAGGAGTTTCTTCCAAGCACACAGAGGTAAGTTCTTAAATTCTCTGAACTTATGGATTAAAATGCTTCTGTATGAAAAAGCAAAACTATGTATAGCTTCCGATGAATAGCGTAGACAAGTAATGTCCGCAGATTCTGATAGTGATCCTGAACTTATTGGTTGCACTCGTAGTGGAAAACGGTATAAAGTAGGCCTTCACCAGCATTCTTTTGAATCTAGCCCAGAAAATAGTCAAGTTCCTAGAGCAAGCCATATAGCGAGACAAGGGAGTGCTCATATCCCTTATCACCCCATTACACTGCAAAAGCCAGACGGAGCTCAGCATAACCCCGCAGTAACACCTTCTAGTAGCCCACATGGTACTTCTAGTACCTCTGTACCACCTTTGTTAAACCATCCCAGAAGCACTGCTACAGGACCACCACCTCAACCTAGCACAAGAAGGATGGGTGATGACATGAAGCTACCAACTTTTAAAGGAACAGGGATAGAAGACCCTGAGCAGCACTGGTTCTTATGTGAAGCCATTTGGACAATTAAGCAAATTAACGATGATGCTGTTAAACTGGTTCAGTTAGCAACCACACTAAGAGAAAGAGCCTTAACTTGGTTCATGAAATACTCAGCAGCACAGAATAGGACGCTTGCTGATGTAAGAAATGCTATGATTAGAGAATTTAAAAAACCTAAATCAGAATCACAGTGTATAACAGAGCTCAAAGACATCAAACAATTACCTACAGATTCAGTATGGGATTTTGACCAGAAGTTCAAAGCCTTGATAGATCAAGTAAGCTTTGAGTTTGCGCCACAGCAGCATAAAGAATGGTTCATTGCTGCACTGCTCCCACACATTAGACTTCCTCTTATGCAACAGAATCTCAATACTCAGGAACAAGCTCTAGAGATGGCTATGAAACTAGAAGCTTCACCAATTGCTGGAACAAGCAACGATGTTGCGCAGTTGCAGAACCAATTAGCAAACTTAACCTTGCAAGTGCACGATATTAAGAAAGCCAAGGATGTTAAGGAAGAAATTTGGTGTACAAAATGTAAAGTGCAAGGTCATTCAAAGGACCATTATCCCGTTTTCATAGAGTATATTGCCACCGGAGCACCTAACCCTCTACCACAGGCACAGGGGCCTTGGTGCGAAATCTGTAGAACTAGAGGTCATAGACCACAAGAATGTCACTTACTTCAGAAATATGTACAAACTCCAAAGAACTTATATTGTAATTTTTGTAAATCAGTAGGCCATGATGAGAACAATTGTAGAACATATGATCTTATGATAGAAAGGAAGCATGATGTTTATAGAGTACAATCAGAGACACAAGGACCCACAGCAGGTCCACAATATGACCAAACTCGCGACGGTCGAGCAGGAAATTATAGGGGTCGCGGACGCACAACTAATTTTGGTCGCGGAAGAGGACAGATCACTTGTTATAATTGTGGAGCGCAAGGTCATTTTGCAAGGGATTGCCAAAATCCTACAACCATCTGCAGATACTGTAAATATTATGATGATTCCATTGAAGAATGCCCTCAGTTGATGGCTAAAATGCAAGCAAAAACGCCACAGGTCAATCAGAATATTCAGTTGATTGGAGCAGAACAAAGAGAACTAGACCCTACAGTTAATATAGTGACGCGCAGTGGAGCAACCACTGCTGCGCCAGAGATGGGAACCGGAAAGCTAGCGACACAATGGGTGCGCCGCGCTAATATTAAACCAGCCCCACTTAATCTGGAGAAGCAAAAAGAAGCATTCAAGCAAGCTCAAGAGTATTTCTCAGACCCGAGACCCTCAACTTCGGTTGCAATTTCGCATAATGCCGTCAGACCACAAATGCTAAGACAAGAGAACCTAGTACAAGAATAGGCCACTACATCCGGAATGCCTGATGAACAGGATGCACTAGGTAGTGTCCATACTTTTCTGAGAAACTGCTTAAAATTGTTGCGCAATGAAAAAGCAACTATAGAACTTCAACACCTCTTGGATAAATGTCAACAATCTACTTCGACGAACACACCACAGCGTGCTGTTCACCAGATTGGGAGTCACACTAGAACTGGAAAAGAGATGAGGCTCACAGCGTAGATTGGCGCATTTGAGATGGACGAAGTCATTTTAGATTTGGGTTCAGAAGTTAATGTTCTCACTATGCAGACATGGGAAAAGATGGGGAGCCCTCAGCTTACAAGATCCCCCATCCAGTTAAGACTCGCGAATCAGCAATGAGTCTCTCCATTGGGCAGATTACCCAATTTACCTATTGATATCGAGGGAGTAAGAAGTTCTGCAGACTTTGAAGTAATCAAAATTCTGGATGATAGTAGACCTTACCCAGCACTTTTAGGTATAGACTGGGCATTTGATAATTTGGCTGTCATTAATTTGAAGAAAAGACAGATGACCTTTGAGGATGACCAAATTAGGGTCATTGCACCGCTTGATCCTATTCAAGGACCAAGATATATAGAACCCATTCGGGCAGAAGAAGAAGCGTACCACATGGAGAGTTTGTATCAAATGACTGCTAACCAGAGTGACTATGTCAATCCCACAGCAGACAGCCATATCAGCTGGCGATGCGATAGTTCGTGCACATCAGACTCAGATGCAGGATTGGAAAATTGGCAGAATCGTTTACATGAGGTTTCTGCAAGGCGTTGCGCCATGATGACTAAATCCATTCGATGGATTGGTACAGAATTGACTAACACTCTAATTTTTTATAGCTTAACTAACGTAAGTGAATTCATACATACATATGAACAACAACTTCCAGAACAGCAGCGCATACAGGCACTGGATGTAGCACTGCGCGCTACACCCGCAAGATGGTGGGGTGCGCATAAAGAGAATATTCACACATGGCAAGACTGTCGCAGATTGATACTGCGCAGATTTCAGGACATCACAGCAGAAGTATTACACAAATATGAGGGACAGAGTGACCCCAGGTCACATATTGAAGCATGTACTCAGCAATGGTCAGATATTCCAGAAGATGAGTGGGTTCACCTATTTGTCCACACATTGGGTACAGTTCCAAGGAACTGGTACACTGAAACAGAATTGCGCAGAGGCACTATCAGTTGGCTTCTTATGATAGAAAGTTTTCAACTTACCTTTAGCTTTGAATCGGAACATCCAAGCATTGACTACACTTTGAAATGTATTAAAAAGAAGGTATTTGAACAATGTCCAGTACCAGAATATTCCCAACCAGATTGGGCTGTCCAGTTAGAACATGCCCTTGAATGCTATAATTTCACCACTAGAGAAGAGGACGATGATCCTCGCAACATCAATATTCCAGAATCAGAAGGGACGCGCAATGTTGAAGGTCCTCAGCTTGATATTCCTGCCATCACAGAACACATCAAGCTCAAAAAGATTAACATTGGTACAGAAGCCGAACCCAAGTTTGCTTCTATAGGAGATTATTAGGATAATGAAACTGTCGGGCATATTTCAGACTTATTACGTGACTACCAGGATATCTTTCCTACCAAGTTCACAGAAATGAAAGGCATCCTAGGAGACTTAGGAGTGATGCGCATACCTCTGAAAGTAGACGCCAAGCCAGTAAAACAGCGCCCGTACAGATTGAATCCGCGGTATAAAGAAAAGGTTAAAGAAGAAATTGATAAGATGCTCGCAGCAGGTATTATTGAGCCAGTAGAGGAAAGCGATTGGATTAGTCCTATGGTTGTACAAGAGAAAAAAACAAAAGGTGAAATAAGAATCTGTGTGGACTTGCGCAAACTTAATGATGCATCAGCGCATGATCCATTTCCCACTCCTTTTACAGATGAAGTGCTTGATAATGTTGGAGGACAAGAGGCTTACTCCTTCACTGATGGCTTTTCGGGATACCATCAGATCAGAATCCATCCAGACGACCGCCATAAGACTACTTTTGCGACTGAATGGGGCTCATTCCAGTACACGGTAATGCCCTTTGGTCTTAAGAACGCACCTGCTATCTTCTCTAGAGTCGTTGTTGCTGTTTTTAAAGAATTCATTCACAAGTTCTTAGAAGTTTATTTTGATGACTGGACTGTATTTGGTTTATTAAAAAATCATATAGGGAATCTGCGCATGATGTTAGAAAAATGTAGACAGCATCAGATTTCCCTTAACTTGAAAAAATGTATCTTCTGTGCTCCTTTTGGTATTTTGTTGGGTCATATTGTATGCAGACAAGGACTCCTGATGGATCCTGCGAAGGTTGCCATCATTGCCAACTTACCTGCACCCAACTCAGTCAAACAATTGTGCACTACATTGGGACATATAGGATACTACAGAAAATTTATCAAAGGATATGCAAAGATCACAGCACCTATGGAAAGATTGCTGAAAAAGGATTTGAAGTTCCAATGGACAGAAGAATGCCAACAGAGCTTGGATACACTTAAAGAAAAGATGATCACTGTGCCAATTCTAGTTTTCCCGGACTGGAGAAAAGCCTTTCATGTTCATGTCGATGCTTCTTCCATAGCATTGGGGGTCGTGCTTACACAACCCGGAGAAGGAGGTATTGACCACCCGATTGCTTACTCCTACAGAAAGCTATTCGCAGCCGAGAAGAACTACACTACTACAGAAAGAGAAGGACTACCTATGGTGTATGCCCTACAGAAATTCAGGCACTACCTACTGGGCGCACATTTTAAAATGTATACTGACCATTCTGCTTTGAAATACTTGGTCAATAAGCCAGTGTTAGGGGGAAGAATTTGCAGATGGCTACTCCTTTTTAGAGAGTATGATTTTGAGGTTATTGTAAAGCCAGGAAGATTGAATGCAGGACCTGACCATTTATCCAGGATAGAGTCAGGCGAGGAACCTACAAGTCTGGAGGACAATCTGCCTGACGCGCAGTTGTTTTCTATTCAAGCAGCAGATGAATATTATTCCGATATTCTTGAGTTTCTTACTACCGGGCAAGCGCTGGCTGAGTTTACAATCCCGCAGAAGAAGCAACTTGTTGTCAAAGCCGCAGACTTCACTTTAATAGCAGGCCAGCTCTATAAGTTGGTTCCCGATGAAGTCTTGCGCAGATGTATCTTACGACATGAAAAAAGCCCTATCATCGCAGAAGCACACTCAGGTACCGTAGGAGGCCATTTCTCAGGAAAGCCGACTGCGCAGAAGATCTTAGCCGCAGTTCTTTGGTGGCCGACATTGCACAAGGATACTAAGGAATTCTGCAAATGTTGCGATGTGTGCCAGCGAACAGGAAAACCCTCAAGGAGAGATGAAATGCCGCTAAGACCCCAGATAACACTGCGTGCTTTTGATAAATGGGCCATTGATTTTGTAGGACCTATCAACCCACCAGGAAAAAGAACCGGCGCGAGATACATCATCACATCTTGAGAATGCCCTGACGAAGATCTGTAATCAACAAAGAGATGATTGGGACCTTAGAGTCACAGCTGTATTATGGGCTTACAAAACTACATGCAAAAAACTAACAGGTCACACACCTTTCAGTTTGGTGTATGGACAAGAAGCAGTTATGCCCATGGAATACATTGTTCCCAGTCTCTGAATTGCGCAAATTACCGAAATGACAGATCCCAATGCTATGAGCGCAAGACTTTCACAACTGCTTGCCTTAGAAGAAGACCGACTTTTAGCCGGATTTCATCAGCAGGTACAGAAGGCAAGACAGAAAGCTTGGCATGACAGGCACATTAAGAATAAACACTTTACAGAAGGAGACTTGGTACTCCTCTATGATAGTAAATTCATCAAGTTCCCAGGCAAGCTTCGAGTACATTGGTTAGGCCCTTTTCGAGTGACGAAGATAACTGAAGGAGGAGCAGTTCAGCTTGCGAAGCTTAATGGAGAATTGCTATCTACAATGATCAACGGGAGTCAGCTTAAGCTTTATCGCGATGGCCACTCCGCCCTATCGACTTAATATAATGTTAAAGAAGTGCAGATGTCCGGTGTAGTTGAAAGAGACATCGCATTGTCACAGTCTACACGGAAGTTGCAAGATACTCATTCTCCGGCTTCCCGCACAGTTCCTAGAAACATCCGCGCATATCGAATAAAAATTTGGGATTGAGCGAGCTTATATTTGCGCTCTTGCGAGGTTCTCCCCGGACTGTTGAACCGTCGCTCTTGCGAAGTTCCCTGTGTCAATTTTCCGATTGAGGAGTTCTCGGTGTGGACCCCTCTATATGCACAGTTTCCTAAGCTGAAATGACCCGCCGAAAAATTTGAATTACCGCAGTTATGTAGCCGCGTCTGAGAATAAAAGAAGGATAAGCCCGCCATTTAAGTATAGCCGCTCTGACAGATTTGGCTTGTTCTCCGTAAGATTTGCATTTAACTCATGCACCGAAAGCGTTAGCCTCTCCCGGAAGCCTGTCAGAGCCCGTCCATCACAATAAATGCACTGCAAACGCGAAGGGGATAGTAGGGTTGTAAACTCATGCATAGCCGCCTATAGCTAGTAACCCCAGTTGCCCGCATTTACTATCACTTTTGGCTATAAATACCCCACACTTGTATATTTTCGGGTTACTTTTCTCGAGCTGCATAGTCTTGTTTGAGAATCTAAGTTATTGCTTTCAGAGCCGAGTGGTGCAGAATTTCCTTTGTTTTCAACGTTCGTATCTTACGCTGTTTTGCCATTTATCTGTGCAAGTTCTTGTTGCTTACATCGGTTCACGACGGAGAACCTGTCAACTGAAGAAGTTGTTCGTCAATTCCTGCGCCGAGGCTTAGATTTCGGCATGACTACTCCGGTGACTGCTTCGACTTATGTACACCCTGGTTGGACCGACCCAAGGCAATCTCCGGGCACCAGAGCATCTCAGCAACAGCCAGAAGAGCCCGTTCCAGAGCCGTTGGCCACCATGGTGAATTATATTCCACCCCGTCCAGATGATGCGCCAGAGGTGCATATCCCGAAGAACGCAAAGTATCCGATTCCGTTACCCCCATTGCCAGTGGGTGTGCGAAACGAAGGGTCCCTGCTTGGACACCTTCCACTGGTCAAGTTCTCTGATTTCAATCTGGGAGACTATAAAACGTATCCTCAATTTGCGCCAGATCGATATCTGACGGTAGTTCATAATCCCACCACAAAGGTTGATGAATTTACCCCAAAGGGATTTGCAGCAAACCTTGAGCGGCCTGGACTCCTGAACCTGTTAAAGCCACCGCACTTTGGGCGTAGCAATGAAGTGAACGCAGTTGTTAAGACACTGCTATCTTGCGTTCATGGAGGTTACCTTTGGCTTGGGAGGCCAATCGATCTAAATGTCGATTTGATTCATCGCATTACTGGCCTGTCTAAGGTTGGTAAGGATCCCAATATCCATTTTGTGGGAAAGGACAAGGATAGAAAACTGGCTGCAAAGCTGGTGCAGAAATACAATTTAACAAGAGGAGGTCGCGCATATGACCTCACTATAGTAGAAGACAAAGCACTTAGATTCACAGGAAGTCTGCTTGCAGGCAGACTTCTCACAAAGTGCAGACCGAAGGAAGTTACTGGAGCTGTCGTGGAGCTCGCCATCGCAGCTGCGGAGGGAGAACAGTACAACTAGTGCCTCTTCCTCCTCAATTATTTCTTGGAAGACTGCCGGAACGTCCAAGATAACCCCGGTCAGTCGTTCCATTTTTCTTGGCTTTTAATTTTATGCGCTCTTGTCGGGTGGAAGGAGCCCCCGAACACTCAGTTCCTTCCGCGCCGCGCAGGAAAGGCTGCGGGAATCCGCTATGTTAACCTTTGGGAGTCTGCTAATCCCGCGAAGCGCAAGATGAATCGCGCTGTATTTTGTGAATACTACTATCTCCTCAGAGATACCATTCAGGAAATGCCAAGGCTGAGCGGGGAGACAGCAAAATTATATGAAGGAAAGTTGGCCTTTACTACTGACTTGCATCAACTTTACCTCCGACCCTGCGACATTCAAGAGGAATGGGCCGTAGGCCTTTACAGGATGACCACCGAAGATGTTGAAGAAACCATCAAATCTTGGTCGGATGAATGGAGGGAGGCCGCTGATATCGCATTTGCGATGCCACCCGCTGCTCCGCAAGAGAAGGATAAGGGCAAGGAAGCCCCCGAGCAAGGAAGTGATGAAGGTTCGACAGAACCAGCAACCAAGAAACAAAAGGTGTCGCATCCCTCTGAGCCCATTCCCTCGGGGATCGACCACTACTTGAAAGAGCAATTTCATGAGCTGCGGACTGCGCACGCTCACATCAGAAGTGCTCTAGACCTACAGTTTGTGGAATTGAAAGGTCTCGCAGGAAGAGTTGCGCAGACCCATGCGCCAGTATCTACTTCACAGGTGCCACAAGTAATTCCAAGTACCAAGCGAGTTGAAGAACTTGTAGAAAGGCATACTGTCGTGCATATTCCGCATACCAGCATGACACTTCCAGATTCGCTAGCTACACTACAGGTAAGCGCAGTTGGGCCCATTGAAATAAATTTGTCTCTAATTCCTATAGAGACTCTATAGCTAGTACATGAGAAAGTTTCTATTGAGCTGAGAGCTAGAGAGCTCTCTACCTTCCATGCAAACCAAAGACTGCAATCGCAGGAGATAGAGCTGAAGGCAAGCCATAAGAATATCTCCGAGAAGCTCGCGCTTTATGAGGCACAAGACACTGGGATAAGAAATGTAATTGATGAAATTGCCCAGGAGTTACCAGCCTGCGAGATTCAGCCAGACCTTCCTCTGGTTGAGAAAGTTCAAATTATTGGAGGAAGGGTGAAAACCCTGGAGCACGAAATAGTTGCTATGGCTGAAGACCATAGAATGTAGATCGCAGAGCTAGAAGCTCGTGTTGCAGCACATCTTACGGATGATAGCCAGGCACAATTTGAAGCGCTGCACAGAACTTCTACACAACTGAAGACTAGAGCAGCTGAAGCTGAGAACCTAATGAAGCAAGCTATGGAGGCTTGGACGGAGCTTGAGACGCTCCCTTTCAAAGTTGGTCTGTTTCAACAGGTACAAGCCGCAGAACAGTCCCTAACTGTTCTAACTGAAGAAGCTAAGGCCTTAGACGGCTTAGCAAAAATGAGGAAAATGAGTGAAGTGCGCAGAATCCAACAGCATCTACACAAGCGCCGAAGTGAGGATGCCAACCTCACCAGCAGCATTCAGCCATTTATGGATGAGTATGCTGACCTTGCCGTCCAGATTGAGGCAAAGATCAAAGACATTGCAGATTCTCAACAGGTGATTGATAGCACAACTAAAGAAGAAGCCACTGTAGAAACGGTGCAGACAGTCGTGGAATGCGTCGATGAAATGGACTCCGCTATTGCGCAGTGGAAGACATCATTCGCGGAGACCCAAGCAAAAGTAGATGCGCAAGTAAAGTGACCACACGCTAGTGCGAGTGGCTCGAGGGAGAGCCACAAGTAAGTGTTAGGGGCCTGTTGGAGCATAGGCCGCAGCTATGGTAAAAGCTGTGAATTTTGAGGAAAAAGCACAAGTATGGAAGGAAAGTGCTAATGTTGAACAAGCACTAAGTTTTGGATAGAAGGAGACGGTGCACAGTACGGTGCCAGATGGATATGCTCAGCGCAGATCACGGACCGAAAATCGTGGAGCTCGCGCGCTCGTCATAGAAGGATGAATGTGGCTGAATAGAAAGCTCAGCTACCATAATAAATAAAGCGACGGAGTAGAGGGCTCAGCTACCCTTATTTAAGGCTAAGTACAGAAGTTATGGTTGCTCGGATCAAGGAGGAGCAACGAACCAAAGCATTGAAGGCGAAGGACAAGGCACCCATACCCGTAATCTGCGTCGAAAGTCACGGAACCTGCAGGAAGCGGCGACGTGACTACAAGCGGCGCCTACAGTACACCTAGCTATGTGTGTGGTTAGGGTTTTTGGGGATTACTGTTGGGAAAGGCCCACAGTTTTGTAAATGTGTGACCACCATGGCCACCTATATATATGTGTAATTACAAAGAATAGAAGTTAGTTAGTTAGTTAGCTGATTAGTAGTGAATGGGTTAGTCAGCCCGCTAGTAAGCTAGCCATTCCGTCTTCTATCGTATTGTAAGAAGAAGAAGAGTCGAGCCAAGATAGCCGTGGAGTTAATCCCTGAGTTGCAGACTGTCTGAGTCGACGTCTGAACTATTGTAATCTCTAAGAGAGACTGGATCGAGAGAAGGGCTCCCAGCTGTGTGCGTGGAGTTTCCTGGAAAGATCTAAGGCTGCAGCTGAGTGCGCAGCATATTGTGTAGCTCTATCAATTTCTGGTTAAATATAACACTCCCGTGGACGTGGTTTTCCTCGAGGAGGTGAACTTCATACTTCTTCTTGTCAGGAGGCTGTGTTGAATGATTGCATGTTTAGTTCGTTACTTATGTATACATGAATCGTGTAATATCTTTATAAGTGTTAAGTGAGTTCGTGAAGTTCCCTGTAACTATAATTGTTAAGTGGCGAAGAATAAGTGAACGTTGTCGCCGCAGCGACAGGGGAATGCATTGCTGCGCTAGGCGCGAGAAAGGGAAAGATACATAGAGCATCAACGCAGGGGATAGTTGCCCCGTGCGCCGGGACGGAGATGCCGCGCAGCTAGACTGTTGGGTAAGTTCCGCGCAGTTACGCCAAGGGGGCTGCGGAAAAGTAAGACAATCTGGTTTGGGGAATCGCCGAGGAAGAAAGAAACAGTCTCCGCGTCGCCCAGGTTAAGGAAATCTGATTCCTTAACCCCCCCATAGCCACTTCGGGTGAGACCTCGAGCTGCTGCGCAGCTCGTTGCCGAGAGGGCCAGTGCGCCAAGGGGTTTTGTTGCTACGCTTCATTAAAACCCGGGTCTGCCCAAAAAGCAGCCAACATCTCCAGAGTTCCTTTCTCTTCTCCCAACGCTCAATGGGTGGCCGATATTCAACTAAATGGGCACAAAATCTTGAAAGGGTAGGCTAGAGTGTTGTTGGAAATTTGGCAGCATAAGGGTATGAAGAGAGTTGTTGTTGTGAAATGGGAGGCCTCTACCACCTTTTTATAGCAATTTTGGGAGGTGGAGTATTGGCCCATGGTTTTGGGTGGCCAATGATATTGGGTAGTGCTATTTGGTGTTTTCCCTCTTTTTTGAATTTATTTTGACTTTTTTCCCTTTTTGTTTTATTTTGGGGGATTTTGGACCCTTTATGTGGGTTTTTAACCTTTTTTGAAGGAATTTATTTATTTTTGGAGGGAAATAATGATTTTTTCCCATTTGGTTACCAATTTAGGGTTTTGGGGGGTTTTGGAGGCAAAAAATGTAGGAAATGTGGACAAATGGGTTATGTGACTAGGGAGATGAGCTAGTGAACAATTTTTGGGTGTTAACAATGTCAGATAAGCTTCCTTCTAACATTCCCAAATTCAAAGGAAAGTAGGGATATGATCTCTCCAACCACGTTATGACTTTCCACTTATGGTGTTCATTTAACAGCATAGTAGATGACCCCACGAGGCTTCACCTCTTCTAGCGTAACCTCATTGGAATGGAAGCAAAGTGGTACGTAAACCTACAAAGTGGAACCCATTCCACATTTAAGATGTTGGCCACTGCATTTATTACGTACTTTCAACTTCCAATCCGACATGATCTAGGCCTCGAAATTCTCAATGAGTTTCATCAAAATAATTCCACCCACATCGCGAACCACATCCATGAGTGGTGTAGATACCACACACTATGCAAAATCAAAATACAACCTCCCTTTTTGTTGGATTGGTTTATCAAATCTCTCCAACCCACCATAGCTAAAGATGTTTCCACTTCCATCCCACAAAGCGAGGAAGAGACCATTATGAAAGCGCAACATTTCGATCTTATATATGCACAATCCTACTACCTTTACACAATCCTCCTTGATGCCTCTCAGCATCTGTCGTTGGATCCTACACCTTCGGGCTCATCACATTCAACAGATGGGATTATTGGGTCCATTTTCCATATAGGAAAGGATCCTCCTACTACATTGATGCCATTCAACATGGTTCTGTATTACCCATCCATGCCACCTGCATGAGTACCCCCTACATCGATACCAACACGATCAGTTGGTCAATTACATAATGGACCATATAGTTCGACATACCAAAACATTAGCCAAGCAATAATGGTTCCTACACTTCCAACGATGCAATTCGCTCCTACATCCACCTCTTATGGAACACAAACTACATTTATCCCACCACCGAGATATAACCCATATTATTCATTCCCATGCCCAAATGGTCAACAACCTAACCCCCACATGGGGGTTAACTTGGTTCAACCTTCTTACGTTCAACAAGCTCAACCATTTGAGTAATTGAATGTCGTAAACCCCCAGATTCCACAGAACCAGGGGAAGAAGAAAGGTAAGAACAATCAGAATTAGTAGCCGGGACAAGGGGGCAATCCCCCTCCGCAACAAAACTAGAATATGGGTGATACAAATGCAGGGACTAGCAATCCCACAAAAAAGGGGAAGAATCCCCCCCTGAGAACTAATTATTGCAGCTCCATTTGCAGTGATTATGGTCATTACACACATCATTGTCCTCTTATCCCCTACTTCCATAATTTAGTGGAATCCAAAAAGAAGATGATGGTGAAACCCCGTCGGGAAGATAATCATCCCCAACCACAAACTACCATGTTACAACAACCCTTTTCCAATCAAGGGGTAGTGACACAACAACAAGACCCTCGCCCACCAGGTGATGGCTCTTTTTAAAATATCTATACACTGGACGTAAACCTTCAGACGCGAGCCAGAGGTTATGATGGGCCTCCCACCCCCCAAGTGGAATACGTTTCTATCCCCTCAGGGGTCCCTCTACAGATACCACACCCGAATACCAAACAAATCCCATGGATCCCAAAATTTCCACTTCGGCGTACCCCTAATAACCCTCACATGAAAGCCACCCACAATTATAGTATTGTTGATGACTTGGATGAATCCCTTGCTGCCATGTCCATGTTAGAAGTGCTACAGTCTTTCCCAACACAATGAAAGGCATTACTCAATGCACTCGGCACGGTCGAGCTATCCGAATCGCACCTCATGACCTCTGATGTTGACAAAAATGATCTGGGACTACCATCATTAGTCGCATTCCAAGTCCTAATAATGGTAAAAAACGTCATGATCCATCGATGTTTCATCGACAAAGGCGCATCCACTTGCATTATGTCCGTAAAAGTATGGAAACGATTAGGATCTCCTGAGCTGGTCCCCTTGTCTATCGCTCTTCACGTGTATTATGAGAGACCGTCCCAACCAAGAGGATTGTATCAAATTGACCCCATAGATCTAGGGGGCAATATGGTTATGATCGATATCGAGGTAGTTGACGCAGAACTTGACTACAACATCCTTTTGGGGCGTAGTTACATGTATGCCATGAAGGCGGTTTCCTCCTCAGTATTCTGTATCATGATGTTTCCCTTAAATGGGAAGGTAGTTACTCTCGACCAGCTTAACTATTATGACCCCAACACCACAAGTAAGCCTAACAATGTCCTACTAACTGTACTAATCGATCATCAACCATATGTTGATATTTTCCCTGGTATGTACAAGGATTCCAATTTGTTAGGAGTATATTCGGGACCACCACCAAAGATCGCTACATCAACCGATGGCCTAATGTACACAATTTTCACTACTAAAAATGGAGTTGCCTCCACCTCAACATTGTCATCAGCACCACCGTTGAGCCATGGCATTGAACAAACATTGATTCCATCAGTCCCACCAATATTTCTAATCACATTCTTCTATACACCCATAGGTGTACAATGGATGTTGGTTATGGCTCAATTAATAACTCTACCTGGGATAAATTTGGGGATCCCAGTTTGGTACCTTACATGACCCTTCCCATAGATGGCTTCTAAACCAGTTGCCCATTATAAGTTTGTCCATGTTTCTGTTAGTACGGCTGCAAGGCCAATAACACATCTAGTTATGACAGCCCAACCTATGACATCCTCAACTACACCTCAATTGATCGACCCCAAGACTGCCAATGGGGGCACCAAACAACCTGATTTTAAAGGTCCCATATTACCTCATCCAACATCTAATTCAGTAGAAACCATGAATCCTAAAGCAGGGGGCATCAACCATCAGGAGTTAAAATAGCCAATTATGATCAATACTCCCAATCAAAGGGTCTCACCACCATGTTCTCTTTGTGGGCAGCAAGGCCATGCAACCAACCTATGCCCTACTCTACCAAGAAAAAATAATTTTCTTAACACCCCCGTTAGCATCACCCACTCCCCACCGACGGTAAAAGGGGGTAAATCCCCATCTCCCACATCTAAGTCCAGAACTCTGCATATGAATCACACATGTTCCATATGTTCCCAATATGGGCACTATACACATCATTTCCCTGACCTCCCTTGCTATCGGGAGGCCTTGGAAACCATTCGCCTCAACGAACTCTTGGAAGATACCTCACCTCCCTCATCCCTAAAAGAGGCTCCTGCCAGCATGGGTACTATAGTGATCCCAACTAGTCCATCCCCATGGTGGGACTATCACATACCTGACCAATAGTCTTTGCGACGTCCACAAATCCCGGCCATTGTTTTAAATCATATGAATGCCACCTAACCGTGTCGCTTTTGCAACTTAATGTCTCACCACTGGTTCCAATGTCCTCTTATCACCGCATCTCGCACTTTACGGATAACCCAAATTCGATTAGCCAATAACCTCACCCTGTTTGGAACCACCCTCCCTACAATAATCGAAGAGGATACCGAACCAACAGAGCACAATGGGGACAACAACATGTCACATTTGTTGGATAGCATGATAGATATTGATCCCCCATCACCAATTTCATGTGAGGTGTTAGACCCATTAATATTCCCTTAAAAAAAATCCTATCACCCATCGCAACCATCCCTGAGTACCTTGACATCATGCATCTTGATTCAATTTCTCTTTCTTCCCAGAATGAATACCCTGGGTATTTAGACAAAGATATACTAGAAGAATACATCTTCACCACAGATGAATAGATCATCAAGGCCATCAATGCCACTGAACCTCCATGGGACTCTTTCCATCATAGTTCCTCAAAAACAAGTAGGCAGGAACCACACACACTCCCCACTGAACAACCATACACCATCGATTCAAAATAATTTTTACCACCTAGTCACATCGATTGGTTCAAAAATCCTATCCCCACCCTAGATGTGTTTGAATACAAAAACCTTTCCAATATATCCCCTACCATACAGGTTGATATCTTTGTCACACCAGGAGTCATTGAAAACATCTCTATCGAGGCTTCCTCCTCACCGCAAGAGATTACTAATTTTACCACTCTATTTAAAGATTTATGTGACGTCTTTGCATGGTCCTATGAAGAAATGTCAGGTCTTGACCCAACAATTGTTGAACATCACATTGAAACTTGGCCCGATTCCATCTTCGTCTGACAGAAACAACATCTAGTCCACCCTTCTAAGGCTCGCGCAATCAAGGTCGAAGTCCAAAAACCTTTGCAAGCCAGATTTATTTTTCCCATCGCTTACACATCACGGTTGTCTAACCCCGTCCCGGTTAAAAAAAAGCAGGAAACTATTTGTTTCTGTACTGATTTATGAAACCTCAATTTAGCCTTCCCCAAGGATAATTTTCCCACACCATTCATCAACCAAATCATTGACTCATGTGCCAGTAGTGAAATGTTGTCCTTCATGGATGGGTTCTCTGGATATAACCAGATACACACCCACCCCAATATCAGTATAAAACTGCATTCACCAATCATGGGGAACCTTTGCCTAGAAAGTCATGCCCTTTGGTCTAAAAAAGCGTCAACACCACTTTCAGCGAGCAATGGAATATGTTTTTAATGAATTGGATCACATCATCCTTAGTTTTTTAGATGACCTCACAGGAAAGTCTAGCAAATGATGCAATCACCTTCAAGACCTTCATGCCATCTTCACAATATGTCGCATGTATAATATATACTTAAATCTCCATAATTGTGTATTTTGCATCACCGTTGGTCGCCTCTTAGGATTCATTATTTCCAAATATGGTATCACCATCGATCCCTCCAAGGTTCAAGCCATCTTGGATTTTCCAGCACCACTAAAACGATGCCAGTTATAGAGTGTCCAAGGTAAGGCCAACTTTCTTCGTCATTTTGTTCTTGACTATGCCACTCGGGCCCATGGTTTTTTATGGCTTCTTAGAAAAGATCTGACATTTAAGTGGGATAACTATGCCCAAACTACCTTTGATGCCCTTAAACAAGCATTTTCATCATACCCCCTCATCTCTCGTCCAGAATTTGACAAAGATTTCATCTTGTGTATATCTGCATCATATTTTGTTGTGGTAAGCATACTAGTCCAACCTGTCGCAAACCATCAAGAACATGTCATATATTATGTCAGCAAAACCCTCATCGGACCTGCACTCAACTACACCCATGATGAGAAACTTGGCCTTGCAGTCATCCTCTATGTACAGAAACTCCGCCAGTATATTTTTCTCTGAAAAACAACCGTCGTCGTTGATTCCAAACCTATGCAATACGTACTTAATCGTAGGATGATCAATAGTAAGTTTTCACAGTGGATCGTTATTTTGCAATAATTCAACCTCGAATTTGTTATTCCCAAAAGCAAGAAATCCATTTCCATAGTCGAACTCATTACAGATCTTCCCTCTACCACCACCAGTGAATCTGTCCAAGACCAACTACTCGATGAGCACCGCTTTCTCATTACGACCGAAGATCCTTGGTATGACGATATCCTCCTTTATCTCTACACCCATAAATTCACTCCCCACTTATCTCACGATGATCTCCGCAAAATACGCCACTAGGCCCGCAATACCTCCTCATCGGAGATGTCTTATATCACCGTGGCATCAACACTATTCTTTGACAATGTATAACGCATGAAGAAGTCGAACAAGTTCTCAATGATTATCATAGCGGTGCATGTGGAAGCTACCTTTCTGGATTATCCAGCGCCTAGAAAATATTACAAGTAGGGTATTTGTTTCCCTCCGTATTCAAATATTGTGTTTATGTTGTCAAAAGGTGAACCAATTGTCAAGTCTTTTCCTACAAAACATGGTCTCCCCCTGCCCCCCTCCATATGGTCATCACTGTCGTCCCATTCTGCAAATGGGAAACTGATTTTATGGAATGTCATCTGACTTCAGCCCAACGTCACCACCATATCGTTTTCGATGTGGACTACTTCACCAAATGGGCCGAAGCAATGCCTACATTTGTTTATAAAGAAATAACCACAACACGGTTCTTCTTCAACCATGTCATCCCCTGCTTTAGCGTTCCAAAGCAACTTGTATCCGACAATGGAAGACACTTCTATGACAAAACGTTTGAGGAACTATCATGGTTGTTAGGCTTTAAGAAAAAAAATTCAATCGCTTACTACCCTCATGCAAATGGCCAGGTTGAAGCTGTTAACAAAATCCTCAAAACTATGCTCCAACGCATAGTAGATGAAAACAAAACCAACGAGCACCACATCCTCTTTTCGACCCTGTGGGCTTACCACACTTTTGTCAAGGCTTCAATAGGTTTTACCCCATTTCACCTTGTAGATGGTATAGAATTTGTCCTCCCAATCGAGCGTAAAATCCCGACCCTCCAATTCGTCATCGAATTTCTACGAAATACCCCAGGTCTAGAAAAATGCTTATTCACTTTGGAACACCTTGATGAGGAAAGGTGTGACTCTCTTCAACAGAATGAAGCCATGAAAGTCTATTCCAAGGCACACTACAATCAACAAGTGCGACCACGCACCTTCATTGAAGGTGACTTTTTTCTTTTTTTTAATGTCAAGAAAGACGATAAACTAGGACCTAGGAATTTCGTGTCTAAATGGACAAGGCCTTATGTCGTTAAGCATTGTCTCCCAAAAGGATCCTATATCTTAACCGACCATGAAGGTATTACCCTCAAAAACCTGGTTAATGGATTGTACCTCAAAAGGTTCTATCCTTGACTACCCAGTACCCCACCAGTATGCATTGCTTTGGTTGTATCATTTAAGCATTGTCAATACCTTGGTTATGTTCTTTATTACACTTGAGTATGTGTGTCGTATGAGCAAGATTAAGACTGAAACATGTAGGAGACTCTTTTTCTTCCATTATAAGAACAAGACTTCATCCCTCGACAATTTTGTTAGGATTCTACCACAGGTATCATTATGAAACTGACATATAGACACTATTTACCCCCCATTTATAATGCATATCCCAATATTCCTGCTGGTAACCATAGGGCCCCCCGTCATGGTATTGATGTCCCATCAACATCATTACCGTGAATAGAATGTTCCCCCATGGGTGTGCATACCACTTCCATTCCCATCATCAATTGGAACCCATCATGTCAAACCCCTAGAAGTCCGAGGAATCCAACCAAACTTTAAAAGACCCTCCCTTCGAGTATCATTTTTTGCATTTGGGAATTTACTCCACCAAGTATACCTCATATGATTCCTTGGAACATGTTACGGAAACGATTCATAGATCCCCCTCATACCTCCATGAGCACTTTACCTTCCACAATATCCCTCGTATCATCACCCCCGCACAGCCACTTATGGGCCTCCACTCTCTGAAGTAACCATTTCCATTCAGTTATCCTATAGGCATACACTACATGGCATTGTTTCATGGGGCGCTCATACTTTCATATGTAATTTACCCTCCAATTCATTTTGGAAATCGTTCCCCAAATCACTCAAAACCATGGGGACTCCTCCCATTATCTAAATGATCCCCGACACACCCAAAAATGTGGGGATCCCACCATTATTATTTATGTAAAAACAAGTTCCCTCGTCACCTCGCATTGAGAGAACACCATATTATTTTGGAAGCAACCCTTGGTCGCCTTTGATCGATATATTTGAGTCTCCATATGTTCAGCAATATTTTTTTTGCTAGTCACCATTAGTACCCTTCTTTTTGAATCTCCATCAAATCCCTTTCACTTGCAGTTGGTCTCCGACCATTTCAATTTGTGTCATTCAGAAAGAAAAGTTGTCGTCCCCACTCCCCATGTTTACATCGATCAAAGGAAGTTATGAGCCCCATGCTTATCAACTAATATTGTTTCAAGTTTTCCCATCCACCAATTGGTTACAATATGATCTTGGTTCTTAGGATAGGAATCTCATGTTATCATATACTTCATCTCTCGTTGACGTCAAAACACTATATTCCAAGAGTTGCAGTAGTTGCAATTGTACCTGGGGATCCCTTTCAATCACTATAAGGGATCACGTCGAACTTAGTAGGGAGAGTCATTAGTGCTCCCTAACTAAGTGGTTTCCCCTATGCTTGACGTCAACACATCATCGCATTAGTGTGGAACTTACTTTTGAAGGTAACAGTGTTCACATTTGGAAATCATGATAGCAGTCTATTTGGTATGGTGAATCCCTCGGGAAGATTAACATGCCAATTTAGTCCCCACCATAGTTAGTTTATCATGGTCACCAACAGTTCCACTTCTTCAATATTTCATAGCAGCTCTAGGGGAATTTACTCTAACATGGATTGAAGCCACCTTCATCCATGTCCCAATAGTATAGTAGAGTCGACACCTTTGTCCTCTCTCATTGTAATTACTTTGACAACATTTCATGAGCATGGGTATGCCTGCCTCATATGTATAAAAACTATTCTTTATTACAGCTCCAACAGTCGTCACCAACAATATTCCCCCATGGGAGAACCTTATTTTGTCCATATATGCTTTGTCCTACAACACAGGAGAGAAACAACATAAAATATGATGCATTATCGGCTCTATAGTACCCTCTGAACCTCATACATTAGGGGGCATCTGTTAACGCATAAAAATCACACACATGCGACATTTCTGCGATTCATCCAATCAAGCATCATCAACCTAAAGAATGCATCTCACCACAGGCATATTTAATAGATCCAAAACACAACATGAGTCCATATGTGCCCAAAAATATTCAAAGCAAAGGGTAGCGTGGTTATTACACAAGTGACCCGCATTATAGCGCATGTTATATGAAAAATTCCCGCACTACACCTGCATGTCTTTTCTATCAATAGCCAATCTACTGTCAAAACATCGGGACCAATTCATCCCGGTGGCACATTAAACGCTCAATCCTCCCCAAGGATCATAATTTGGCTCCTCACACACTTGGTGGCATTAATCAGACCCCCTTGTGTACCATGGAACTAGTTCATGAAGGAGGAGAGTTCACATTTGGATCTAGTTGTTTGTTGGACACCTATTGGCCTATAAAAAGAAGCCATTGGCATGCATTTTGTAGAGATAAAATTATATCAAGGTTATGTTGGATTTGATTTGGAGATTCCTCATAGCCAACCATTTCCTACCATTGTAAGCATTCTCAAGCTCCATTGTCACCTTCCATCAAGGGGAAAGTGTTTCTCTCCCTTGTTCTTCCATCTAATTAGCATTTAGT
The DNA here is from genome assembly GCA_027924585.1 of Larix kaempferi. Classification (NCBI taxonomy): domain Eukaryota; kingdom Viridiplantae; phylum Streptophyta; class Pinopsida; order Pinales; family Pinaceae; genus Larix; species Larix kaempferi. The sequence continues at coordinate 6,753,352 of BSBM01000288.1, forward strand.
TTGGACAAGAAAGGCCTCCGTAAGGGAGATTTTTGGCTTCCCTTGAATCCTTCACCTCCTAGGTGTTGTACAGCTATTACATTGGGAAATACAAGAGTGGTTTAGCATATATTTTGTTGTTGTTGGAGTTTTCATTCTCCCCCCATCTCTTTCATTTTGTTTTTATCAATATTTTCATGTTCTAATGTGAACTACACTAACAATCTCTTGCAGGATCACTTGGAGGAATACCAACCACCCTCAAAAGGGGCTCCAAGGACTGTAGCCTTGCAGCAACCTACAAGCCTTAGCCCCTTAACAATTGGAAGAGTGCACCTGTGCAATTTTTTCCACAAGAGGCCAATTCTGAATAACTTCAACTTTAGAGGGATCAATCCTCAGTTTACTACCCCCTACAATATGGACTAAGTAACCAAAGATGTCTTTCCAAACTCACATTTGGACATCTTCAAATACAATTTCTCATTTTCTAAGACATCTAGGACTTGTTCAACATGCCTGACATGATCCTCCCAAGTTCGACTGAATATGAGAATGTCATCTAAGTAGCCTATTACAAAGTCATTAATGAATGGCCTAAATATATCATTCATAAACCGCATGAATGTAGTGGGAGAATTACAAAGACCAAAGGGAATAACCAACCATTCATATAAACCCTGTTTAGTTTTAAAAGTAGTTTTCCAAATATCATTTTCACGAATTCTAATATAATGGTAACCGCTTCTCAAGTCTAATTTAGTAAAATGTTTTTCATTCTTTACTTGATCCAAAAGATCATCAATATGAGGAAGAGGGTATCGATTCTTTACCATGATTTTGTGCTTTGTAATACATGCACATCCGCCTTGTACCATCCTTCTTTGGTACCAAAGAAATCGGTAAACCACATGGAGAGGAACTTGGTCGAATGCCCCCTCTCTTGAGTAACTCTTGAACCCGCTTCTTGATTTCTGCATTTTCAATCACTAAAGACCGAGACATACCAATATTCGGAAGATGAGCATGTTGTTTGAAATGGATCTCATGTTGTATTTCCCTTTTAGGAGGTAACCCTTTAGGTTCCTGGAAGACTACATCAAACTTACCAACAACCTTAACCAATTCATCTTTAATATTAGGATCACAACCAGTGTATTTTTTAAGGATTCTAATATTATACTTAAGTATAGTATTCTAGGCGATTATTTTGGATTGAAAAAAACATATATATAGATAGGTAGGCGAATATTAAATATGGAACATACAATTTACTACTAAAACTTGTAAATTTTGGCGAATATTATGATAAGAAAACATATTTTATGTAAATATAGGCGATATTAGAGCCTAAAAATGACCAAATAGCGAATTTATTTTTTGTAAAAAGGCCCAAAAAATAGGCAATTGGCGAAATTTTTCCCTTAAAAATTACCCTAATCACAACCTTTAAAAGCATCATTCTTATCAACATATTTAGCTTTAACAATCATGAGAACAAAACTCTCACTAGCATTTACTAATCTCTTCATTTGACTTGCAGAAGCTAAAGATAACTTAGTTTTCGTATGGTGAGCTCTAACAATGTACTAAACACCATCCTTGGTTAACTGGTACTTGTTCTCTTCCCTAGAAAAGATTGCTTTCCTCTCATCAATATAAGGGATACCTAATACAATACCATAGATATCCAATGGGACCACATCCAATTCAACTTCATTCATAAATCCATAAGTGATTGCAAACCTGAGGCGACACTATTTAGAAACTTGAAGTTGTGCATTTTCACAAACCCATCCGAGTGGATATGGTTTCGTATGAGGTTTTGCTTCTACACTAAGCTTCTTAACTATCTCTTCTAAAATCAAGTTAGCTTGTGATCCGCTATCAAATAAAGTATCAATTTTAGTATGCTTAGAAATTACCGTTATGTAAAATAACTCACTCCTTTTGTTCTCGTCATGAACATGTTCAACTTTTTGAAATAGAAATAGAAGGATTTTTATCTCATAAGCCCATGGCTGTAATTTTGGTCTCATCTCCAAAATTTATCCCAAATCAAGTTGAAGAGTGGCGGTATTATTCTAATCTTCCTTCTTATTCCGAAACTTTTCTAGCTTAAGCTTCAGGTGAAGCTTCCAACATTTGGATACATCATGACCCCTTTTCTGACAATGTGTGCATGTAGGCTTATCTCCTCCTTTATTCATGGTAGTTGTGTGCTTACCTTTCCCTTTACCTTTGAACTTATTTATATTTGGTTTGAAAGGCTTCTTGTAAAAGTTATCAAAAGGACTATTCCCTTAGATTCAATATGGGTGTCTTGAACACACACTTCATCCAAGTTAGTCGCATTGAACATAAGAATTGTATATCTTAAGTAACTATGCAATCCTCCTATGTATTTAAGAAGTGACTCTTGAGTATAAAGAGGTATATCAAGTATTAATTCCCTTCTTATAAATTATTGTGTGTATTCTTGCACGTTCTGATTCTTACCTTGTCTAAAATTATTCCAGTCCATCATAGCCTCATGAATATAACCCAACAGATAGAACTGCTTTTTCAATGTTGTAGTAAATTCATACCATGAGGAAATAATTTTACCTTTTGTAAGAAGATACTCTTGAGTTTCTCTCTCACACCAGATGAGAGAAATGCCACCAAGAGGGAGTGTGGCAAACTGGATTTTTGCTTCATCACCTGCAAGTTTCTGGATCCTGAAATATACTTCAATTTTTCTTATCCAGTTATCCAATTTTCAGCGTTAAGTTCTTTGTTAAACATGGGTAAATTAAATTTTACATCAAGCTTTAATAATGGCATGTTAGCAACATCTTTTTGATGACCTTTAGAATTATGGGAATGAAAAGAAGAAGCAGAACCAAAACTTGAATTTGAACTAGAAGGTGGATATGGAGGTTCCAAAGGGCCTCCTCCATTTCCATGATTCATTCAAGCATTACCTTCCTCTTTTTATTTCTTCTTTTCCCTCTTTGCCAATCTCTCTTGATAATATGAAAACAACTTATCAACCATATCTGACATCATATAGAAGGCTTTATGGAAAGCCTTATCATGCTTTGAACATGTGTCATCCTCTTCCATTTTATTCCTTGAATTGTTTGTTCAATTTCTAGATCAAAAGGTGCAAGCTCTCCTTCACATTCCTTAAGCTTGCCCCTAGTAAGCATTCACACACTCACAAATATATGGTTAAATAGGCTCTAATACTAAACATGATCTAAATTTGCAGGATCTTTATTAACCAAGATTTATGTGTGAATGTCTCAATTGTTAAATTATTTAAAAGGATTTAAAATGGAAAAATTAAAGAGCACATAAGTAAAAAAGACTACAAAATCATGAAGATGCAAACCATAAAATGAGACAACAACTGCTAATGGAGTTCATCCATAAAGAACTATGTCTATGGGCTCCTTCTACTGAGACCAATTTTATTAATTGTCTTAAAATGCTTCCATATACATGAGTTCTGAGGACACTCAGAAAATTGGATTGCTTGCTGTAGAAAAAGACTGCACCACTATGACCGTCTCGAAAAATGGTGAAAATGAGTATAAACACTCAATACTTTTCTTGATACCTCCCCTGGCATGCAATTTGAGAATTAGACCTCTTGTACTATATGGACCCATATCAGGAACCGTGATGTACTATACTGCCTCAGTATTCATGCATGTATTGTCCTCCTTTGGCCCGCCCAAACCACGGTTTAAATAACATAAAAAAGGGTTGTTTCGTGGAGTCACGTGGGCATGCCCTTTTGGATGCCAAATCCCACTGCAAACTTAAAAGAATTATTTTTCAAATCATAACCAATCCCGAAGGCATTAGTACAACGATAATATAGGCGGATTATATACCATAGGTCTCGTGGTCAAACCCCATGGGATCCCTCCACATACAATTTTTTTGTTAAATTAACATAGCATATATATAATATGCTACCATAGTTCCATTGTTGTACATTGATATGGCTCCACGAGGGTTATCCATTGGTTATATCGTGGATCATGGGGTCGAGGTCTAAGCCCTCAGCCCGCCCCCTTTTCCAAATTACAATGGATTCAAATTTAAATAAAATATTTCTCCTTAGGTATAGTAAGAAATATGTTCAACGCGTTGGTAGTGATGCATTGGTAAGACTCTTGGAGTGGCGGGAGGTCAAGGGTTCAAATCCCCTACCTACCATATTTTTGGTGAACAAAACCGTATTGTGGCCAAATTGACTACCACATGGCATCCTCCGATTGGTCCACATTGTTTCCATATTTACAAGGAATATACCACATGTCACTTTGTAACAAGTCCACGTCACGGCAACATAATGCCGACTCAACTGCAAACTACCTCATCACCTACCACATCATCTGCCATGTGGAACATCCTAGATATTCCACATTAGTAGTATGGTACACTTGTGAATGCCACGTGGCACCCATTTTTTCCATGGTGTTGTTTTGCCAAAATTTCAGAATGCAATATCTTTCACGTCCATAGTTTGTTTTGCATGAAACAATCGTCATTGGAAAGATCTCGAAGATCCCTACATGATGGTGTGCTTCTATTAAGAATTTGAAGACTTTAAAGTTTGGTCATCTTGGGAGATCCTCCTGGATCGCTTGCACACTTTTTCCTTATACTAGGGGTTTAATCTATAGGGTCTTTTCTTTACTATATTTTCCCCTTCCTTCAGTTGAATATTCATTTCTTTGAGAGCTCCTGCAATCTCCTTCATTTCTAGAAACCTATGCAGAAATATAACTTCATATTCTTTCAGCAGGTCAACTATCTAGGTGACTATATCCTAATCCCAATAGTCCTCTATGATGGCCATATTAGGTGCCTCCTTAATGCCAATATTGTGTTTATTTGTCTTAAGGGGATCTTTAAACTTTGGCACAGTACTGGTGGACAAATCATCTTGTACCGCCCTCTCTCCTGCAGTTTCCCTGATCTCCAAGTTGCATGAATCCTCTTCCTTATATGTCTCCTTTGTTAATTTTTTGATAAATGCATTCAACATTATATAGGATCCTACTAAGAGAATAATAAGCACAGCATAACAATCATAAACACAAGAGACACAGAGTTTCCTCGGGGAAAACAAAGAAGGTGAAAAACCCTGCAACTTCCTCAGAGATAGAATAAGCCACAATGCAAGATCACAATGATCAAACCCGAAGATAGATAACTCCAGTAGCTACTCCTCCTCCACTTGTGCGCACTCCTCTCTCAACTAATGCGAGTTGGATGAGTGAGTGAATGAATAGAATGAAAGACACAACCTCTCTATTTATACATTGACTTGACCTGCCAATAACCTAATAGGGCCGAATTCCTAAGGAAGCCTAATAACCCATCCACATGACTCAACTAGGGTTGACCCCACACTGGTGGTATAATAGGCCATCAAATATAAGTTGCGACACTTGCGACACTTACAAATACAAATGATGACACTTCTGATTGGAGGAATAATACATCTCCATCATGAATATAATAAAGTACAAGTGTAATACATAGAAGAATATCTTCTAAAGTTACAAATACATCAACATCCTTACTGTCAACTTTCCAGCAATATATTGATTTGTTCAATCATTCCAAGTCCTTGTGGTGTGTGCATGATGTCTTCTACGTCACATCCTATTGTGGTCTTTCTATCAATATGAAATGCTTCATTCGATGGAGAACTTTGGCTAGGTTAGGATATGTAGTATTGAATTGGAATGTGGTAATAAATTTGGTAGACACCTTCTCCGAGGTCCTAGTCTACCTTTTTTTTTCCTGTTGAACATACCAGCTGCGTAATATGACATCCAGTGAATGGTAGAATAAGTGCACCCACTGATTGTGTGGTACACTCTTCATATTCCATCGTTACTGATAGAACACAATGTGTTCTCTGGGATCTTCAGTTCCCTTGAATAAGTTGATAAGATCCAAGTCTGTAGCATACTGGAACCTCACCTTGATACATGTCTCAACTACTTCCTAGTTGTTCAACTCCTCTCTATTCATCATCCACTAGTGCGTAGGTTTTCCTCGACTTACGACATCCATTGATTTTATTATATTTTCCTACAGGACTTAGGATTACATCTGTCCAAGGAAAGTATCCAGTTTCCCAATTCCATCAAACATTGGTGGATTGTGCAGCTCCGACCCAATCCAACACACAAACTTTGTAATTCTTGTGCATCTCCTTGTAGACACTTCATAGAGCCATTTCTGTCAATGATCCAACACATCCTATGAATCTATGTCAAAAGAACACACACTGCACCAACTAATATCTCCATTGGTAGTAAGGTTCACATAATCTTCCTTTCTTGTAGTCACATTATATATATTCTCAATTTCAACTATGTTGATATCCTCTTTGACTAGTTTTGGGTATCTTTCTCCTTATGTCACATCCAAGGGAGCCACCATGCGCAATTCCTCCAACTCGAAGGACATGTGCCTCCACTTCATATTCATAATAGCATTGTTATCAAATTCCCAATTGATCCAGGGAAAGGTAAGGATCATTGTCCTCCAATATCTCATTAACTTCAAAGTTTTCCACTGTCTTAACTCCATCAATTTTCACTTCCACACCATTCATCCTCCCAATTGGGTATACTTTGTAATGATTGGCTAATTTGATTTGTATGGGAGACCATACCAGTTTTGGCTTCTCCGTCAATTCCCATGTTTTCTTAGGAATAATGTTCACTTTTCCCCCCAAATCGAGCATTGCATCCTTCATCTCAAACCCCCCCAGCCCAAGGGACAACATGAACTCCTTTACAATCCTTCTTTTATTTCCCACTCTGCACGTGTTCCTTTTGGGAAGTGGAGAAGAAACGAGTTCTTCAACCTCATTTGACATTACTAAATTTTCTAGCATATTAATCACTTTATTGACATCATCGGGATCATTTAGTATATTTAAACAACTTTGTAGAAAGGTACTTACAAGGTCTTCTTGGTGACTATTATAGGTATTCTTGTGTTTTTCTTCTCTGTGTTATGTGGCCTCACACTGTGTGGAATGCCTCTATTATTCACTACGCATACTCTGCAATAGCTCTTCCTTGTGCATCCTTCTTCTGAGATCTTCTTCTCCATGCAATATACACAATTGATCTTCCCTACAAAGCCTGTCTTGGTGCAAGTCTTCCTCTCATTGTACAACTTCCTCGATTGCCTTCTTTGCATTATGCAAGAATAGTCATTGTTGTGCGACATCAAATGTGGGAAGGGGTTGCAAAACTTTATTTATCTTCTCCTCCACTAGCATTCTCCAAGAATATCTTTTCCTCTTTGAGAAACTACTCGAGTCACTATGTTCACCTACGTTGGGCCCTTTCCATCTATATCCTCCCTTGGTTCAATGGTCACCATGTTTCAATGTCCTTTCTTATCTTCCCATTTCATGAGAAAGTATGGTAAATATTTTATCTCATGTTATATACTATGGTAGTATGCACACAGGGCACAAGGCTTAGTACATAATATTTCCAAGTGGCCTAGCTCCCTTCAATTAAAACAAACCTAGGATTAGTTCCTTTGTTTTCTTCTGTTCCTTGTACTTGGTAGGTGTTTGTTGTGTTATCCTTCATCAATTGTAGAGCACGGAAATTATTCACATCATGCCCGACTGATTTGTAGAATTTGCAAAAAAGTGCATGCGTAGAGCTCTATTACTTCTGCAACGTTAGGAAATTTGGAGGTGTGTGGCCCCCAATTTTACAGATCTCACACCACTCAGTTTTGGGTGCGGTAGGAAAAGGACTAGGTGCATCGATCCCCATGTAGTTTTTCAACGTCGGGAGATCATTTTTTTGATAGCCTTCTATTCTACAGAAGCTACACCACACATTTTCTCTTACTACCTTGCAATTAGATAGTTGTTGTAGTTGCGCAATTAGCGTAGAAACTTGTCCCTGTACCTGCTTCTGGGGGACGCTTCCCCTACAAGATTCATTTACAACCTTATCAAAATTTCCAAGGCCTCTAATTGAGTATCCACCTTTTAATATGTTAGTGGAACTCTAATATGTGGAATCAATCCCACAATGAACCATTCACAGTGCTGCACATTTTGGATTTGAAAACTCAACTGGTCCAATAAAATCTTGAATTCCTAGTCACGGTCCTAGACAAACTCACCAAATCTCTCCTTTATATCCTTGATATGAGTAATGCATTGAGACTCAGACTTTGGCTTCTAGAACTATTTTGAAAGATCTACTTATATGGTTGTCAATGGTATGTTTTTCCCTGTGGTGATAGTACTCTTATACTTCATGTACCATGTCAAAGACCTGTCTCTGAATGTGGTCTCCAAATGCGCAATCTTGGAAGCCTCATCCATGATGTTCTTCGCAGACCATAACACCTAATAGGTAAACAAATTTTGTTCTGTGTCATCTTTACCTATCCCATGAAAGACGAGCAATCTAAATGTAGAATCTGATGTAGTCACCATTCTTCTACGTACAGGAAAACTTCTGCTTCCGTTTGCAACTGGTGGATTACTGCTACTTCTTGAAATATGTGTATCTGGATTAGTCTCCTAAGTAGAATTGGATTCTATCCCTCTAACTTTTGCTTCTTCTTTAGGACTTGCTTCTTGCGCAAACTCAAGTAATAACCATTCTTCTAGATTTGATAAAGGGCACTAGGCTATTGGGATGGAGCATGGGATGCTCGTGGCGCGTTTCTTCTAACAATATTAAATCTAGGAGAGATCAAATCTAGTTGTGGAGTCTCTTATTCATTCATTAAAGTTCCTCCATTAGTCTACACCTGCTCTTCTTCTATGTCCTCTGGGTTATTTTCTTCTTTCTACCTCGGGGGGCGGGGGGATACCACTATTCTCATCAGAACTCTCACTTTCTTCAATTCCACGCCTCTTATGGGGTCTCTCATCTTCTGAGCACTCTTCTTTTCCATACACTATGCACCCTTCTAGAACAAGGGACCCTTCTACACACTCGCAGCATACAATCGCATTTTCCGCATTCTTCTTTCCCATTCAATCCACACTATCTTTCCTTGTTGGTTGATTTTCTCCTTTCTTTCTTCTAACTTCCTTCTTTATCTCAGCCCTTCTTGCATGTCTTTTCTCCCTCTAGATTTGCTTCTCTTTTGAATCCATTTATGTGCCTACCTATTCTCCCATTGCTTCATACCCCACCCCCACAGTGCGGGGTTTACGATGCCATGCTATCATGGTTCATTGTCATTATCCCCTTCTCAATAAACAACATATTTTCCCATAGTGGAATCTATGCTAAGAATATCTTTCTTGGGACCTCTTGAAATCTTGCTTTTGCACTGCTATATGATTCACTACATCCTATAGCACATTCAATAATATACCCTTATTTCACGTGCAAGAACTGAAAGTCAATAGCTCTAGACCACTTATTATCTAGGTCTTTCAATTCGTGTATCTTCTCCTCAATCCATAGTATCAACCGAGATTCTCTCCAAATGGTATTAATCTCAAATTGCCTCTTTGTCCATTCATATAACAAAACAAGAAGCTCACAAAATAAAATTTCATGCAAATCTAAATAAGTATACATGTCTTTCCAATGATGGGGTGAAATATAGATTCCTCTAGTCTCTTGTTGTGCAAACTTGTCCTCCTTTCTTTCCATCTATTCTTCAATCTCAACTTCAGTGGGATTCCACCTAATTTTTTCATCCTCCCTTCACAATCCCTGTTAGGTCCCAGCAATGGAACCATTTTGTTGGTTGGTGGTTTTTCAAACCTAGGGTTCAAATTACATCACCAACAAAAACCCTACAGGCACCAACATTTTCAATACCCTACATGTAGAATAAGGTCTCACTCAAGACACCCAAAGGAAATTATAGAGACCAATTATAGGGATGCATGGGAGAGGATGGGTTCTTTTTTATTATTAGATCATTCATTCCTTTAATTAACCATGCAATTGAATCATTACCAAGATAGCATTCATGTTCTAAGCTACTTAACATTCATCATGCATTCAATCATCAAGAAATTGCGTAAGCAAAAACTTAGACAATAGCTTCATTGCATTAATAGTCAAAACTGGTTGCAATCCATGACTTATAGATCTAGCTCAGCAACTGAATGGTTCTTTCCTTATACAACAATACAAGCACTGTACAATATACAACGCAAAATGCATCACCCAATACACCACATAAAACCCAAAACCCAACAACTAGAACAACATCATAACTAACAACACAGAACATAATAGGGCTTGTTACCAAAAAACATCTCTCTAACAGAACCCATCTCATTACAAAATATGCCTTTATATAGGCTTAGGTTCAAAAATGCAAAACTTGATGGTGGCGTGCAATGTCTAATTGAATTGCTTGGCATGCAACTACTTCTAATTGTCTTCCTTGGCGTGCAATTGCTTCCAACTAAACCAAAACTTAGGAACAACATTTTCAATTTATATGTATTAGGGTTGTATGGGTAAAGCCACAACTATTTTTTTATTAATACAAATAGTTTATTTTAATGATCGCAATGGAAATGTTTAATTCGTATGGTGACTTCTATCACACTGGTTCAACTACATGAAGTTCTTAAAATACAAGTAGAACTAAGCTACTTTGAATATTCTAAGGAGAATTGTAGCCATGATATGAGTATATTTTGTCTTCCTAACAGTGATATGATAAAATTTCTCTAGTGCACTGCACTTTATATAAATGTTCAATGGAAGTTCATGTTTCATAATGTTCTTATTAAGAAGTGGAGGAATATAACGTTGTGGTTGTCCAAGTGTAAGATAGTGTACAATGTTTGTGTTATTATTTGTAGTTGTGTTGGTGCTTGAACTTTCATTAATATGAACTATTGTACATATGGTTTATTATCTTATAACATTTGATAGAACTGGAAATGATGAGCTTGGGAGAAACTTTTAACCTCTATAGCACTAATCCGTGATTCTAAGGTAACACTACTTGATCAAGAATGATAGTTGTCATGTCACTTTCAAATGAATCAATGACAGAGAAGCACATCAAATATTTCTAATGTAGCTACATCAAAGACTACTACATTTTTAATGGTTTAGTTGAATACTATTGTTTGCATTCATGTTTCATGGATAATTGTTTTCCTTGGACCATCAAACCAATGATTATGACAATATCTTCCCTCAATGCAATATTTCTAACCTTTAGAAATAGACATAGAAAATGATTTAAACATTCATTCAAAGGTATATAACAATGAAAACTTTAAAAAAATGATATAAATAGCTTCGTGTAAAACAAATTACTTATTCATATAAATTATAAATTACTTATTCATATAAATTATTAGTTAATAAGATAAATAAGTGTAATTTGAATAGATAGGAGAAATGTTATCTTTCCTAATTGAATTCAAATATCACTTTATAATATATTTTCTCTTTCATAGCAAAATTATAATTAATTCATTAATTAATCAAACATTCTTATAACAATTAAATATATTAGAATCAACCAATTGTATGTATTATGATCATTTATATTGATTAATGGATTAATCAAAATATTCGCATCGAGATCAAATATATTATAATCATCAAATTGCATGTAGCTACCATCATATAGATGGTAGCTTTAAGAAATTAGAGGCGTACTTATGTTTTACTTTATTCTTAGATGGTATTGTGGCAAGTGAGATATAACTATAACATTATAAGGAAAGCAAAATAATTTTTATCACTTTCATTTTATAAATAATTTTTTTTATTGCTTCTTAAACACTGGATGGATGCGGCCCAATTGCTTATCCGGGACTTTGAACATATTCATTTTGAACATGTTTTTAGGGAGGCTAATTTGGTGGCGGACAAGCTATCGAAGATGGCTCTTAACTCTCAGGTTGGGGTCATCATGTGGCAAAAATGGCAGGAGGACATACTTTTTTCACAGGGCTCTTATCATCTACATTGGACATGATGCTTTTCTTGTTTTAATTTATGTTGTTGATGATCCTTATTTTTGCGGCTTGATATACTTACATATCTGTTAGCTCTATGTGCAGATTCTCCTTAGGGACTGGCTCCAACTACTTGTTGGATTTTTGTATACTTTCTCTGCTTGTTGCGGCATATATGACAATCTCTATGGCTGTGGTTTGGTATTTTTTGCTTTGTATTTCGTATTACATATGATGTATTTGATGATGGGCTGCTGTGGCTGCCGGTTTTTTGTGAACCTTTTTTATGGATACTGATGTTATTGGATCCGTTTCTCCTACTGGAGGGATCTTGACCTTTCCTGTGGACATATGGCACTCTATATTGGACATTTTTTGCTGTTGATGTTGACTCATTTGGCACTTTTTCTGGCTTGTCCCATGTATTTTCTTGGACAGGATTTGAAAGCAATTTGTATGTTTCTGACAGCTAGTTTTATTTACTATTTCACATATTAATAGTAAGTTATATTTTTCTGTAAAAAACAATTTTTTTTACCGTTATATTAAAACATGCCTTGCCTTTTTTAAATGGTAAGTAGCGGATTGTATACTTTAGAGAGGGAAACATATGCAAGTTATATACCTTACACAATGTTTATAAATGCCATGAATTTTACATTGTAGTTGGCTTTGATATTATCAAATTGAATGCCCTGAATTTTGTATTATAGTTTTATATTAAATGGCATTGGCTTTGATGTCATGAGAATTGAGTAACCATTAAAAAACCAATGTTTGGCGTTAACTTTGGCTTTTCACATAAATATTGTTATTATAATAAATAAATTACAAGAAGGTTGACATATTACACATGCAAAACCGACATGGAATATCATGCAATCTAATAAATAAAAAGATATGTTAAGAGAATTAGTAAACTTGTCTCTAGTGTGTTCCTATGGTGGTAGCCTCAACTTCTTTCTCCACCACAAACAATGGCCCCACCCATATATCTACCTCTCCACGTGGGTTTCATCCCTGAGAGTTTTTGTTTGCATCTTCTGCACATCATCACCGACTCTGACTCTTCTATCACTGCATTAAATTAAGGATTATTCGTTGTCCTATGCTCTTATGGCTCTTAAAATTCTACTTAATCATAATCACCCTTTAACTTCAATTATGTTTTATTAATTATATTTTTTCCAAAATAATTTAAAAAAAAGTAATTATAGTTACAACTCATAAGGTTACTAATTTGGAAGGTTATGAACAAGGTGTTTACATTTCAAAAATATTATCTCTTATAAGTATTTTGTATTATAATAATACCATTTAACTTCATTTTTAGTTTTAGTGTATGCTTTCGTATTTTAAGTAAAATTGGAAGCAATTTTACAAATGAAGGCTAAAGTCAATGCTATGTACATTTAACTTCATTTTTAGTTTTAGTGTGTGTTTTTACACTTTGAGTGAAATGGGGAGCAATTTTAATAATGAATGCTCAAGTCAATGCTATGTATAATTAAGTATTTACATTTATTTTTATGAAAAGAAAAAATATTAATATTTTATTTTATTTTATTGAAGAGTCAAATTTAATATCAAACTTTGTATTTTTGCATAAAAATGAAAATGAAAGTAAAAGTTATTGTAAATTTATTTTCCACCTAGGATTCTATTTAGTTTCACTAAATATATTATCTTTCTATACAATCCATTGTCATTTTCTCTTATATCTATTTTCTACTACATAATTTTATGGTTGGATTTAGTGTTAACATTTTTTTTTGCGCATGAAAAAAAAACTGAAAGTTATAGTCATTGCATTTAGCATCGGCATTAGCTTTTTTGCCTATGAAATTCTACCCATATCCCCTCAATATCTTATCTTTATGGAGAATCATTTTTCTTATACACATTATTGATGACTTGACAAAAATTACAATGCATTGAGATTGAAGTACGAAATGAACATTAACTGCATTCCTTCCATACATTAAATAGATTAATCCCACATTTATTTACATGTTGTCCCACAACATCTCTTATGTCTTGGCTAGGCATGTCATCAAATGGAAATTTTTTATCTAAAATATCTCAACTTGCATCCATGGCCTCCTTTAGATCTTTACATGGAAAACAATGAGTGTAATGTTTAGTACACCATTTAAATTCTTACCAAAAAAATCCTCCATAGCATGATAAATATATATGTCAATATGTTAAAGAGTTTCCATCCAAATGTTTGTCTCAATATATATCTGAAAGGGATATGTCAATTTTTTTTACATACGTTAAAATATGACACGAAGATATTTTCCTCTAAATTCAAAGCTCATTAAACACCTCATCATTGACACCTCACCACCTTAATCAATTAATCCTTAACCATTAAATAACTCCATCCTCCCTTAACCTTGAAACCTTAAACACATAAATCCCTTACCCTCAAAATCCCTAACCCAATTCTAACCCTTAACACATAATATCCTAATATACCATAACCCCTAACCACTATGTCACCATACAACATAGATACCATAATTCCTATAAACTCTAACATGGTCACGCCTAACACTATCATGCCCTCCAAGATTCTTGATAATTATTGATCTACTAACACCGTGATTCACCCATAACCCCCACAACAATTGAGCACCCACACCTGACCCATGTATAAATCCATTAACAACATAATCCATTTTGAACCCCTCTTGACCCACAAATCATTTTTAGAAATACTTAATCCACTATAGCCGCTTGAGGCACTATGACATCGAACGCAGTAACTCCTGGCAACCTATTGCCCATTCATAGTAGTGAACTCCCATGCAACAATGCTCATTTTAAAATCGTCTGTCTCTTATCCATTATCAATTCATTAACCACATATCCCAATAATCCCATTACCCACAAACCTTCTTACCCATGAGACCCAATAACCCATTAACCCTTCACTTGCATTGACTACATGGAACAAGGTTGGCCACCATATATCACTATTAACCTTTGTGCTCATGGTGGATGATATCCAATCATGGTTGACCTGGCATCCCATTGATCAATAATCCTCTAATTGATATATATTTTACATGTCCCTTTTCCTGCATGACCCCTCATGCAATCACCACGTATCACCCTTAACATTAATCAATTGATTCTTAACATTTAACCCACACATGCATATTTAAATAACCTCTAACCCTACCCCCTAAACCACTAACCCAGTAAATCCAACCCACAAACCCCCTAATCTAAAAAACATAATGCACTAGTCACTGTACTAAACTTATCCCAACCCACTCATGGACCAATCCCCTAACCCATAATCCTCTAAACCTTGAACCACTACCAAGACTTGGATGTCATGCTTACCTTGAAACACCTAACTAGATGACAACATTATTTACACTCACCTAAATGGACTTGGGCCTTTTATCTCTCATGTGGAGGGAAAAATTATGTGGGCTACTACAAAATAAATAATAGCCTTGAAGAATTGCTTAGAAATTATATTCCTATTGGAACCTTGATTAATTGTAACTTGCTCAACCATAATACCATTGAACTTCATGGGAATGTAAGAATCAAAATTAATAATATATTGACTAAATGGTGTTCAATGTAGGTTGTCAAGGATCCCTATATAACTTGTGTAAGGAATTAAATATGTAAATAATCATAATATGGTTAAAATACGTTAAAATATGCACACAAAAAAAACAATTGTCATTTCCATTGTCATCAACATCATCATATTCACCATCCTCCTTCTCCTCTTCCTCCTAGACCTCATCCTCCTCCTCCTCCTCCTCCTCCTCCTCCTCATCACCATAACCATTATCATCGTCATGATGATGATGATGATGATAATGAAAATGATTATGATTATGATGATAACAATATGATATATTTTAACATAGTTGATTTTATGGTCGGTCTAGTAGCCCATTGACCCATAAGCCTCTAAACCATCATGATGATGATCATGATGGTGATGATCATGATGATTATGATGATGACAATGATATCATATATTCTAACAAAAAAAATTATGGTTGATATGGGACCCGTAACACTTTAAACCATATATTCTTGACACATCTCTCATTTACCCCAATGACCTCCCATGCAATCACCCCTCTTTGACTTGTATATCCTTGTAAATACTTAATTTTAATAGTACCTACCAACTCATAACCCTTAACATTAACCCATGTATTCTTGAACATTAACCCACATGCATAATCTAATAACCTCTAGCCCTTAATGCATATTTCATTTCTAACCCCCAAGATACTAACGCAATAATCCCAACTGACTATTCCCCTAACCAAATAATCCTAACTCACTAGTCTCTCTAACACAACTAACCCTATCTCAACACACCAATATAGAAACTCACTAATAATCTAATCTAGAATTCCCTAAACCTTGATCCACTACTAAGACAGGAGAACCATGCTTACCCTTGAAACACCTAACTTAGATTGCAACATTATCTAAAATTCCCTAGATTGGTTTTGGATTCTCAACTCCCCAATTGAGGAAATAAAATAATGTGGAATATTGCAAGATAAATAACGTCTTTCAATTTTTTTTGGAAATGACATTTCTATCAGAGCCTTGGTTATCTATGACTTTCTCGACCATAATACGATTCAAAATTTATGGACATGTAGGATCCAACCAAATAATATATTGACTAGAGGGTGATCATCCACGTTTTCAAGGATCCCTATATAATATGTACAAGAAATAAAATATTGTTAGGCAACAACTTTCCAAAAGAGTATAAAAAGAGTAGAAATAGATTAGAAAGAGTACTCCACGACTTGATTGAAGATAATAGTTGAATAACAAGCCTCTTCGAGGGGGAAACCTCCTTACACAATGTGCTAAGTACACAAGACAAGACACTCCAAATGAAAGGTCTCCTTCCTATATATAGGAGACTAAGGGGTACAATCCCAACTAACTAACCCAAGCCAACATAACTAATATAACCATATTAATGACAATTCCCACTAATGGACCAAAGCCGACATCAAAACTAATGTAATGAACCACAATATAGGAGGGAATGTGCCCATATTTAGGGCTTAACATGCCCCTCCCCTTCAGACAAGTGTTGTCCTCAATGCTTGATTAGTTGTGGATGCTTCTGTATGACGGACTCATCTTCCCATGTCGAATTTTCAACTAGTAAGTTTTGCCAGTTTATGAGGTACTCAGTAATAGCTTGGTTTCGTAGTTGTTTAGACCTTGTTTCAGTGATTTGTTGAGGTTCCAATATGATTTTTCCTTCTTCATCAAGCTCTGGAAAGATTGTTTGAATTGGGATCTTGTCTCCTATTACCTTCTTTAAGCAAGAAACATGGAAAACTGGATGTACTCTTGAAGATGAAGGGATCTCCAATTTGTAGGCCATGCTACCAATCTTCTGCAACACTTTATAAGGACCATAATACTTGGGTGCTAATTTATTGTCCTTCTTTAATAGCTTGAAAGACATCTAATTTTAAGGTTGTAGCCTGATAAATACCCAATCCCCTTCTTCAAAAATCCTTTCACTGCGATGTTGATCAGCTTGTTGTTTCATCCAGTTTTGTGACATAGTCAGGTTGTCCTTAAGTATCTGTAGAACTCCTTGCTGGTGCTCTATGTGATCTTCCACGGCTTGAAGTTTAGATTTTACTTTTAAGGGAGATGTGATAGATGGAGGCTGGTACCCATAAAGTGCCATAAATGGAGACATTTTTTATGATGTATGGAAGGAAGTATTGTACCACCATTCTGCCAAAGACAACCATTCCACCCACTGTGTTTGTTTATCAGATGCAAAGTAACGCAAATAGCCTTCCAAATAATTGTTCACGATCTCAGTTTTCCCATCATATTGAGGGTGATAAGATGAACTGTGAGC
Organism: Larix kaempferi; assembly: GCA_027924585.1. Taxonomy (NCBI): domain Eukaryota; kingdom Viridiplantae; phylum Streptophyta; class Pinopsida; order Pinales; family Pinaceae; genus Larix; species Larix kaempferi. The sequence continues at coordinate 6,771,219 of BSBM01000288.1, forward strand.
CAATTGAGTACCCAAACAGGAAAATAATTCAGTCCAAAATTTTCTAGTGAAAATTTGATCTTTATCACTTACAATAATCTTCATATTTCCATGTAACTTCTGAACAATCTCCATAAAGGCTGCAGCTACTATGCTTGCATTAAAAGGGTGAGCGAGAGCACAAAAGTGTGCATACTTCATGAGTCTATCAATAACCACCATAATAACATTCTTTCCTTCTAACCTGGTTATACCTATGATCAAATCCATGAAGACTTCCTCCCAGCACTAACAAGGTATGTCTAATGGTTGTAGAAGTCTTTGGGTATTAACTGTTTCACCCTTATTCTGTTGGAAAACCAAGCATTCAGCCACGAACCTTTGAACATCAGATTTAAGACCTTCCCAGAAAAATTCCTTCTTTACCATGTGGTAAGTTTTCAAGAATCCTGAGTGCCCACTTATAGGAGAGGCATGTAATTCAGAAAGGATATTTTGCTTGAGTTGGGATTTTTTGCATAAATATAAGCGATCCTTATACCATAGTGAATCATTTTTCCCCGCAAAAGTATCTGATACATGGGTATCATTCTGTAGATTTTGAATGAGTGTCCACACATATAGGTCTTTTTTCCATTCTTCCCTTGCTGCTACTATCCAATCTGGTTGTAGAATGGAAATGGAACAAAGTAATGCACCAACATCTTCATCTTTTCTAGACAGTGCATCTACCACCACATTATGTTTCCCTTTTCTATAGATAATTTCAAAGTCATATCCCAACACCTTAGTTACCCACTTTTGCTGCTCTTCTGAAGATAGTCTCTGTTCCAAGAAGTGTTTAAGACTATCATGATCTGTTTTGACCTTGAAGTGCCTACCTATTAGATAATGACGCCATTTCTTAAGATCATGTAGTATTGCCAATATTTCCTTCTCATAAATGGGATTTTGTAAGTTCTTTCCCTTGATTGGATGACTTGTGAAAGCAAGTGGGTGTCCTTCTTGCATTAGAATAGTGCCAATGCCATTTCCTGAAGCATCACATTCCATAATAAAGGTTTTTGTGAAGTCTAGTGTGGCCAATATAGGAGCTGTGCACATTTCTTGTTTAAGTTGTTCAAAAGCTTGAGTTGCCTCTGGAGTCCAAGAAAATGCATCTTTCTTCAATAATGCTGTAAGAGGTGCTTCTATTCTTCCATAATTTTGAACAAACTTGCGGTAGTACCCTGTAAGACCTAAGAATCCTTAAATATTCTTCATGTTTTTGGGAATCGGCCAGTCTATCATGGATTTAATTTTTTTAGGGTGTACCTTGACACCTTCATGAGATACAATATGACCCAAATACTCTACCTCCTTCACCCTAAAGAAACATTTGGAAGGTTTTGCATATAGTTGTTTCTCCTGTAGTAGTTGTAGTACCCTGTCAACATGTTGAACATGTTCTTCCCAAGACTTGTTATAGATTAGTATATCATCAAAGAATACTAGCACAAATTTTCTAAGAAAAGGCTAGAAAATGGAATTCATCGAACCTTGAAATGTGGAAGGTGCATTCATGAGACCAAATGGCATGACTAGAAATTCAAAATGACCTTCATGAGTTCTGAATGTTGTTTTTGGGATGTCTTCATCTTTCATTCTAATTTGATGATACCCAAAATGAAGATCCAACTTTGTGAATACAATTGTTCCATGTAATTCATCTAGCAATTCATCAATTACAGGAATTGGAAACTTATCTTTAATGGTTATCTTGTTGAGCTCTCTGTAATCTGGACACATATGCCATGATCCATCCAGCTTATGTACCATTACCACTAGTGCAGAGTAAGAACTTTGGCTAGGCCTAATTATGCCATCCTCTAGCATTTCTTCAACCATATGCTCAATTTCACTCTTCTGTCCATAAGGGTATCTGTAAGGTCTGATGTTAGGAGGAACACTTCTTGGGATTAAGTGAATAGCATGATCGAAATCTCGGATAGGTGGAAGACCTTTTGGAATATCTTTAAATACCTTGGAATGCTTATTAATGACCCTTTGGAGATCTGGGGAAATAGGAGGCTTAGATGTTTGAACATCTAATAAGCATAATTGTGCAATTACACCTTGATGTCCCTTTTTCATCAATTTTGTCATACCATTAGAGCTTATCTTCAAATACCAAATGTTAACCACAGATACTTTGGTCCGTCCACTTTCTGATGCAACTAGTCTAACTCAATTTGGACCTCGCATTCTCCAGATATGACCTTTTTCCCTAGAACACCTATTTTAGACTAGTTTATGGACTAGTCAAAAACCCTAGATTCGATGTCGATATATACAAACCTATGAAGTCTCGGGACCTTAATTTTGGACCACAGATAGTTCGGCCTATTTCAGAAGTGGATTTTTAATCTCACCCTTTGAATCCTTGTAGAAAAAAATTTATAGCGAAAATTCCAAGATGACTCGTTTTGAATAACCAAGTGCCGAGGAAAGAGATATGATACCAAATGTTATTCAACAACTTTCCAAAAAGAGTATAAAAAGAGCATAAATAGATCATAAAGAGTACTCCACGGCTTGATTGAATATAATAGTTCAATAACAAGCCTCTTCGAGGGGGAAACCTCCTTACACAATGTAATAAGTACACAAGATAAGACAAGACACTCCAAATGAAAGGTATTCTTCCTATATATAGGAGACTAAGGGGTATAATCCCAACTAACTGACCCAAGCCGACATAACTAATATAACCATATTAATAACAATTACCACTAATGGACCAAAGCTGACATCAAAACTAATGTAATGAACCACAATATAGGGGGAAATGTGCCCATATTTAGGGCTTAACAAATATGTACATAATTATATCACAAAAAAAAGTCATCAATGTCATAGGGTTATGGAGCAATATGCTACTAGATCAAACATAACATCAACTATGTTGGAATATATGATGATGGTGGTGGTGGTGGTGGTGGTGATATATTTTAACAGAGTTGATGCTATGGTTGATTTAGTAGCTTGTTGACCCATAAATCACTAACCCATATCTACTTCACACATGTCACTTCATCCTAATGATCCATCATGCAATTACACCTTTTCACCTATATAACCTAGTGAATTTTTTTAATTTTATCCTACCAACCCCTAAACCTTGACATCAACCCATTGATTCATAACATTTAATCCACACATGCCTAACCAAATAACCTTTGAATCCTAATGCATATTGCATGATGATGATGATGAAATGGATAATGATGATGTACTTTAACATAGTTGATGTTATGATTTATCTCATATACCATCATAACCATAGCCCTCTATCTTATTGACCAAAAATATAGTCAACATAAGATTGATTGTAAATATTTTCAATGATCCATATGCATAATAAAGTTTTCCTTGCACCTCGATGATCAAAACATCATACTTTGACTTCCCTTATCATGTTTCCAACAAATTAATTTCTTGGCATGCAGCTATAGGGTTATCATCCTAGCATGTACTATGGTTATGAAAATTAGGGTTATGTCACAATTTTGATGGATCCAATTGCCTTTTCTTTCACATGATGAAGATTTTATGATAATCCATGTTTATGATCATGTGTTGAGATGGTTAATATTATTTATATTTATGGCATGTATTTATGTACAACTATGATCTTGTTTCATGATGTTATAGGTCACCAACAATAATGTATGAAAACATTATGCATACTAGTCTTGTGAAAGGAAAGGTTGATTATCATGGTTGTGTAGTTGTGATGAGTCGTTCTAGTCTCTTGAAACACATAACGACAAAAAAATATGCTTTGGTTAGTACGCAAGTAAATGTATGAAGAAATATTTTAAAGTATAAGCGTAACTTTGAAGATATTTAATGCCTAAGCCATTATATCTTTTACACCATATGGAGGATAGCACATATAATTTTGAGCCCTATCCTTGATTCAAAAATAGCACAAAAGGGAAGTCATGTAATCCATAGGTTTTACAATGGTATACTTGATAGTTTTGTATGTGGTTTCTATCATTTCAAAATTCTTGGGATGTAGTCTATATGCTTGGGAGATTGTGTTTTGAGTAGCTCATATCATTGGAAATTACTTTTGCATTGGATTTAAGCTCTTGGCAAATATGCGGTTTTCCTCTACAAAAATAAAATTTTCCCAACCCTATGTCATACATGTTACTAAAAATTTAGTTTAATGTCATTATTATGCATCTGCTTACGAATAGATTATGGCCATTCATTTGGATCCAAGGGTGAGATTTGGCCTGCCATTGCATATGTGTTTTTCATATAGTTTTCTATTCACCATTCACCCTCTTGGAGAGGCTCTACTTTAGCATTGTGTTGGGTGGATATGTGCCTCTTCTATGAAATTTTCCTATGCAAACAAGGTTGAGTTATGGCATAGTGATTTTATATGTTTTTTTGGGAAAGGTGTGGTTCATCAACCCTTAAAATTAGGATACAACAAGGTATACAAAATATTTATGATGCAAAATACTAGATAAAAGAAAAATTAAAATGAAATATTTTAGAATATAACCTTGAATTATGATAATCCAATAAAAAGAATTGTTCACTTGCCTCTTAAGGTGGGGAAGCCTTTCACTTGATAAAATATCCAAATACAAAAATACTTGACAAACCAATGCATAGCCTCATAGCTTGTTAAATATGCTTTCAGTTTTTGAAACCGTATCTGCTTGTGGTCCCATCATTAATGAGTACGAACTACCAAGTGGGACTTAATTAAAAAAGATACAGTTTTAAATTAATTATATATCCACTACTATATAATGGTATTTTTTCAAAGGTGATCATCACATGTATTAATTGACTAACTTCTATGTAACCTAAGGTAGGGAGGTTAGGGTAGGAACTTAACATGCCCCCCCCCCTTCAAAAATAATGTTGTCCTCAAGGTTAAAGGTGAGGAAATTGCTATAGAATCATTGTTGGTTCCCATGTGGCATCTTTTGGCCACATATATTTCAACTAGATAAAGACTTATCTGACTATTGATTTGTGTAATTAATGCTCTTTGGTATCCAATTTTGCTTCTAGTTGGAGCCAAATGGAGCTCTCTTCATCAAGTTTTGGTAACATGGTCTACGCTTTAAAATTTGATCCCATGAATTTATTGAGGCAAGACATGTGAAACAATGAATTAATCTTGGAGTGATCTAATAGACCTAGATTGTAATCCACCTATCCAGTGTTTTGTAGAATCTTGTAGGGCCATAGAACTTTGGTGGTAGTTTATGGTGGAATTTATTTTTTAGCAATGTGTGATTATAAGGTTGAAGGAAAATAAACATGTTTTCACCTTTTGCAAATTAATTCTATGAGCAATGTTGCTTATCCTAATGTTCCATTCTATTTTGATCTATAGCCAAATTTTCCTAAAGTGTATGAAGAATAGTTTCTCTAGTGCTAAGTGTGTTGTCCATTGCATGAAAATTGGAGGTGTCTGGTAAATAGGAAACCATTAACAAGGATGTTTTGTCATATAGTGTTTCATATGGTGTCATTTTTTTATCTCCACGATAAATTTTATTATACCACCTTTATATAAGAATAAGCCATTGTGCACATTGGTGTGTCTTTTCTAAAGAGAATCATTAAAAATAGATTTCTAAATACTTATTGACCACTTGTATTTGACCATTAGTTTGGGAGTGATATGATGTGCTTAAGTTCATCTAGGTACCTTGAAGTTTAAATACATCCTTCCAAAATTTGCTAGTAAATGTAGGGTCCCAATCAGATACAATGGTAGTTGGTATTCCATGTAACTTAAAAAAATTATCCATGAATACTTGGGCAATTGATGATGGTGTAAAAGGGTGTGACAAGGAACAAAGTTAGTTTATTTCGAAAGATGATTTACAACCACCATGATGAATGATTTATTACTATTTTTTGGAAGTCCCACTATAAAATCCATAGAGATATCAATCCATATATGGGTTGGGATTAGAAAGTGCTTGCAATGCCCTTGGAATCTTCATTATTTCACCATTGTATATTTTGAAAGTTTCACAGGCTGCTAGAATATTTGGTATGTTAATTTTGATTCTTCCCTAAAAGAATGAGCACTTAATCCTTTCATTGGTTTTATGAAATCCTGAGTGACCTATTGCGGATGATGAATGCAACTCCTCTAAGTTTCATTCTTTAAGGTAGAAATCTTTACTAGAAAAAGGTGTTGTTTATACCTCAATGTATGTTGGTGCCATCTATACCCTTTAGGATGGTTCAAGTCTTTAGGTATTTGGAAAGAGAGTGTAAGTGTCATGTGTTTCATTTTAAAATTACTCTTTTATTGGTTCCTCTTGGTTGGTATCCATGGCCATGCATTTGCATAACAATGCCAACAATTGGCCATGGTTATCTATCTTAGCATTGATACTTTTGATGAAAAATTGCAAGTTTGAAACCATGGTTTCAATGTCATTAGGTCTTTTCGACATCTCCATCTTTTTGTTATTAATAGATGGCCTATTTCAAGTGTGGACCATGGGACTGCTTATGATCTAGAAGGTGTTAACACAAACTTATCTCATGTTGACCAATGGATCAAGTAGAGTCTTTTGAAATGTACACCCCCAAATGTTGTATTTTTGGGTCCACACAAAAAGGGTTGTTATAGTTGTATAACAACATGATAAGCATGGCACAAGAATGATTTTCAGATAGGTATCCTATAATTGTGTTTGCAAGTTCCATATTTTATTTTATTTCTCACAATAGTGAGAATATTATTCCCTAGTAAATATTATTGCATTGACATAATTGCTAAATTCCTTCTAGATGCAAAGATGTGGGAATTTTATTAACTAATCATAGAGGAAAAGACCTCTAGGTTCCTAAGGACAAGGGAACTCCATGTGCTATAAATTTGTGATATACTTTCAAGGTCAACAATATTAGTCAACCCAATATCTTAATGAACTAACTAAGGAGGCTCGATCATGCCCCTAGCCATACTACCTAACTACACAAGTACTAGAGAGTAATATTCTTCGTCATTTTGTTATGTGTCACTTTAGGAAAAATATGATTGATCGGATTATCTAAATCTATTTTCATGATTCCTAGAGGTCTTCTAACATACTTAAGGGTACATTGAAGTGAAATTCAATATACAGGTGATGTTTGATGTAATACTACTCAAAGGGGTACCAACAAGGGTTACAAAGGTGTCCAACCAAGTGAAACTACTTTTATTTCTTGCATGCAGTCTTCTCCAACTATACTTTTATCCACTGAATGACATATATCTATGTTAATTAAAGATATTAGAACACATCTCTAGCCTAAGAAAAATATACAAAAAATATAGAAGTGTATAATATCAAGAAAGTTCTCTAATACCACATGTGGTGTTCCTTAACCCTTAAACTTAGAATACAATAGGTATACAAATATTTATGATGCAAAAAAATAGATATTATAATGCATAATACTATACATAAAGAAAATTTAAATTAAATACCACATAATGCAACCTTGTACTATAATAATGCAATAGAAATCAAAGGTTCACTTGCCTCTTAATGTGGGGTAACCTTTCAATTGAGAAAATCACCAAATACAACAATACTTTAGGAAACAACAAATAACCTCCTATCTCTTTAAATAGAATTTCAATAGCCAAAACCCTAACTACTTATGGTCCCATCATTAATTAGTAACAACTACCTAATAGGCCTTAATTAAGAAAGGGACCCTTTTTACATTAATTAATTATCCACTACTATCTAACAACCCTTATTCAAAGGAGATGGATGCATACATTATTTGAGTAATTCTTGTGTAGCCTAAAGTAGGGAGGTTAGGGTAGGACCCTAATAAAAGGTCTCAAGTTGTTTTCTCAAGTTAAGTTATTTTTAATTTGAAACATGATCAAATAGATAACCTGAACGAGTATTTCCTTAAGGAGTAGTTGGGGATCTATGAAACCAGTGGGAATCTAAACCAATTTATGTAAGCTAAACCCATTGTCAATTCAATAATGAATTTAAATATGGGGATAGATGTAAGGTTTAAATAAAGACGAATTTGCATATGATTGGTTATATTAGTAGCATGGTAGTGTTTGATTGTGTAAAACTTTTCACTTCATCCCCCTATACCCATATCTATGATCTTGAATTTACTTCCCTCTGTTTTTTTGGGTAAGAAACAAAAAAAAAATCAATCCTGCAAATTTTTTCCAAGGCCATATACACCCTTTTCCAAATTATTTTTCCAATTGTGTGGGTGTCTAAATGATTGGAATATCATTAGCCTCAACCTTCAATATTTGTTTACTTATGACTCTTCAAAGTTTGAAAATAATAACATGGTCAAACCCATGTGTTTGAAATTTTGTGGGTGGTAATTTAAAGCATTGGGAACCTTATTTTTTTCAATTACCTTTTTTTATTTTCTTGTAAATCAAAATCACCCCACCATCAAACATTGTTGGTAGTGATTTGGTATCGTGAATTTGACTCGGGTATTGGAATTTGGTGCATAACATTTGGTATCATAACCATTTTCACTATAATTTTGTTCATGGATGTTTTGGATAGCTATATTTTAGGCACCTCATAATACATAGAAAAGTACTTGTGGTAAAATTTCTAGGTCTTTGTTCATTATAAGTTTAGAGTTATAGTATGTGGAAATTAGGGTTTTTTACTAAACCAAAAACTAGTATCAAACAGGTGTTCTAGGTAAAAATATTATATCGTAAGCTTTATAGATCCAAATTGAGTGCTAGTTATTGAACAATAAGTAATATGGACCATAGTTTTTGTGGTAAAAAAATTAGAAGCAGAACAGGAAAATCCTAGAAGGGACAAAAACAACAAGTTTTAGAAAAGTTACCATAACTCTCTCTTGGTACATCAAAATTTGGTCAAACCTATGGAATTGTGGAGAAGACATACCAAGATACTACATGAAAAAATTTCAGACTTCAAAATTTTAGAGAGAATTTAGGATAAAGGTTGGCTATTAAGACAACCTACAAACTAAGGTTTGTAAATGTATGTTAACTTGAAACTTGCATAACTTTTGATTGGAATATCAATATTGGATGATTCAAAATGTGTGATAAAGAAGAAATAGGGGAGAATTATATGTAAATATTATTTTCGTTCACATGGAAAGCGTTTCTACAAAAAAAATCTACACCAATTAAATATCCCAAGAACTCAACCATGACTCACGAAGAAAATGAAGAAATGTATAACCAACTAGCCAATTGGAGGAAAAAGTTAAGGAATTGAGTGATAGGTCAGTGACACATGTTCAATTGGTAAACAAAAAATTGATATATAAACTGAGTTGAAACTAAATATGCAAAACATATAAATGATGCATCAAAAGATAGGAATTATGGATCAAAATATGGGAATAATAGAACAAAAGATGGGAAGGATGGATCAAAAGATGGAAAAGGTGAAAGATGATATAAAATATATGAAAAGAGTAATTATGAATTATAGAAACTCCTAATTACCCTTAATTCACCTCCTCAAGAAGAAGATAAGGAGAAAAAAATGATCGCATCCTAAGCACATCTTGAGAAAATTGAAAAACAATTAGAGAACAAGGTCTTTGAATCGATGACACTTGATCATTCATCACTCCATAATCCACATCAACATGGGCTCAACTTGGGACCAAGGAACTACTTCATTCCCAATGTTGATATGAAAGGTTTTAATAAAAATGATCCAATAACATAAATATTCCATATGGAGCAATTCTTTGATCTACACCGTGTGTCGACTTTACAAAAGGTAACTATTGCATTCTTGCATTGAGAACCTGATCAATTTGTATGCTACCAATGGATTTGTCACCATAAAAAGATCAGTATTTATCTTGGTCTATATTTATGGATGAATTGATAGAACATTATGGGGATATTAAGAGCAACACCTTCTTTAACCAATTGATAAATCTCAAGCAAATAGGTTTAGTTACAAGGCACACTAGGTAGTTTCAAAATTTGAATCTTAGAGTGAAGAAAATTCTAGAAGATAATTTGTTGGATCTCTTTATGGGAACTTTAAAGGAGACAATTGAACATGAGTTACATATCTTTGAACCTAAATCATTGGATAATTATTTTAGTTTATCAAGGAAAGTTGAAAGTAAAAATATATCTACTAAAGGGTTTCTACTAACACCTATAGAGAGGGAAATTCACCCCGCCCCCCACAACCTCACTCATATTGTGATTTTGACAATTAAATGTAAGTGAACGAAAGAAGGTAAAAGAGAATATGTTTCAATTGTAATAGAAAATATAGTAAGGGGCATAACTACAATGAGAATAAATTATTCTACATATATTGTGAAGAGGAAAAAGATCCAGAACTAAAACAATCTTAAGATGTACAACAACAAGATACTACTCCAACCATATCTTCTCATGCATTGGTCATCATTAACACTCCTCAAACTCTCATTACACAAGGATATATAACAAATAAAAAGGTAACAATGTTGATTGATTATGGCAGTACCCATAACTTCATTCACTGCAAATTATTTAAACTTTTCAAATTACTTTATATTTCCAGCACGAGTTTCAAGTAATGATTGCAAATGGAGGTACCATAAATTGTTCAAGGAAGTGCCATGTTATTAATATTACTATGATGAGTATTTACTGGATTATCCAAAGGTTTCAATCCAAATGGGTGGTGTTGATGTTGTATTAGGGGTCCAATGTTCACAATCATTGGGAACAATGGCTCTTGATTTTTAGGAATTTTCATGGCATTCTCCTCACAAGGTAAGGAAATCGAAATTAGATTTATTCTAGGGAAACCCTCTAAAGTGATATGCTCTAATAGCATGGAAAAAATGTTAAAAAGGGACACCATGGTGCAATTTCACAATTTTTCTCAGTAGATGTTCAATCATCTCTACCCTCTATTACAATGGACCGACAAAGAGTTATTGACAATCATTCCAAATTATTTGGAGATATTCTTAAAACTATTCCAACTACTCGATATCATGAGCATGATATTCACTTGCAATTAGGGAGTGTATCACCTAATATCAAACCTTCCAGGTGCCCATATGCACAAAAGAGCGAGATTGAGAATATGGTTCTATAAATGTTAGATGTAGGCATCATTCAGCCTATATAAAGTACTTTCTCTATACCATTGGTGATGGTTCACAAAAAATAAGGTGTGTAGTGTATGTGTCCAGATTATAGATAGCTCAATAAGATAACCATTAAAGATAAGTTTTATATTCATGTTATCGATGAATTATAGCGAGCAATTTTATTGTCCAAGTTGGATCTTTGTTCTAGATATCATTAAATTAGAATGGGGAAAGAAGATATTCCAAAAAAAACCCTTAGAGTACATGAAGGTCATTATGAATTGTTGGTCATGCAATTTGGCCTTACCATTGCACCTTCCACATTTCAAATCTAGATGAATTCTATTTTAAACTCTTCCTCATAAAATTTGTGTTAGTATTTTTTGATGATATAATAATCTCTATCAAATCTTGGGAAGATTATTTATCTAAGGTTTTGATGGAACATGCAAAAGTTGTAGGAGGGTGCCACATGGCAGGCCCAAGACTGCCATGTAGTATGCCATACAACCGAGGTGGTTGAAATGTGGCAAGACCATACATTCAGTATGATGATGTGGCATGGTGATGTGGCACATGACTAGGCATTGATGATGTGGTAGCAGATAATGAATGGCTACCACATGGACCAATCACATGGTGCCACATGGCACCTCCCCATGGCCTCTTCAATTTTCATGCAAGTGGTTCATATGGTTCAATGCATTGTATTTATATGGTTTGTTATATATATATATATATTATAAGCCAACGCATATATATTATTTGTGTTATATGGAATTTGAACCCTGGTCTTTGGGGCATAATTCCAAAAGTTTAACCAACATGCCAACAACTTTGGTTATGTTAAGCAATGGAAATTAATATATTTTTTATGAAGTTAATATGGTTGTAACAAAAAATATGCCCTTTGGGGGATTTAAAAGGACATGCATCCTCACTGTTTGTTCATGGAATTTCGAAGTGAAGTTCTTGAAAAGAGTTTGGGGTGAGCTCTTCTTGAGAGGATTGTCATGAATCTCGACACCAAATTTGTACAATGCCGAGTATAGCCTTGTTTTGCATGGAAAGAGAGGTCCTTGAACACTTGAAGAGAGCATAGGAAATTTTATAGTTGATTTTCTCATAATTTCGAGGAGAGTCTGCTTTTAATGTCCATTTTAACATTCGAGCAATGGATTTGTAGGGAATTATCTTGATGTACATACCAAAGGGGGTCTTTGACCATTGTGTCCAAGTATGGTCGAGTTTATACTCCTCAATTTTTCGAGATCATCTCAATGGTGAATTACATTTGTGCATCTGAGCCATAGATTTGGAGGGTGTCTCCAAAAATTGTATTGTAAGTCACCATTGTAACTGTTATGATTTGAGCATTATAATAGAATGGTATCACTAGTTGAGAGTGGACCCAGAGACGTAGATAGGAGCTCTAGTGAAATCCATTATCAAAGTTGTTATGGTGTTCATATCTTATGCTCTTTATATTTCTGCAATTACATGTGCATTTCCTTTATGCAAGTTGAAGAAGTTAGGTTAAGTAAGTTCACTTTCATGCAAAGCACAATGTGAATAAAAGTTTCTTGGTTTTGAAGGAAGGTGGATTGTTGTATTCATTTTCGGATTAAGTGAAATATGGGCTAACCGTCTACTTCCATATCAAGTGGTATCAGAGCGAGGTTTGACAGGTGGATGCTTACAAAATCCAAACTAAAGTGTGGTAAAGGAAAACAAGTCCAAAAGTGGAGAATGTCAAGGAAGGTTTGAGAAAGAACTATTGCACTCAATGTAATATGAGTTCCCATTGGATTGGAAAATGCTAGAAATTTCATTTGCAGCTTCATCCAAAGTAGGGAAAGAAAGCTCTGCAAGAACCTACAAAGCATTGGAGGAAAGTTGTATGAGTACCCACCAAGACAAAGGTAGCTAATGAAAGAGTTGATCAAGCACCTATAGTCCAAGAGGTAGTCCATGAAGAAGGCCATCCATCCAAAGAAGAACTTATCAAGAAGGAGGAACCCAAAGAAGGAAATCCATTAGAATGGCTTGGTAAGAAATGGATACTATTTCTGCATAGCTAGTTCAAAATAGCATGTTGTTCTTACCATTCTTGTAACAGTTGGAAATATGGGTAAAGATGCACTTCATTGGAGAAAGTTCTCTAAAACAAAATTTGAAATCAGGAAGCAATAGCAGACATGTTAGTGGGAATCATTAGCATGTACATGAGTTGAGTTGACATCAAATTGAATTGGCATGACCAGAGAAGGGAAAACTGATGACCTATTATAACATCACTTGATATGCAACATAGTTTTCAACCTTTGTTGAGAATGTTCAACAACAAAGAGAGTTCAGGAATCAACCTCTAATATGGATATCCAAGATGGAGATCTAAGATGGGGATCCAACATGGAGATTCAAGTTGGACATATGAAGTGGAAGATCCAAGATGGGGAGACAAGATAGAGATCCAAGACGGAGATCCAAGATGGAAATCCAATTCCAAGATGGAAATCCAAGATAGTGATCAAAGGCCATTTGATGGAAGGAAGCCATTGACACAAGGGTCGAAGCCACAAGAGCATGCCGAGGGCATAAAGGGGCTGAAGTGCACCATGGACAGTTGGTCCAAACCTTGTTTGACTGAAGACCAATTAGGAAGTTAGCATGCGCATTTTGTATAGTGGATTCCAATACCATAGAGTCTTCCACTAAGTGCGTGTATCCGACATTGTGACTTATCCATGTGCACATTGTTGTAGTGGTTTTTAAATACCATAGAAGTATACCACTAGTGCTTCCTATTGTGACTTGAAGATGATTGTTTCCTTGTTGTAATGGTATTTGTAGCCACTTCTTTGTGAGGAATTGTTTTGCCTAAAGTCTATTTGGAAACATTGTAAATGTGTTCCCAAGTTTCATAATCTCTTTAGGAGGATAATGCAAGTATGAACTTGCTTAGATCTTGAAAATTTATGGTTGTCAACTACAGTTATGCACATTGATGGAAGTGTCAGTCTTTAAACATTCTCAATCCAAAGTACAAAGGTGAAGGATCTGAAGGAGGAAGTGGGATTTCAGAGATAGTTATTTTGCAATAGAAGCAGCTATAGGTTTGCATATTAACGCAAGTGTTGGCCTTCAACTTTCTCGATCTGAAGCAAAAAGGTGAAGGATATGAAATAGAGTTTGGATTTACAGAGGCATTTGTTATGAAGTCCAGGCAGTGAGTGATCAAAGGCCATTTCGGGAATGTCGATTTCGGTCCCACAGAAATGGTAGTCGATGAGGATGTTGTTGTTAGTCCTCACAGAAATTGCAGTCGAAGAGGATGCAATGCAAGTCAACAATATGGATATAGACTATAAAAGTTAGGTATATTTATCATCACAAATTTTTGAGTAAATCCATACTTTTGGAGGTCCAAAATTTCTTTCAATTGGAAGGAATGATCTAGGTAGATTTGTGAATGCTAAAAAATCAAAGTGTTTGAATTCCTATGGGAAAACACCATTTTGTAGAGTTTGATGAGATATTTCCAATGGTGCTTGAATCGCCTCAAACGTACGTCGTATAAGGAAGATATGCCCTTCTAAAGTTTTGATGGAACAAGAAAAAGTCGTAGGAGGGTGCCACGTGGTAGGCCCAAGATTGCCACATGGCAGGCCATACAGATGAGCTGGCTAATAGGTGGAAAGATCGTACATTCAGTATGATAATGTGTCATGGTGACATGGCATGGCGACGTGGCACATGATTGGGAGTTGATGATGTGGTAGTGGCCAATGAATGGCTGCCACATGGACCAATCACATGGTGCCATGTGGCACCTCCCCATGGCCTCCTTAATTTGCATGCAAGTGGTTCACATGGTTCAACATATTGTGTGTATATATATATAATAAATCCAACGTATATATATCATTTGTCTTATATGGGATTTGAACCCTAGTCTTTGGAGCATAATTCCAAAATTTTAACTAATATGCCAACAACTTTGGTTATGTTAAATAATGGTAATTAATATATTTGTTATGAATTTAATATGGTTGTAACCAAAAAGATGCCCTTAGGGATATTTAAAATATGATGCATCCTCACTATTTGGTCATGGAATTTCAAAGTGAAGTTCTTGAAAAGAGTTCGGGTTGAGCTCTTCTTGAGAGGATCGACACGAATCTCGAGGTGGGATTTGTACAATGCTGAATATAGCCTTGTTATGTGTGATAATGGGGGTCCTTGACCACTTGAAGAGAGCATGGGAAAGTTTATAGTCGATTTTCTAATAATTTCGAGAGGAGTCCAATTTTAATGTCTTTTTCAGCATTCGAGCAATGGAATTGCAGGGCATTGTTTTGATGTACGTGCCAAATGGGGTCTTTGACCACTGTATCCAAGTATGGTTGAGTTTATACTCCTACTTCTCAGTTTTTTGAGAGCATCTCAATGGTGAAGCACATTTGTGCATCCAAGCCATGGATTTGGAGGGTCTCTCCAAAACTTGTATTGTAAGTCACCATTGTAATTGTTATGATTTGAGCATTATAATAGAACAGTCTCACTAATTGAGAGTGGACTCGAAGACGTAGCCAGGAGGTATGGTGAAATCCATTATCAAAGTTTCTATGGTTTTCATATCTTATGCTCTTTATATTTCTATAATTACATGTGTATTTCATTTATGCAAGTTGAAGAAGTTTGGTTAAGTAAGTTCACTTTCATGCAAAGCGCACTATCAATAAAAGGTTCTTGGTTTTGAAGGAAAGTGGATTGTTGTAGTCATTTTCAGATGATGTGAAATTTGGGCTAACCATCCACTTCCAGATCATAATGGGAGGGACCATTTGGCTACAAGCTCATAGAAATTATTTGTGAGAAAATTCCCACACCCATTCATTCATTAAAAACTCTTCAACCCTTGTGAATTTATAATATGCCTCTAGATATATGGGTAGGAATGGTACTATACATTTTCTATGTTCATAATATATCTAATTTTTTCCACATATGCATGTTTAATAAGCCACCTGATCATATCTGCATAAGGAACTATCCTTTCCCTAGTATCAACATTATGAATGTAAGATTTTCATAAATTATTTACTCCATACATCTCATCTTCTTTTGTTTTAGTTGGATCAAAGGTAATGAGAAATCCTATCTCATCTTTAATAAATAAAAAAAATAAAAAAATCTCCATAACCATGAGAATTGCTAATACCAATTTGATGTGAAGTATATTCATTTATAATAATATTAAAATCTTCCGATAATGTTTTTATAGTTGATTACTTCTCCTTGGCCAAGTGATTCTTTTGAGTTTGTTTTTATTTCACTTACTTCTTTTTCTTTCCTTTCTTATTGGGCATCATGTGTCACACATTCACAACATCACACATAAGAATTCATTAGTCAAAACATTGAAGCAATCCCAAAGCATAATTTTTGTATTCTTATATCCTTCAAATTTAAGATTTAATTAACCTCCTGAGTCAAAACAAGGCCTTCCTTAATTTTAACAACACCTCTTTCAAAAATTCAAAATGGGATCATAACTCTTTTTTAAATTTACTCATTCAAAACTAACAAGAACTAACCAAACATTACATGAATTGATGTATTAATGGATAGAGAGGATCTCCACATTCCTTTTAGAATTTATCCAATCCTTCATTCGAAACAAAAGGTAAAAAAAGCTCTTCAAGAGTAATTCCTTACACGGCTTAGACATCAAACATGATAGAAATACAATTGAAGTGAGGATGGAAAAAGTCAAAATATCAAAAGGGGTAGAAGTAAACATTCAATTGGAATCAACTTTGATAATAATGGTTCAATAACATTTTTGCTATTTGAATACATATAGCATAATTTTCTAAATAAAAAATATGCCATTTTAAATGATGAAAAAATTAAAATCATTGCATCGAGATTCGGTTCTCTACAATCTAGTGTGGGGAAGATGTTGTAATGTTTGTTCCTAACAAAATAATTAAAAATTTTCATTTCAACTCATAAAATAAAAAATTAAGGAAAGCATTTAAAAAAATCCAGGTTGGCTCATAAAATAAAATATTATGAAAAGCAATTAAAAAATCGATGTTCGTTTATAAAATAAAATTTTAAAACTTAAACTCGGATCTATCAATATCAATCAAGAGAGATCAACTTTCTTGAGTTTAAATTTAAAAAAGAAATACACCTGAGAAATTGGATCTCTCTCGGTACTTAATAGATAGAAATTTAAAATGGATCTATGTTGGTTATATCAAATTCTAGATATAGTAAATGTAGTAAAAAAATAGTAATGAAACAGGAATTAAAGAAGAATATAATATTTCCATCGATGCACAACAAGACAAGAATAATAGGGACCCTTCGCAAACTTTTAACGTTATAGGAATAAGAAGAAGAATCTTGGTGACTAATTCTAACCCAACTTTCTAATAATGAGCAATTGAATGCAAATTTCAAGTTATGTACAGGCCATTATTCAAAAGTTAATATTAATTTGAAATGATAAATGTTGGGATACTCCACACAAGGTTCAAATGATTTCAAATATGCGAACATTCAATGCAATGAGGACCGCTCATATGAAACTATTGAAAGTTATTTAATGAGCATGATTGCATGCGCTTTTGAAGAGTAAACGATTACTTGTGTGACTTTCTCAAATATGAGAACTAGAAGTATGTTACAAGTATTTTGGGCCAAAGAAAGTTATTTTGAATGTTTACTTGTGGGACTTTCTCAAGAACTAGAAGTATATTACACGTATTTTGACCCTAAGATTAGGCTAAGGAAATTTATTTTGAATGTTATATAAAAAGTGTCTAGAACATCAAATTGGGGATAATTAGGAAATTAGTTGTTTAAGTGCTTTCACATGTGAAGTCAAAGGGGATCAATTGAGAGATTAAAATTAATCACGAAATTGAAGGGAAAATGTTTCTTAAATATAGACAAAAGATGGTCAAACTTAGAAATCTGGCTCGATTTAAGATTGAAACTCAATCACTAAATAAAACATGAATTCAATATTAATGGAAAAAAGGACCAATATTTCAATCAAACCCAATCTAAGAATAAATAGTTTTGAAATTAGAGAGAAAAAATTTCAAATGACCTTTTTCCCTTGTCCTTAATCCAGGAATTGGCCCAACTATGAAATTAGAGAATTAAAAAAAAAAACTCATTTATGATCATTTGAATAGGCCCAATTAGAAGAAAGGGTTCAATTGATGAATTGGGGGAAAATACAAATGAAATTCATAATAGTAGGATCAGATTTTAACGATAGGCCTAATTAGTGCTGAAATTTGATGTTCACTCTTATTGGTTAAACAAAACATTCAGGATGTTTCAATATCTTTATTTCCCATCAATTTACTTTTATATAAATTAATACCATGCCAATTTTACTTTCACAAAAAATTGTAAGTTTTGATATAAATTTTATATTAATACAACTAAATAAAAAATAGCCAAATAAAATTTGCATGAATCAAAAAGAAATTAGTGGTACCTATTAGCTCAAAAAATTGAGGCCTCATAAATGATTTTTGATGTTGTAATGCCCAACTCAATCCCAATGAATAAGATCTAAAATAATTTTTTAATTAATTGTAAAAATTAATCAAGCCATTCATAAAAAAAATCTCTTTAATCTCACATAAAAGACACTTTAAATTAAATGGTCATGAAGAAATGTGAAACCTCTCCTTATTTTAAGGCTTTCTCCTCATAAAACGACTTTTATTTAATATATATTAAATAAGAATTCACCTTACAAAAAGAAAAGCATAAAACAAAAGAGCATTAAAGCTTTAATGTATGTGTATTGAAGAATTGGTTCTTACAGTATAATTCTTTTTTTTTCCACAGAAAAATTCATATTCTATTCATTCATACTGAAATATAGAATACATCCCTCAAGTGCATGATGCACTTACATACTTTCACCTTTCATACTTTCTTTCATTGTATTTTCATCAGTTTACATTTCAACAACTATTTCAGATTTCTTACAAAAAGCATATTATTTTCAAATTTTAGTTCTATCGAAACAAAAATGATTACAATTGCTATTAAACCAAAAAGTCCACATTTATCCTTTTTTTTATTTTTCAGCTAGCCTTCCTTTCTTCTTGTCACTATGCATAATCTCATAGAAATTATAAGACCTTCTTTTGATCATGCATCAGCATTTTCATTATGTTCCCTGTAAACATGTTTACACTTGAAACAATTGAAAGATGTTGCTATCAATTCCAAGTTTTGGCCAATGCCTAGTAGATTTAGGTTCATGATTCTTTTCTCCTCACTCATGAATTTAACCTAGAATTCCGAGTCACCAAATATCTTCAAATTCTTCACCTTTTCCTCTCTATCTATATGCATAAGAGTTCTCAATGCCAAACCTTAAGCTATATTGTTGGTTCCTATCCCTCCATTACCTTTAAATTCTATGGACTCTTGTTCTGAAAGGTACAGAATTAGTCCCCCTAGTCCATAGAGTCTTTCTGGTCCTTCACAAGATCCATCAAAGAAACCTGTTATTTCCTCCTCACCTGCACTAATATATTTCATTATCCTATCCTTTACCTTGCTTTCCTCATCTATGAAGAAGTTGTAAGTTGCTAGTACCTGTGAAATAACATAGAAAGCAGGATATGACCTATCCTCAAAGATTGTTTCATTTCTCACCTTCCATATACTCCACAAAACAAGGAAAGGGATGCATTTTAAATATTTCAAATTTAAATTCTCAAACCAAGATTCTAAACTTGTCTCTATTGAATCTTCCTCCCACAAATGATCCAGATGGAGACTTTCCTCTAGTCCACTCCATACTTGTTTTGAAAATGGACAGGTAGAAATAAATGTTCCATGGTTTCTTCAGCACACCTAAAAATACTGCAACAACTTGGACCACAAAATCTTCTTTTTCTCAAATTGTCACAAGTCAGGACCTTTCCTCTCAAAATCAACCACATAAAAATACTACTCTTATGAGGAGCTCATGCTTTCCATATAACTCTCCACCACCAACTGCCTATTGGATATAAACTTTTCCAAAACAGTTTGTAAGTTGAGCGAACAACATACTTACCTACCTCCTCCTTTTTGGTCCAATGTAGTAAGTTTGGATATTCCTTCATAAGAATAAACCCTTAATTCAGATCGGATACCCATCTATTCCATATTTCTGTCAACCTCTCCTGAATATCCAATTATTTCACTGGTTTCCAATCCTGAACAAAGCTTGTAATTCTTCCTCTGCCTACTACATCATTCAAAGAACTGATTGAATAAGAACAGTTTTACCTCCTCTAGATAGAAACCTGTTACACCAAAAATTAATCCTCCTTTCTACCTTGGAGATACCCCATTCCTAGTCAGTTGTACAGTAGTTTTTCGGTTTAAGGTAAAACCCCAGGTATTTGAAACCATCCCTTAAAGGAAACTGATCCATAGGCATTACTTCTTGAAAAGTTTGCAACTGTATGTTTTCCAGTTCATTGTGATAACATGCCGACTTACCAAGATTTATGAGCATTCCAATTGCAGAGCTAAATTTCCCCAAAATATCACAAATTGCCAGGTCCTCCTCTTCATAATTTCCAAGGAGAAGCAGAGCATCATCCCAAAAAAAGATATTTGAAACAGTTTATTCTATAAAACTTAAACCTGCAATTCTATTGCAGCTTTTGGCCTTTGATAAAGAACTGCTAAGACAATCCACTACCAGTAGAAAGAGATACAAATAAAGGGGATATCCTTGTTGTAATCCTCTTGAGGGTATAAAAAAAGGAGAGGCTGCACCATTAATCAATAATGCAAAATTGACAGAAGTCATACATGACCAAATTCAATTTACAACTTGTAATGAGAAGCCTGTCTAGATAAGAACCAACCTTATCTACATCCAATAGGTTCTATCATATGATTTTGACATGCCTATCTTGATAACCTTAACTGGATTTTTTTTATTTTAATTGTATGTAGACACTCCTGTGTAGTTCCTACAGCTTCATGTATATTCCTATCAGCTAAAAACCCAAATTTCTACGGTGATATGTGAAGAGCAAGGAAAGGTTTGATTCTTTCTGCTATAATCTTTGAAATGATTTTGTAAAGAGCATTACAAAGTGAGATTGGTCAGAAATCCCCAAAGGATACAGGTTTATCCACTTTTGGAATTAGAACTATAAATGTAGAGTTAAAGCATGCTAGCATTCTACCCGTAGTTATGGAATGTTATATTACTCTCAGTAAGTCAGATCCCAAAAGATCAAAAAAATAAAGAAAGAATTATGAGGTCCAATTGTCCGAACCCGGACTTCTATCTTTTTTGGCTTTCCCCGGAGTAGTTTCCAAATCCTCCATGGTGACAGGTGCAAAAAGTTATTCATTTTCTTCATCCTTTATCCATTTTTGAAATTTCGTACAAGATTGAACTATATCAGGGATATTTTTCTTATATGGCTCAGTATAAATTTCTTCAAAAAATTGTTCTCCTTCTGCTACCAAATTTTCAAAACCCCTATAGGTTTCCCCGTCTCCTTTGTTTAATTCCCAGATTATATTAGTTATCTTCCTCTTGTTGACAAATTTGTGGAAATAAGCATTATTGTCATCCCCTAAGGATAGCAAAACAACTCTTCTCTTCATTCTAGTTCCAGCTTCCTTTTCCTTTAATATGTCATTTCTTCTAACTTCTAGTTCAGCTAAGTCTTGCAAATCCTTATTTCTTAAAATCTCTAAGCAATCATTATAGTAAAATTCTATCTGAGATTCCACATTTTTTAATCTTAAATCCCTGCTCTTCATCTATTTTATAGACCACTCTACATAATTTTTCTTCATTTCATTTAAGGATTTTGCAAACTATCTACAAAGGAGACATTCAACGATGCATCAAAGATTTTCCAGTTAGCTCTTATTAATCCAATAAATTCTTCATTTTCCAGCCAATGGGAATTAAACTTGTAAGGAGACATTGGTTTATGCTCTCCTTTTTCCAAATGGTAGAGTATAGGAAAATGGTCTGATCCCCCTCCTGCTATCCTCTGGGATCTTACTCTCCCGACTTTTCTCAGTAACTCTCCTTCAAAAATGAATCTTGTTAAACGTTTTGAAATTGTTGCTTCCCCTAATCTCTTATTGAACTAGGTAGGTTTAATGTCATTTGGTTCTATGTCAATTAAGTCAATAGCCTCCATTTGAAACTGAAAAAATTCTTGTAAGGGTTTCGGTCTAGCTCTTATCCCCCAAACCTCATCTTTGTTCAAAGTGAAGTTTAGATCCCTAGATATTAAGTAGGGAAGATACTGGAGGAAGTTTTTCTCAAAGAACCTCTCCCAGAAATCTACTTTCCAATTGTAAGGACCATAAACATTAAATTTTGTAAACTTCATATCTAATTCCTTGTTGTTAAAGGAAGTTCCAATCCCTGAATTAAAGGTAAAACTATTTAAAAGTTCCAAATTACCTTTCCAGACGATTACTAAAGCTCCAGATAAACCTCTGCCATCATACGACACAAACTCCCACCCTCTCAACAAAAAATTCAGTCTATCAACTAATACTAATCCACCACACATTGTTTCATGTATAACCATCACATCTGGACTATTTAATTCTACCATTCTTACTGGAGCCAATTTTTTTTAAGGTTGTTGTCCAACCCTCTGCAGTTAAAGGACAAAATTTTCATGGGATCACCTTGTTGAAGGGATGATCCCTAAGCGCCCTAGGTGACAGACTATCATTTAAACTGAGATTAAAATCCTCCCTTAAGATATTCCTTGTCCTGAAATTTCTTTTAACAGGAGTAAAAAACCCTAAGCCTATTGTCTCTTCATCTTTAGACTGACTAACATCCCATTTAGACCTAAAGGAATAAGGGTTAGAGACATCCCATTCTACCTTATTTAAAACAGAACCAGAGAAATTTAAGTTCAGTAGAGGAGATCGATCTCTAATTAATCTTTTATGCACCTTGAGAAACTTTCTAGGACAATGAATTTCAAAGAAAATACTGACAACAAAACTGTCTTTGTCTAAAGGCTTAGACAGAATCAAATCTCCTATGAGTTCCATAGGCAAAGGTTTAAGGGAGTCCAAAATATTTTTAGACTTATCGGTCTGATCCTCTACTTGATGAAAATCATTGTTTATTGCTTCTAAAAAATGGTGTTCTCTTGAAAAATGATCTCCTAATATTAGCTCCTATCCTTTCTCTTTCGGTTTCCCATCTTCAGAGGAATTAGCTTCCAAGAAAACCCCCTTGTTCGATTCTGCTCTAGAATATCAGTCTAGGGTTTTAAACCCTTTTCCAAAATCTTCTAAAAATTCCGAATACAAAGCTTTAAATTCTAGCTCTGCCTTCTTCTCAAGAATATTCCCATCGAATCTCTCCTATGAAGTCCCTTCATAACCATCCAAATGTTTAGCCTCAATGGATTTGGCAGAGCTATTCTTGGATGCGCTTGAGTCCTTCCTTTCCCATATCTATTTCCTGAAGGGTAAAGAGGAGTCCTTGATAATATGTCCATAAGCATGACATCTTCCACACCGAAAGGGTATATTTACATAATCCAACATATGCTTCGAGCAGAAATCTCCCACTTCAATGTCAATGAATTCTGGGAACCCTAGAGACAGGCAGACTCTAATTAGCACCTTGGCTACTGTTCGCATAGATTGGAACTTGTAAGATGGATCCAAAAAAGCCGTAGTGCCTACTTTATTCCCCAAAGCAGTCAGGAAATGGTCATTCCATAATTCTAGAGGCAACCCTGGAATTTTTACCCAAACAAGTGTCTTCCAAGTAAATTCCCTTCTAGGATCGAAACAAGGATTCCAGAATTTAAGGAATAAAACGGTTTTCCCCCACATCTAGAAATATTTCATCAATTTCACTGCATCCTCTTACTTTTTCAGCTTGAAGCTAAGCCATCCCCTGGTCATGATGAAAAAAAACATATAGTAATTTAATATTGGAACCCAATTTGAAAGCAGCCAAAATATCAGGCCTTCCTCCCTTACGCTAATGCCAAAAATCTTCCAATTAAGGGTTTTCCGGAAAATTCCAAAATGTTTTCCACCTTAAGATCCACTCCCACTGTCATTTTCACCCCATTCCTTTTCCCCACTATATTCATTTTCCTTCTATTATCTGAGCTTTGATCTATCAGTTCCTTATCACTTCCTCCATCAGTGTCTAACTCTTTACCAGAGACCTTCTCTTTTGGTCTATTACATTGAAATACATTCTTCGTGATATCTAGAGGCAGAATGGTTCTTGGAGCGATAAAGGGAGGATAAATGGAAACTGAGAAATCGAGGTCATTGAACTTGCCAGCTGGTTTCATAACCCTAGAGTGATCAAAAGATGATGTAACAACCCCAGGACTATGAACATCGACATTAATTGAATTCATCAGATGAATACTAACACCTATCAGATCTTGATCAAAGCTTATACACATGTTACCTGAAACCCTATGAGATAACGTACTCCTTGCGATTTCCATTTTCTTGGAGCCTATGATGCTTATACGTGCCTCTTAGAAGAAGAAAAAATAGTTTTCTAACTTGTAAACTATATATATTAATAATTTTACTTTAATGTTAATGTTTAAGTAAAAAATAAAAAATAAAAACATTCAAATTAAACATAACATTTTAGCATTAAACTCATTGAAAATATACCCTAATTAAAGAATAAAAAATTTGAAATAAAGAAAATAGACATGATCAATCAATCAAGAAGATATGTATTGAATATATTAAATACTCATCAAAATATCATATCTTACATATTAAGTATTTTTCATAATGCAGCCTCCCATAATGTAAATTAAGCCTATATATAAGTTACATTTGTATGAATGTATTTACTAATTATAAATTGTGTTTGAAAATCCTTCAAAAATACAAATTAATAAGCAACAAAATTGTATAAATATAAAATTAAAAGAAATAAAAATCTTTGATAATTATAAATTTATATGAATGTAATTTACTTATTAAAATTCTTTAAAAATACAAATTGATAAACAATAAATTTGTATAAATAATTAAAATAAATAAAAAATATTTGATAATTATAAATTTTGTATTGATTTTTGTTAGTTCATGTAGTTAAGGTGTGGGTCTTGTCAGCAGGGCAATCTGAGTTCAATTCCCCTTAGGTGTGAGCTATTTGTGAGGAGACACCCAAATATCCAACCATCATAAGGGTTAGTGTGGCCTAGGCGGGGTGCGATTGCTGGGTGACTTTGACGGCTTAGATGCCCTTGGGTTGCGATTATTAACCAATAGTTCATTGCTACCGGCTCCGAGTGACAGGCAATCGAACAAACAAAAAAAGATAATTATAAATTTTATTTTTAAAAATAAACATGAAATTTCAAATTTCAACATAATATGAAATTTTTGTCTTGCTATTGAGACAACTATCCCAAACAAAACTACTAAATTTCATTTTAGTGGTGACTTCACTCTTGAAATTGTTTTAATTTTTCATTCCAATAATGAAAATTCCTCTTGTGGTGTTCCTTTTAACTTTGTTAGCTTAAATGCCCCTTGTTGAACTATTTGATAGATAGCAGGAATGTATGTGATATATTTTTTATTTTTAGCATAATTGTAGGAAAGTCTTGAATTGAAAAATATTTTTTATAACTTGAAGGGATATTAACTTTTTTTGCTTCAAATTATGTAAGAATGATTTTGAATTGATCAAATTGTGAATTTTATATGTTAATATTGTACAATCTTGTTGCAATAAGTTATTAGAAAGAGACAAATTTATTTATTCATCTCAAAATAACAATTTCATCAATTCAAAATTGAAATTTTAATAATAATTATTTCACCATATTTAATGATGGCATCTAAATCTTTTAACTTTTAACCTCATTCCAAATTAAAAATGTCACTCCTAATATCATCAAAAGTAGTTTAATATCAAAGTTCATAATAATAAAGTAAGAATACACTTCATAATAAAATGTAAAATAAAATATTGTGCTTCCAATTTTTTACAATCTTAGAAATTAACCAATCTAAAATATATAAATTGTCATTTTAAAAAAAGGGCTTTGTACTCAAAATAAATTTTTATAATAAATTTTCATAAAAATGCAAACATAGTTTTTTAGGAATGTCAAAGTGTCTAAATTTCGATAAAAATGTAGACAAACTTGTTTTTTAAAAAATTTTAAGTATTAAAAATCACATTATAAATCTTTTGAAAAAATACATTTTTGTGGATATCCATATAAGAGAGGATTTGTCCTATGTATCCATGTGATGGGTAAACACTTCCTTCTTTAATCATATGGTGAACATATCACATATATTCCACAACCATGTGAGTAAGTACCCTCTAAACTCACATGCTCATTTGGTATATTAACTATAAAACTTACTAGGAAAGAAGAAATTGTATCACACTAAAACCTTTATCAAAAAACAATAATTTTATCAAAACACTGGACACTGTAAGATAATGGAAAATATGAAATTCTAGCATGATTGCATTCATGGTTGATTAAAGCAATAATTCTATCAAAATATTACACTGTAAGATAATGGAAAATATAAGTTTACATATATTATGGAAAATATGAAATTCTAGCATGATTGCATCCATGGTTAATTATTTAGGATAAAACACATCTATAATATGTAAATATGAAATCTTCTCCATACATTACCAAGGAATCAAAAGTTGTCAAAGCATTCAAGGGTACAAAGGATACAATCATGCATCTTAGGCTTGGAATGAGGCATATGAAAGACAGCTCTAAAGCCATTATCAAAATATTTGATATTCAAAGTATACTATTAGAAATTCAATTAAAAAATTAATAATAATAATGAAAGAATGCAATATACTTAAAGGTAAATATGATCAATATATATATATATGTTAATAGAATATTATTCCTCGTTAAGTGTATGATATATAGGTCCATTTATATAGAGATTTTCTACATGCTTTCCAAGTATTTTTGTAAAGTAGAAAACAAAAATCAAACTTTTAACCCAACTTCATTAATAGAGTATTTGAAGTATTTTAAAAGAAAATTTAAATTACATAAGACAGAAGCCAAGGGGAAAAGAAAATGCAACAAAATTATAGTATAGTGCGTTGTTGTGGAGAATCTTGCTTCCTTTAAAGGGATATAAGAGCGGTTTTGTTGGCATGTGGCTAAGTTCTTTAAGATAAGAGAAATAAGAACTATTAGAAGGAAACGTATTTCGTTATTACAATAATATAATAATAATTTGTGGAAAATTCAACTTTTACTTGGGTCAAATTTATTACCATTATCATAGGACAAGTCTTCTTGATTTCATTGAATAAATTGGAATTTTTTTATAGAAAAGTATAGGCATTTTTTATAACAAAGTATGTGGGAGATGTGCAATTTCTTCTTTCTAACTATGAAGTCAATACATAATATTTTAAAAAATAATAATAATAAAAAATATTTCATTATTGATATAAATAAAATCTTTCAAGGTAAAATATTTTAATATCAACTTTATATAAAATATACACATAAAGTAATTAAAAAAATTCTTATGATGATAACATTTATGTGGTGTGATATAAAAAGATATGTTAATTTTTTCCATGTTCAACAAGTTTACATGACATGTGTCAAGATATAAAGTATTAATAAATAAATAAAATATTGCAATGTTGGGAATAAATAAAATATTTTAATATTGGTTTAATGTAAAATATCTCAATAACAACTTTATATAAAATATCAATATATCACAAACAATGTATTATAAAATGATTTGGCTATAATGATGATAGTTATTAATGTCCATAATATCAACTTTGGTTTATCGAACATTCCAAAATGTGAGGAATCGCTTAGTTTTCTTTAAAATTTTATTTATGTGATCGAAAAGTTTTAAGATAAGCATTCTTAGGTCATCATCAATGAGTTGAAAAGTTAAGAAGGTCACTATTGTAGAAAATATTTTGAAATTGCAATCTAATGTGGGTCATTCTAAAATAAGTGAGTTTTATCTTCAACCCTCTTAGTGTCACAATGATGACAAATTCTTTCATCCCACGACATTTTAGGAATTTTTTATTGCCTTCTTTCACTATGGATCTTGTGAGAGCTTGTTCTTATTTTTAACAATGTTGGTTTTTTCTATTTAAGCTAATTAAAATAGAGAGATATTTTTTATATTATAGATTATGGTTATTAATAATCTTAATTTTCTCTTAGCCTCCATTTATTTATCGCACCATAGCTTCTATTTAAATTCAGGTGTAATAACATTTTTAATATTATCACTATTCTATAGAGTGACCTCTTCCTTGACTTCCTGATGATTTAGCCAAGACTTGGCATCTTTATGCCAACCTTGCTTAAGCCATAGGAGATTTTTACTAGAGTTAGAAGCAATCTTAGTGAGCCTTTTGTTTCCCATGTTATTTATAGTGTTCCTATACATTAGATGCCTAATCATAGACATGCTTTCAACATGGGAGGTACTAGATTCTATGAGGAGGATAGGATAGGGTATATTGCCCTTAATTTTGAGATTATATATGTTATAAAATGCTTTTGGATTGTCTTTATCTTTATCCATGTTTGTCTAGAGATGTTGTAGCTCCAATATTCATATCAATATAAGATAAGTAGAGTCTTAAAGAGGAGTTTCACCATAGAGTTTGTGAGAGTTTGTTCTTATTTAGTAATTTTTTTTTTATTTATGCTAGTTAAAACAAGTAGATACTATTGATATTTTAGATTAGGGTTGATCAACTCCTTATAGTATCTTAATTTTATTGTATCATCTAATTATTTATTACACAAAAAAACTCTTGATAAACTAAGATGTAATACTACTTTTATTGTTATCACTATTCTACACAGTGGCGTATTCCTCCACTCGCCAATGATTTAGCCAAGACTTGACATCTTTTTCCAACCTTACTTTTCATTCGAGTTAGAATCTCTTATGGAGCCTCTTGTATCCCATGTTATTTATCTTGTTCTTGTACATTAGGTGCCTAGTCTGTAGTGTACCTGGCCTCGACATCGAAGCCAAATACACCAAAATACCCAGGGGGAATATTGACTAGAGGTAATGCATAGTGGAAATAAAGGTAACTAAGGCTAGGCTAGAATGCCAAAATCCATCAAAGTAATCATTCAACCCTTTAAAATGAAATGGAAGTATTCGGATGCATAACATTTCCTCACTGCACATGCTAAGGTAATATAGATTTGAAAATAATAATTGAACATATATTTAAACTAAGGATTTGATCTAAGTTGTGAGTCTTTTGTCATCAATCTCAAATACTTGCATTTATCAATTGTAATTGTTCTCATTTACAATCTGTTAGATTTCAAGTGACAATAAATAATAAATAACTAGCGAGAATAAAAAACAATCAACAACCATTTAAGATAGACACATAATTTACCCTGGAAAACCCCATGCAAGGAAAAACCAATGCCAATGAAGATCTTCATTACATGGCCAAAACTAGCCAATCGATCCAAGTGAGCTCACCCGCTCACCTCCAGGCCACTTTACAATGGAGTACACCAATCCCTTTATATTCTTCATTACATGCAATACCTTGGTCCAATACCATGGGCTACAACAAACCATGTGTTGGACCTAACCACCTTTGACTCATTCCCAAGTCAAGGTTAACCTTAACAATCCCCACTTTAATATTGACTTGGGAATCTCACATACACCCCCTATCACCTAGGTCTATCTCCCTACTTTACCAATGAGTTACCAGAGGTATGCATTCCTTACCAGGTCTTACATCCATGTGCCCTTTTACATGCAAACTGCTCCATTATTTTTTTCTTATGTGTCTTCATGTTGACTACACCATCACCATTCATTGCATCATCCTCTCTCTTTTCCATGTTCGCTTTCTTGCTCGTTTTCTGTTGTGCTCCCTTTGTACCTACATCCAACCCTATCATTAACGTCCATATAAAGAAGAATCCATCTACGAGATTACATGGGTCCTTAGTCACTGTAACCACTAGTTCTATAGGAATTATCTTCACATACACAGTTCATCAATACATTAAACTCTTCCTTGAGCATGACATGGTCCCAACACTCTAAGATAAATCCATCTCACATTCCTCCCTTTAATCGAGGACTCAACCTTTTCGATTCCACATCAAGATAGGCTACGAGTACACCTGCCACCCTTGTACCTACCCTAGTGGCTCATTCCACAACTTGATGCCACATCCTCTTCTACACATAAGAGGGACACCTAGGGAATACACATTAACTAGGAACCAAAAAACTCTGGGGTGTCGAGTACCACTGATCATGCACCCCTTACAATACTTACTCAATAATTCCAACTCAGGTACAAATTTACAACACAAACCATGCATTTCTTTATGTGCCCACATTGAGAATATCATCTAACCCAAACACAATCTTCAACTTGTTAATCAAACATGGTTTATCTTTTTTGAAAGTTGTGTCTGTTAAGCATGTGCAATGTATTATTAGTTCACATAAACAAATTGCATTTCTAAGTTTCAAAAGCACAACATAAACCAAACAAAAGTAGATATACAAGCTGTTACCTACAACCCCATAAACATCATCACAATCAGATCTAAAGCTACCACTTAAAACTATATAAGAAACACTAAAATCAGAATACATGGCTACCACCTACAACCATCTAAGAAATACTAAAATCAAAATACATGGTTGCCACCTATAGCCACTAAAACCATAAATAAATGGAAGAAAAGGCTGCCATATACAGCCATAAGATCCATGAGAGAGATAGAAGAGATGGCTTCCACTACATCCATAGAATCTATGAGAGAGAGAGAGAGCTACCATAGAGACTTGAACAAAATGATATTTTGAGATTTTGAAAGAAAGACCATCCATCCTACATTCAACTATTAACATAACAATCCATAAAAATAAACATAAATCGATTTAGCCTCCAAGGTTTCATTAGCATAAGCAAAATATAATGATCAATAAACATAAAATAAAACACTTATCTCAATGAAGTGCAACTAGTTGCAATAGGACAATGTTCCACCCAGCCATAGACATGTCATGCTCACCAATATCTCAACATGACAATCACCACCGATCTGAGGCCATGGAATCCACAGGGAGAGGTACTCTCAACTCTAACTAATAGAAAAAACTAAGGCCAAACAACATTGGAAAAACACAATTCATTCCCTCCCCATATGTTTTCTCTTCCATCCCCACTACCCGGTGCAATGAGACTCCCTTTACTACACAAGTCCCTTGAGACATCACCATCCACCTTCAGGATTCATGTGCAGAATTAAACAGAGATAAGAAATGGAGATGAGGAATTCTTGTTGTTGAATCAAAACCAAAAACCCTCTGGTATCACAACAAAATCACAATATATTAACACATAGTATCACACCCAACACATAGGGCACAATGAGATGAGACAAGCTCTCCCATCACAAGTCTAGCTAAGACTCTCATAAGGCTTCCTCTTCTTCACACACTAGTTCACAAGCTCTAGTTCATAATAAGGTAGCACATGGATTTATAGCACAAAGAGTCCAATTAGAACCCAAAGAGACCAACTCGAAATGGTTAGAGAGAGATAGAGTGTGGTTAGGCTCACTAACTCGAATTCATGAAGTGGAGGCTAAAATGAGGGGATTCCTTTACCTGAAATAGCGCCATAATGAGGGGTTATCACAAATCAAGGAGTGGAGGCCAAGAATATCTCAAGGAGGTCGCACTAGTTAGGGGAGGTGAGAGAGAGGATCCAATTGGAGTCATAAATGGCCCTAGCACAAAAATAGAGAGCACCTTCCATGAATAGAGGGGTGGGGTACACTTGTGGAGGTGGAGGCTAAAATCAAGGAGGTGGAATCTAAAATCATGCTTCCAGCTCCTAGAATTTAGGGAGAGGGATCCTTAGTGCATGTGGGGCCCACAAAAGAGAACCTTTCATTCAAGGAGGGCACATTCACCAAGTGGGACCCACCAAACCTTCATGAGGGTGTACTAGTGCAAGTGGGTTCCACTAAACCATGAACAAGGTGTAATAGTAACTCCAAGGTCCAAAATAATCAAGAATAGGGTCTGATGTATAATGTTTGGGTGACCCACAACTCCTGGTACCCATCCCCCTTTACCTAGTGGAATCCATTTCCCCCCATTCTCATTTGTTGTCCATGTTGAGCCAATCATTTTATTAATTACATAATCTTGTCCTAGTCCTTAAATACCATTGTCCCAACACCTAGTGCCACAATAATAAACAAATAACAATTACATGTGTCCAGGGCTTAAAAGTCAGGGTATTACATTCCCCTCCCCCTTAAAACAATGCATCATCTTTTATGCATACTTATGCCTTTACAAAATTCCAGAACATATGAGGATATGCCTCCCTCATAACATCTTCCATATCCAAAGTAATCAACCAAAGTAATCGCAACTCATTTCCTCACCATCTGCTTTCCCTTTCTTCTAAACTACTCAGTGAGTTGTGACTACCTGCACTCACCATAGCCCTTCGGATATCACCACCCTCACCCAATGGATTTACATCCTAGAATAGGGAAAAGTAATGATCCACAAGGAAACAAAGGTAAACAACTAGAAATTGGAGCATCTTGACTTTTCTTCCCAATATGGAAACTGGTTTTACCAAAAAATCCCCTTCCGGTTCCACCTGAATCACATCCCAATCAATCACATGTTTAGTATCAGGTATATACGTTTCCAACAAAGATACATGAAATTATGAGGTTTTCTTAAGTTGTATTGCAACAACAACACCATTCGTTTAGCGCTCATGTCTCTAACCAAGGAGGACATACATCAATAATAACATTATTACATATTTAAGGCTAGGCTAACGTGCATATTATCTTTTCATGAGTAACAAGTCCTATAAGCATAACTCATATAAAATTAACCATGCTATACCGGCTATGCTACACTTTCATCATACATCTATGTTCATCAAGCTCTTTAACCATTAGGACATCATCACTTACCATTACATATACACATATAGGATGCAGATTTACTTTAAAACCATACCATGACTTATTGTGCACTTATAATGATGCCAACTTATTGCACCGAGTGAAACGAGGTGCTCTACAACCCAGTATGGGGGAGATGTTCTAACGTGTATGTACCATTACATGTAGCGTTACATCTAATAAAATGTAAAAAGTAATTTAACGTAAAAAATAATTTTTTTAATTAAAAAATAATTAAAAAAATTCATGTCGACTAAAATATTATGAAAAATAATTAAAAAATAGATGTTCGTTTATAAAATAAAAACTTAAAACTTAAACCTGGATCTATAAATCAAGAGAGATCAAATTTCTTGAGTTTAAATTTAAAAAAAGAAATACACCTCAAGAAATTGGATCCCTCTCGTTGCTTGATAGATACGGGTTTAAGATGGATCTATGCTGGTATGCTAGAGTCACACAATCTCATAATCACAAGTTAGGTGCTAAGTGTATGCATGTAACACTAGAACACGCAACCCTTTAACCATATAAGCACATAATCACTTATCAACATGCATACCCATAACCTGCATGTAACAACATATTAATTCTAGGCATATCACAACAATATAAAAAAATGCTAATGTATGCAACATTGACTACTGTACAAACATATTATGTCTTGCAGCTACCAACCTAGAAAGACCAACAGCTTACACATTAACATCAATTACAGGAACTACATCTCAACAATACCTTTAACATATCTCAAGAGCACACATAAGAGTACTTGAATTAGTCACACATAATCATCATATCATATCAATTATCCTATTTATCCATACTTATCATCAACCTGTTACCAAGCAATATAAACAATCTATTATTTACCCAGAGCTTTTCTAGAGGAGTAATTCCTCTCATGCTCCTTTATTTAATAGTGCATTTAATTAGTCTATTCATCACATCAAGGTACATGTATCTATATCATATAATTTATAATATTCAAGGCATATGATAAGAACACACTATTCAATTCCAATAACATGCACCTACTATCCAATTCTCATGCACACAATCGCTCATGCAATACCATTCCACTTCTTATACATACAATATGCAACCACTATGCAATCGCATTGTGTGTCTCATGCATACCATTGCATATCTAGTGCATTCATTTTATAAAAGCAATTATTGTAAAGGGATTAGGGATATGCCCTTCATTCCGTAACTCATATCTAGTATACATATATCAATTTAATACACAATAACATTTGCAACCATGTTAACCATGTAAAGAGATTAGGGCTATGCCCCTCATTTCCCATCCCATGGTGTAACAATCCAACACGTGGTATTTCAAATCCAATGCCTATTGTTTATGTAATTTATCTTGCAATGAAACACACAATAAATAGGCAATATTAAAACAATTACCCAATGCATAACATATTTGTAATTACCCATCATCCCAATATTATAAAATTCCTTCCAATACTAAGTAATGCACAACAAAAAGGAAATTACAATATTAACCAATAGTAAATGCATTCCAACATTAATTAATTCAATGCATATGCAAGCAAGCCTTCCGGGAAACACCCTAAGCATATGAATGCAATCAATGTAGCGGGATTAGGGCTCTACCCCTCATTTCCCAAATTTCTCAATATTCACATTATGCATGCACTATTCCATGCAGTCACGCCCAATGCATATCAATGCAATGCATAACCAACACATAGTATGTAGGCATATTCCTTGCAATTACCAATCAAGACAACTCCTAGTAAATATGCAATGCACCGTAAATAAGCATTTGCTAGTCAATTCATTGAATAGTAAAATAGGCAATGCATAGTAAACATGCATTTACCAATCAAGTCACTGAACGATAAAATAGGAAACACATAGTAACAAGCAATTTCCAATCAACTTACTATATGCCATACATAATAAATAGGCATTCACCAAACAATTCACTACATGCAATGCATAATTAAATAAGCATTTAAACAATTAAACAATAGATAACAATTAAACATTAAGCAGTAAATAACAATTAAACAACAACAAACAAACAAATAACACTTAAACATTAAACAACAAATAACAATTAAACAATAAATATGAAAAATTAATTAAATCTAAAGCATACAATTTATGTATCAATATCGATGAGTTTTCAACACAAGGTATTGGTATACAAATACCATTCCATCAAATCACTACATAGTAAAATGAAATGTATAGTAAATTCTCAATAATTATGCAATGCCTAGTAATTAAGCATTTATCCATCAATTCCATGCACACCAAGTAAATCCATTCACTGCACAGTTAGCATTTATCCATCAAGCATTATAGTATGCATATGCAATACCAATCACCATAGATTCTATATACAATATCAATCAGACAAACAAATTCTTGGGATAACATTCCACTAATTGCACACTATGAAATAATTCCATGCATAATGCATAATGCAATAACTCCATGCGGTAATAATTTTAGTATTAAATAAACAAACAATAGCGGTTAATAATAATGTAAACCAAGGCATTGCAAGCCAACACTTGGGATAAGGATTTGTGTTCTCCTCTTGGGAAGACACCCTTCCCACACAACATACAAACCAAGATACATGTCAAACAAATGCTTTGATCCTCTAGGGAGACACCATCCCCAATAGCTAACAAACAACAATAAAATGCATATAAAGCATCTATGCATTTAAGACTCTATTTATAAGAGTTCCACACATTTTGTGTATTCTAGATAATACAATCCAACTCCATGCATTAAGTAATAAATAGTACAAACCAGCAAAGGGATCCACGCATTGAATATTGAATACAATACATAAACAACTAAACAAATGAAATAATTAAAACAATTGTGTGGTTGGGTTTGTGTTCTCTTCAGGGAGACGCCCTTTCCAAACATCATACCAATTAATTAGTATATATTAAAACAATTGAATGGGGGTTGCATTCTCTCCAGGGAGACACCCTTCCAAACAACATAGAAATTAATTAATATAGATTAAAACATTTGAATGGGGGTTTTGTTCTCCCTAGGGAGATTCCCTTCCAAGATGGTAATCCAAATCATTAAAATATATGAAAATTTCACAAGATAAAGTAGCGTTCTCCAAATCTTTTCATATACATTAATACATGAACAAACCAATGTGTTTGGGTTTGCAGATACAATAACATAGATTATATATATATATATAATAGTTAAATTGCATAGATCTTGAGGCTGGAATTCCAACCAATTACTTAAGCTAAATAAAACATACATCAATCAACCAAAATCTGCTCTCTGTATTTCATTGAGAAGAAGGGATATTACACTTATCAACAGAATTCCAAACACTAAGAGCTAAAGCCCTTCCAAAACAATCATAATCCTAATGCATAAACACTGAGTTAAAAATATGTGGAAGACCCAATAGCCATAGAGTTGAAACCTAAGCTCTAATACCACTTTGTAGTGTACCCGGCCCCGACAACTAATCCAAAGATACCAAAACACCGAGGGGGAGACTAATGAGAGGTAATTCTCAATGGAAATAAAGGTAGCTAAGGATAGGCTAGCATGCCAAAATCCATCAAAGTAATCATTCAACCCTTTAAAATGAAATGCAAGCATTCGAATGCATAACATTTCCCCAATGCACATGCTAAGGTAATGTAGATTTGAACATATATTTAAACTAAGGATTTGATCTAAGTTGTGAATATTTAGTCATCAATCTAACTGCATATGCCTCATTCTCAATTGTAATTTTTCCTATTTACAATCTTCAACTTGTTAAACAAACATGGTTTAGATAATGCAGTGGTTTATCTTTTTTGAAAGTTGTGTCTGTTAATCATGTGTAATGTATTATTAGTTCAAAGTAACATACTGCATTTCTAAGCTTCAAAAGCACAACATAAACCATACAAAAGAAGATCTATAGGTTGCCACCTAAATCCACATAAACATCAGCACAATCAGATCTAAAGCTACCATTTACAGCTATCTAAGCAACACTAAAATCAAAATACATGGATTCCACCTACAACCATCTAAGTAATACCAAAATAAGAATACATGGCTGCCACCTATAGCCATCAAAGCCATAAACAAATGAAAGAAAAGGATTCCATATACAACCAGAAGATCCATGAGAGAGATAGAAGAGATGGCTTCCACTACAGCCATAGAATCTATGAGAGAGAGAAGAGAAAGCTTCCATAGAGACTTGAACAAAATCATATTTCAAGATTCCGAAAGGAAGACCATCCATCCTACATTCAGCTATTAACATAAAAATCCATAAAAATAAACATAGATCAAGTCAGCCTCCAGGGGTGCATTAGCATACGTAAAATATAATGAATAAACATAAAATAAAAATTTTATCTCAATGAAGTGCAACTGGATGAAATATGACAACATTCGACCCATCCATAGACATGTCATGCTCATCAATTTCTCAACATGATAGTCACCCACAAGCTGAGGCCATACTCTCATCTCTAAGCAAGAGGAAAAACTCAGGCCACACAACCTAAGAAAAACACAACTAGTTCCCTCCCATATACTTTCCCTTCTATCCCCACTACCCGATGCAATGAGACTCCCTTCACTACACAAGTCCTTCAAGACATCACCATCCACCTTCAGGATTCACATGCATAATTGGATAGAAATAAGCAATGGAGATGAGGAACTCTTGTTATAGAAGCAAAACCAAATCCAAGTTTGGTATCACAACACAATCACAATATCTCAACACATAGTCTCACACCCAACACACAGGGCACAATGAGATGAGATAACCTCTCCCATCACAAGTGTAGCCAAGACTCTTATAGAAGCAAAACCAAATCCAATTTTGGTATCACAACACAATCATAATATCTCAACACATAGTCTCACACCCAACACACAGGGCACAATGAGATGAGATAACCTCTCCCATTACAAGTGTAGCCAAGACTCTCACAATGATTCCTATTCTTCGCACATTAGTAATTCACAAGATCTATTTCACAAAAAGGTAACACATGGATTTGTGAAAATCCTCACAGCAGATCTAAGAGATGATGTATACCTCACAAGAGTAAATATGATTAAGCAGGAAGATAGAAGAAGAGTGGTCAATGCAATGTAATGAGCAATAGAATAATAATACAGTAGAACTCAGATAGAAGCAAAAATACTTCAAACACACACTAATTAATTAATCACAATATGGAAAAATAAATAATACAATGCATGAGGATTCGAATGCCTAAGGTGGCAATTCGAATTAGCCTTCATGGAGTGATCAAAAGATCACTAGAGTGTCATCGGAGCATAACTAGTAGTCTATCTCATCATCAATGGAGTCATCAATGCTCAAGTAACTGTCAACCACCAGTCAAACTGAGTCTAACTGAGTGTGGTAGGTGTAACTGAGTGTAACTGGAACTAACTGAATGAAGGAGGCTCAGTGGAGGGCGCATGAGGAGCTAACTGAAGTCAGAATGGGCAGTCAAGTCTCACTAGAGGTCTATTGGAGTGATACAGTCAGTTGAGAATCAGTCTAGCCTTAAATCAAGGAAAGAAGATAACTGAAGATAACTGAATGGTAGGTAAGGAAGGGTACCTTTCTCATGCAGTAGGTGAAAGGAGGGCACACTAAGATCTAGGAGGGTTGAAACTGAGTGGAAGGAAGCTCCAGGGGCTAGCTAACTGAGGGCTAGGTGCTGGGACTGATGACTGGGATGCATGCAAATGCATGAAAACCCTAAATAATGCATGCAAACCCTAAAAGTGCATGCATGACTGAAAATGTTGCTAGGACTAGGATGGAGTATAGGAATATCTTAACACCCCCCCTTAATCCATCCTGGGCCCTAGTAACTAAGACCAAAGGTCACCCAATACAATGAATAATAACAGTCAATAAACCGAGGAAATGGGGAAAACCTCATGGGAAAAATACCCCCCCTCAAAATAGACTGTAAGGCACACACAAAAATAAATGCTCCAAACTCAAGCAGGTGTGATGCTTGGTCATATGTCTGGAGGTATCTTATTCTTGGGAAGAAGTGGATCATGCTCAGAAAGCATGTGCTTTTACTTGCTCTTCAGATCAAATGTGATGAGAACAAATCCAAAAGTATGAGGATGATCCTTGAACCTGTGATTCGAATCAGTTGAGGTAGGATCAAATCTATTAATGTGCGAATAGTATTTTTTCTTCTCCTTCGAACCATCATGGGTGAGATTATGGAAAAAAGAACCATCAAACAATGATTTCTTAGACTCCAAATCAGCTCCAAGACTTGATAAATGGTTTCTTGAGATCTCCTTTGAACCAGCAGGGGTGAGATCAAAACCATCATATGCATGAGAAATTATCCCAAGTAGTGATTGCTTAGAATCCAAATTAGATCCAAGACTTGAATCATGGTTTCTTGAGATCTCCTTTGAACCATTAGAGGTGAGATCAAAACCAGTAAATGCATGAGAAATTATCCCAAGTGAATGGCAATGGCCATATTCTTCAATAACCTTTTGAAAGCATGGAATAATGATCATATAGTAGTAAATAAGAGGTGATTGCTTGAGGAGAGTGAATGCATTACCTCCAATAGCTGATTTGACCTCTGAAACATTCAACAGATCATGATGCAGACCAACAGACTCTAGTGCAAGAGAGGATTTAGGACCTTCTGCAATATCTAGAGTGTGAGCTAGCACAGAAAGAGAAGAAATTTGGAGCATGAGTGTAGAATTTGCAAGTTCTTCTTCTTTGTGGACAACTTCAATATGAGATGTGTTTGATACTAGTTCATGACCAATGAGATCATCAAGGAGGGCGAATGCATCACTTTGCTTGCTCTTGAAGGGGTTTGGACCAAATCCTTCATTCTGTTTGCCAAATCTTTCATCCAAATGGGCCCATAGCTCTTTTGGAGTTTCAACATCATCAATGATTTCATACATTATGTAATTAGGCATAGAAAGAATCATCCTTCCAAAGGATTGGTCACCTTTATTCAACCAGTCAATCTTCTCTTCAGAGGATTCAAACTCTCTTTCAAAATAACAATCAAAGAGATCATGGCTCTTTAAATATGCTATCATTTTTGGTTTCCATTCATCATAGTTGAATGATGAAAGAGGAGGGATTTCTTCTGAATACATTGAAGTTGTAGAAGACCTGCAAAAGCAATAGAGAATATCTACAACTACTACTGCTGCATAAATGTAGAAACTACTGCAACTGTTGCACTTGAAATCTTGATAATAAAATGCAAAAAACTCTTAGGAATGGAGATAAACAATACTCTCAACATGCTCTGATACCATGTGAAAATCCTCACTGCAGATCTAAGAGATGATGCATACCTCACAAGAGTAATTATGATTAAGAAGGAAGATATAAGAAGAGTGGTCAATGCAGTGCAATGAGCAACATAATAATAATATAGTAGAACTCAGATAGAAGCAAAAATACTTCACACACACACTAATTAATTAATCACAATATGGATAAATAAATAGTACAATGCATGAGGATTCTAATGCCTAAGGTGGAAATTCGAATTATCCTTCATTGAGTGATCAAAAGATCACTGGAGTGTCATCGGAAAACAACTAGTAGTCTATCTCATCATTAGTGGAGTCATTAATGCTCAAGTAACTATCAACCATCAGTCAAACTGAGTGTGGTAGGTGTAACTGAGTGTAACTGGAACTAACTGAATGAAGGAGTCTTAGTGGAGAGCGCATGAGGAGCTAACTGAAGTCAGAATGGGAAGTCAAGTCTCACTGGAGGTCCATCGGAGTGATACAGTCAGTTGAGAGTCAGTCTAGCCTTAAATCAAGGAAAGAACTGGAGATAACTGAAGATAACTGAATGGTAGGTAAGGAAGGGCGCCTTTATCATGAAGTAGGTGAAAGGAGGGCGCACTAAGCTCTAGGAGGGCTGAAACTGAGTGGAAGGAAGCTCTGGGGGACAGCTAACTGATGGCTAGGTGCTGGGCTGATGATTGGGATGCATGCAAACCCTAAAAGTGCATGCATGACTGAAAATGCAAATAATGAAAATGTTGCTAGGACTAGGATGGAGTATAGGAATATCCTAACAGGATTTATAGCACACAGAGGCTAATTCAAACCTAAAGAGATCAACTCAAAATGGTTAGAGAGAGATGGAGTGTGGTTAGGCTCACTAACTTGAATTATGAATTGGAGGCTAAAATGAGGGGATAATTCATTTACCCAGAACAACACCATAATAAGGGGTTATCACAAATCAAGGAGTGGAGGCCAAGAATATCTCAAGGATGGTGCACTAGTGAAGGGAGGTGAGAGAGAGGATCCACTGTGAGTTATAAATGGCCCAAAGTACAAAAATAGAGAGCAGCTTCCATGAATAGAGGAGTGGGCCGCACTTGTGGAGGTGGAGGCTAAAATCAATGAGGTGAAGCTAAAATCATGCTTCCAACTCCTATAATCTAGGGAGAGGTCGTCTTAGTGCAAGTGGGGCCCAAAAAAGAGCATCTTTCATTCAAGGAGGGTGCATTCACTAAGTGGGACGCACCAAAACTTTATGAGGGCACACTAGTGCAAGTGAGATCCACTAAACCATGAATAAGGTGAAAAAGTAACTCCAAGGTCCAAAATAATCAAGAATAGAGTCTGATGTATAATTTTTGGGTGACCCACGACTCCTAGTCCCCATTCCCCCTCACCTAGTGGAATCCATGTCCCCCCATTCTCGTTTGTTGTCCATGTTGAGCCAGTCATTTTATTAATTACATAATAGTGTCCCGGTCCTTAAAGACCATTGTCCTAGCATCTAGTGCCACAATAATAAACAAATAACAGTTACATATGTACAGGGCTTAAAAGTCGGGGTATTACATAGTCATAGCCATTATCTCAATGGGGAAGAGAGTTGATTCTATGAGGAGGATATGATAGGGTGTATTTCTTTTTATTTTAAGATTATATGTTATAAAACGTTTTTGGATTTTCTCAATCCTTTTCCATGATTCTCTAGAGATTTTGTAGCCCAAAACTTCAAATCCATATAAGATAATGAGTCTCAAACAAGAGTTTCTTCTTATCCCAAAGCCAAAGCTATGTTGATTTACAATTTTTTTCAAGTCCATAATAAGCTTTCTGCCCTTCATTAATTATTTTCTAAATGCTATTGTTCCATTGATTTCAACTATATGTTGAAAAATAATTTGATCCATTATTTTTAATGACATTTTGCATTGATTTCTATGATAGTACAATTCAAAATGACAAATTTGCATTGATTTAAGTAACTATTAAGTGGAGGTAATAATATTGGTATGTTAAAGGTGAGGGTGAATTACATTATATATTGAGATTAAGCAGCATAGAATAAAATGAAAATGACAATACTAGAAACATAATGCCAAAGACATTAAAATAATAAAATGAATGTATTTAGAATAAGAATAAAATATGTTGTTACTGAATCTATCAATCCATCAGTTGTTCAAGAATTCCTCCAATGGGAACTAAGTAGTATGACTTTGGAACAAGAATGTTGGTAAATCTTAGTTATATGCTCACCTACACGAGAGATGAAAAGGGAGGTTTAATATGGGCCATTCACACTAAGGAACAAGCACAGGGGATATAAAGGGAGGTCCACCCACTACTGATCGAGATATATCACACATGTTTTGACATGTTAAACTAGGTTTTTCACGTTAAGGAACATGCACAAGAGATGAAAAAGGGAGTCCACTCACAATGGTTGAGATATATCGCACATGTTGTCATATGTTATTATGGGTCGTTTAAGCTAAGTAACAAGCGCAAGAGATGGAAAAAGGGGTCCACCCACCAATGGACAAGATATGTCGAGTATGTCCTAGGGTTTTAACCTAGGCCATTCATGCTAAAGAAAACACACGGGGGATATAAATGGGAGTCCATTTTCCAATTGTCGATATATAGTTATGGTTATTGATTGATGATCCATAGTCTAATTGGAGATTCAACAGAATATAAGATATTCTCCAAGGGGGGCCATGCCACATCAAGCAAAACCTCAATGGGTAACCACCTACCAATGAAACAACACATGGGGTAGACCTGATCCTGTTGTTGTGTGATTTCCAATGATAAAAGGGCATGTGTCCCTCCAACTTGTACAAAAACACCAAAAACATCAATGTGTCTCTTTCATGTGTTTGGAGGAAAGAGGATATGGAACATTTGAAGGAGACATGAAGGATGGATTGTCAATCAACTGTTCTCATCCAACAACCCCTCTGTACTCACAAGAAGAGTAGGTTTAAGTGAAAATGGATATATTAAAGGAAAAAAAATTCAAGAACTATATTCCTACCCACTCTAGAAACTGCCACAACCATATGTGTAAGACCAAGGGAGTATCAAATAAACATCATTATGACCCATTCCTTCACCAAGTGATTCTTTTTAGTTGAGTAGTATGCATTTGGCATTAAAAAAATGGGAATTCGTGGCTATTTTGGGGGCATCCATCCAATTAAAGATCACAATAAACTACCAAGAAATCCATTATAGGCA
The DNA here is from genome assembly GCA_027924585.1 of Larix kaempferi. Taxonomy (NCBI): domain Eukaryota; kingdom Viridiplantae; phylum Streptophyta; class Pinopsida; order Pinales; family Pinaceae; genus Larix; species Larix kaempferi. The sequence goes on from BSBM01000288.1 coordinate 6,815,015, forward strand.
GAAAAAAAGGGAAAATTATAGCAACTCCAAATTAGCTCCAAATTCATCCACAAATTTGGAAAAGGGTCTCAAATGCCTCTATTTTAGCTAAATATGACACAAAGGAAATAATTCCTATTTGGGGAGGGGGGAGATATTCTAACCTAATTTTTAGGTCTCGCATTTCTCTCCCAACAGACTTTAAAGGAGATATGTTTCTCATTTACACCAGTAGAGGGGAAAGCAAATTGTATAGGATTAGGCTGCCAAAATTTCTCTAAGCTTTTTGTAATGGGATCTACAACATCAATGCCATCTCTTATCTCATTCTCATTATTTTCCCCGTTGTAGTTATTCTCAGATACTCCATTTTGTGGGAAGGAAAAAAATAGGCTCGGGATCAAGATCAAAGGGTCCCTTCTAGTACCTCCTATTGTAACCAAAATAATTGTTGTTCATTTTATTTTATAAATCGGGATCGAGGCATATTTTCCACTAGACTAAGCAATAAAAATTTTAAGCAAGTTTTGAAAGTTTCCTTACATTCTTTGTCTTCCATTTTGTTGAATGAATCAATGGATCTATGTTCATCTCAGTCACTTGATTTTCTATTTATTACAAGCATTTTCTAGATGGAATTTATGATTATCTCTATTGTGCATAATGTGTTTGTAACCTTACATTTGTCTTCCAAGTTATGGAACTGTGATTAAGTTTCCCTAGAAATATTGTTTGGTTGAATATTTGTGGCCTATATTATATGAGGCCCATCCACCTTTAAAAATAATGTTCAAATTTATCCTCGGTAGCAAGGGTCAAGCTTACACACCATAGACCCTTGCTCTAAATCTAGTAAATGAAACTTAATAGATAGAAAGGGAATTCCTAGTGTGGCAAACTAGGATCCTTCATTTCTATTGAGCTAGGGTTCCCTCATTTAGCCCAAGGACTGGCTTGATGGCCTAAAGTGACATAGGAAAGTGCATCCCACATAGTATGTATTGGCCTTGTGCTTCCTCCCATCCTATTCCCCTCATATGTAATATGTAGAGTGAGGTTTTGTGAGGGGTACAACCTAAGGGACAACAAACTAGACAAATAAAATACCCACAAACATAAAAAATAAAATGTGAATAAAACAAATGCTAATATAATGAACATTTATTGTTAAAGGAAAATATATAATGAACACATTATCAAAATAAATTGTATAATGATAAAATATCATCAAACTTAGTTCTAATTTTCTAAGCATATTACTTCTATTTTAACTCTTAATCTATCATGAACCAAGAATGATCAAATCCCTCAAGGTGCAAACTTTCTTCAAATTTTTGCAACCTAAAAAATGTTTATTTGATCCTCTCACAAATGATATATTCACAAGTAAGATTGATGACTCTCGACACATGATAGATTCAAAAATAAAATAGATCTATATTGGTGAGTACCTATATGATCAAAACCCACCCTGTAACTGTCATTTCTATGGTGTACAACTTCTAATTATTTGAATATCTCATAATCATTAACCATAATTTGTCACCGTTACTCAAGTAGTCATTGATTGGCCATATGTAAGTAGGCCTAATAGTTAAGAACATGCATTTCCTAGGTCTCCTAGGAAGTCATAGGTTCAAATATGGAGGGGTAGGGTATGTACACCTCTATGGACTTTAGCAAGTACATCGATTGAAATTGAACTACCATGCATGCTCCATGAAAAGAATAAATATATATTGAAAAGGTTAGTTCTTTTGCTAAAGAATAAGAAAGGGCGTTATCTCTAAAAGCAACGTCACCTTCCATATGTAGAGTGATGTGATATCTCTGATTGTTTATAAATTTGACATAGTTCAACAACAAAAGCGTGAAATGTTACAACAAGGAAGAAAATCTAGAAATTATTTCAGAAATTATCACTATAGAAAGGATTAACATAAGTTTTTGGAAATACAAATTTTCCAGCGTACTACAGTGCCTAAAATCCTTAGATCATCTCACACCTATCAAATGCTCTAGGAATTGGAATTCAGAATCTATAATCATGGTGCAATGTCACATCTCTCACCACATCAGTGGTAGAGACACACCTTTGGAGAGAAACCATGATGGATAAGTCAAAATATTCTTAAGATGAAGGATATGGTTAGGGTTGTAATATTTCAAAGAGTCGGCTCCGTTGAACCAATAAAAATTAATTTGAAATTATGGATAAACAGGTATAAGACCAGTGGAACAATTTATAAATTGCATTTACTCTCAACAAAAATTACGATTCAAGAGTTAGGCTTACTATGCCATTATCATCATCATCATCATATATATATATATATATATATATATATATATATATATATATATATATTGGAAGTTATAGAAACCTGCAAAGTGAATAATATAGATTTAGAATTTTAGAAGAAGATTACCATAAAGATCACCTACAATTACATTAGATGGAAATATTCTAGAGGAGGTTTTGTGTGGTAACCTAGTTGATTATTCTCATTTGTGTATTTTTTATTGTGATGCATTTGCCAACATGCCTAAATAAAGAGGTACAAACTTGACCCAAAGTTAAGGAAATGTGTTTTTCTCAATTATGATAATGCAGTAAAGGGGTATAGACTATGGGATCCTACTGACCATAAGGTAATTGTTAGCCAAGATTCTATTTTTATGAAAATTCCATGCAAATGAAGGAGGTACAATAGTAACATGAGATTACAACTATTTGAAGTAGAAATGAGTGAAGATGAAAATGAAGCTTCTCATCAACGTGAAGAATGGCGATTTCAACAACCACAACTCAAAATATCTACACATCCCAAGAGATGTCTAGGAAGGTATTCTCTTGATTTGCAGTCTTTTTTTGCTTTGTTAATAGATGGTGGTGAACCTAGTTCATTTTAGGAAGATAGAGAATTTGAGAAATAAGATAAATGGAGGAAATCCATGGATGAAGAAATAAAAGCTTTAAATAAGAAAAAAACATGGGAACTTGTGGATCTCCAACCAGAAAGAAAATTTGTTGGAAATAACTGGGTGTATAAAGTAAAGAAGAACAATGAAGGGTTGATGGAACGTTATAAATCTTGATTGGTAGAAAAAGGATATGTGCAGAAGTTGGAAATAGATTTTAATGAAATTTTCTCTCCAATTGAGAATATTTCTGTTGTAAGGGTTTTACTTGCACTTGCAGTAGCACATGATTTAGAGTTGGAACACCTAGATGTAAAAAATGTTTTTTTGCATGGTGATCTTGATGAAGAAATTTATATGGATCATCCTTAGGGATATAAATAAAGAGGAAAAGATAATTTGGTTTTAAAACTCAAAAAATATTTGTATGGATTGAAATAGGTGCCAAGGATGTGGTGCAGAAAAATTGACACAATAAAGAGCCAAGGTTTTAGTATAAGTGAGGCTGACCATTGTGCATAAGAGGTTTACTGATGGCAGTTTTATTTATCTTGTTATTGTATGTTGATGATATGTTGGCTACAAGACCTAACATGAATAAAATAATTGATCTCAAGGTGTAGTTGGCTAGGACATTAGAAATGAAGAATTTAGGAGCAACAAAACAAATTCTAGGGATGAAGATACATAGGGACATAATATGTAGAAAAATATGGATAAGTCAAAAGTCATGTATAAAGAAGATTCTACAGTGCTACAATATGCAAAATGAAAAACCAATTAGTACCCTACTTCCTTCACACTTCAAATTGTCTTACAAACAATGTCCTGGAACAAAAGCATAGAAGAGAAGCATGTTTCATGTGCCATGTTTATAAATAATTGGGATCCTCATGTTGGCCATAGTGAGTGCCAGACCAAATATTACTCAAGATGTAATAATTTCTAGTCAGTTCATGATGAATATTTGTAAGGAGCATTGGAATGCTATGAAGTGGATTCTCATATATTTAAGGGGCACTTTAGACACTACTATTTGCTATAAATCAGAAAATTTACAAATTAAAGGTTTTTCAAAATTCGATTTTAATGGAGACAGGAATGGATGAAAGTATACTATAGGATATAATTTCACTCTTGTTGGTGGAGTTGGAAGATGGAGAACTAATTTGCATCCAATGGTGGCCTTATTATCCACTAAAGCAGAATATGTGGTAGCAATTGAGGCTAGTAAAGAGGCAATATGGCTGGAGCGACTAATGGATGAATTCAAGATGATACAACGGGGTCACTTTGCACTATGATAGTCAAAGTGATATTCACTTAGTGAGGAATCCGACATTTCATGATCACATGAAACATATTGATATTAAGTACCATTTCATACAAAAAGTGGTGGAAAAAGGTAGGATCTTTTTAGATAAAATTGGTGTTGATGAGAATACTGCAGATATCCTTACAAAATGGTTTTAATAAAAATTTCAAAATGGCTACACATTTTAAATTTGTTGTTTGTAATTACTTATATTAAATGTGGGATTTATAATCACATTGTAAGCTAAAAAAGGTTGTTAGTTCTCACCCCTCCCCTTAGTTAGACGAATATCAATTTCATATCAATTTCATTACTTTATATCAATTTCATTATTTTAATTTTACCTGGTTAATCAAATGTTACCTTGTTAATCATTTTGGTCTCCATTAAAATAATTTCATTCGCTTAATTTATTCCTTAATAAACTAAATCTTATTAATTTCTAATTTAATCACATCCCTAATTAATTTGCCCCTATTAAATTTGTATCATCCCATTCGAACAAATTGAATTAATACCCTTTGTATCCTTATAATAGCAATTGCATAGCATTATTAATTCTTTATAATAGTTACTTCAACTTCCCTCTATAGTTTTTCTCCATTATTTGTTATCATCAATACGAAAAATTTCCAACTAAAATTTTATTTTTTCATTTTCACCCTTATAGTCATATGAATAAACTAAATATTTTGAGCCATATTTTTTTACTCATTTATTTATTATTAAATATTTTATTTTCCTCACTATTTTTTCTATTTATCATTAGTAAAAGATTCTCTCTAAATATTAATTGTATTTTGTGTCCCCTCCCTTCATTCTTCGATCTTTCCACCATTGTTTCAAAAATTTCTACCATAAATTTTTAATGCCTATTTCCTCCATTCTTATTTATACTCAACTTTATTCTTTTCTGACCATAAGCAGATTCATTTTGGTTCTCTGAAGATGGGTGGAGTTTCCAATCGAAACATTGGTTCTAAAAATACCACATAGTGAATATCCAGAAGTAATGACACAATATCCTTACAAACTTTGCCAGGACGTAGAAGATTAAATAGTGCAAAACTTGTCTGGGCTTGCTGAAAATGTGGTGAAGGTAGCATTGGGAAATGGCATGTGGGTGGAAAACATTGAAAAGGAAATTCTTGTATACTAACTTAAAATGGGATATTTTTAAGAGATGAAATTCTTATAGTAGATCTATTTACTAGGCCCACACATTGTTTGTATGCATCAGGCATTCAAGGGGTCCACCAGGTCTACACTCTTTTGGGATTTGGGGGAGATTCCCCGAGGATAAAATTTCTAGACCCTTCTAGTGTATTTCACTTCCTTCTAGAACTCTCATTTGTATTATATAAAATGAGAGTGACCCCTCAGCATTATAACACAAGAGAGATAGAAAAGAGAATTGTAAGTTTTTGGCTGAGTAATAATAAAAGATCGAAGATGTCATTGCCTCGTGATTTTACTTCTGTATAGTAGGGTTTCCACATAAATCTTATGTTTTATTTTTATTATTTTTTGCTTCTATTTTTATATTTTTCTAACATCCAAATGGACTCGCAACTAGTGGCATTAGATTCCAAATACTCAGCTTCTAATCAACTAAGTGCCACAAAATTTTGCTTCTTTTTGAACTAGGATATAATCGTTGATCCCAAGCTAAAGAAGCACCCCAAGGTTCTCTTTTTGTCTATTTAAATTCCTTCCAATATGCATCTATATACCCCTAAAACTTCACTTCACCATATTAAATATATCTTGTACTATACTCCAATGCACCCCTCAAGAATATGAGTACATCTTTTTCTACCACTCAATGCTCCTGCATCAGCACTACCATGAACTGACTCGAGGTGTTCACTACAACACACATATATATAGACTAATGTTTACCAAATACATTAAGGATAGTATCAAGTGCTTGTACAAAATAGGGCCCACTAACTTCTAATGTGAAGTTGTCACCTTCTTCAAATTGGTGATCATGGGTGTGGCCATATTTTTGTAGTCATCCTTCTGAAACATCTTAAGGATATTAATTGCATACTTACCCAAGCCAAGGAATATCTCCCCTCGACTCTGATAAACCTAAAAACCTCATAACTAATTAATCATGCCAATGTCCTTCATTTTAAACTCATCTTACATATCTTCTTTGCACCCTCCAATGAGCTTCTCTATACCTATAAGAAATAATCCATCTACATACAACTTCTAAGAATATCTCCTAAACAACTAACTCAAGGCCAACCCCGCAAGGGAGATCTAATAAACCTAGTTACCACACTCTTTCAGAGGAATAAACATCTCCAGATATACAATAGGGTCTCTTCGGAGGGATGAAACATCTCCGGAATAATAAAGTAAAAATATAATATTATTAGAAGTTACAATATTTCAACACTCCCCCTTAACGAGAAGGATATTATAACAACATCTGCAAGAGAAAGGAGTCATAAACTACATGATACAGGATACATCTATAAATCATTGGAAGCTTTCTTCATACATCATCAGTAACTCAAACAATTACTAGAACATCTTCAAGATATTCAATACTAGATCTTCATCTTCTACAGCACTCGAACAGATACAGCAACGTCATCATCATCTGGATCCTCTTGATCAACAACATCATCGTCTGGATCTACCGATCAACATCATCATCTGGATCACTCAATCAACAACCTCATCGTCTGGATCTACTGATCAACATCATCATCTGGATGTCTCGATCAACAGCCTCATTTTTTGGATCTACCAATCAACATCATCATCATCAGGATCCTCTCGATCAACAACATCGTCATCTGGATCCTCTCGATCAACAGCATCGTCATCGCAACATACTCTGCAATGCACATGATCCTATTACGGGATGATCAATCCCTCTCACTTTAGGACATAGGTCCAAGAATGGTACAATCCTGATCCACTTATTGTTAAATTTTCAGAATTTACTTCAATCTGATCTAGGATCTTAACTGAGAGAATAGCATGTACAGCATATCTACAACATATCAATCATGGAGACAATAATGCAAGCACACAAGAGACACAAAGATTTACTTGGGGAAAACCATAAAGGTGAAAAACCCCAATAACTTCCTCAAAGATAGATAGAGCAATGATACAACCAACCATGAGAGATAGACACAACCTAGCAGTAGATCCTCCTCCTCCATAAGTGCGCCACTCCTCCTTGAGTGCATGACTGAGAAGTGAGTGAGCAAATAGAGTGCTTCCCGCACTCTATTTATACTTGACTTGACTTGCCTTTTTACCTAACTCATGTAGGCTCGAACTTAACCACATAACATAATGATGACTAGGCCGACCCCCAATAGGGTGGTCTAATAACCCTTTGACCCACATGACTTATACAGGACCGACCCCAACAAGGTGGTCTAATAACCCATCAAGTATAAGTTACGACACTTACAATATAAATGACGACACTTCCGTATAGAGGAATAATAACATCTCTATAGGAATACAATATACATATATGTGAAATACATTCTGAAGTTACATATACATCAACACTCCCTCTTAACTAGGAAGGTATTTCTTAGCATAGTTCTTCTAGCACAAGTCATCTTCTCTGGATCATCGTCACTACTGCTGCTATCTCAATCAATCTCTGAATCTACTCATCATAGGAAGTTCTACAGAGCCAGTCCTTTTTCATACTGGATGTAGGCCCACCACCTGCAGGTCTTCATCATCACTGGCCATACTGTGGAATCCTCAGGACTTATTACATGCGTCACAAAATCTCGAAAGAGCATCCCAGGATGTTACGGGTACACAACTTCGACCTGTAGGATCTCCCAGGGTGCTATTACATGTGACCCCACCACAAAACCTCGAAAGAGCATCCCAGGATGTTACGGGTACACAACTCCAACCTGAAGGATCTCCCAGGGCGCTATTACATGTGGTCACCACAAAACCTAGCAAGAGCATCTCAGGATGTTACGGGTACACAACTCCGACTTGAAATCTCCCAGGGCACAAATTACATTTGGTCATGGAAAAACCTCGAAAGAGCATCTCAGGATGTTACGGGTACACAACTCCGACCTGAAATCTCCCAGGGCACAAATTACATGCCATAGGACAAAACCTCGCAAGAGCATCTCAAGATGTTACGGGTACACAACTCCGACCTGAAATCTCCCAGGGCACAAATTACTTGTCCTCCCAGAGCAATGTCTCGAAAGAGCATCCCAGGCTATTACGGGTACACAACTCCAACCTATAGGATCTCCCAGACATGCTCATCTGCACAACCTGATCCATGGCCATAGAGTATCAACCTGATACTCACCATACATCATCCTAATGTATCCATGATCATCCTAATCATCATCACTGCAACGTCCTGCTGCATGTCATCTAGAGCAACATCCTGAAGCTCATCTTCCATGATCATCCTGATCATCACTGCAACATCCTGCTGCATGTCATCATACATGATCCACCTGATTATCAATGCATCTACCTGATGCATACCAAGTATCTACCTGATACATATCGTCATACATGATCCACCTGATCATCAATGCATCTACCTGATGCATACCAAGTATCTACCTGATACATATCATCATACATGATCCTCCTGATCATACAATGTATCCACCTGATACAAATACAAATACATGATACATATCACCATACATGATCCACCTGATCATACAATATATCCACTTAATACATATACAGATACATGGTCCAAGCATCCAACATGATGCATACATACATACATAAAAATTATCCAACTGATCATATCCAGCATCCAACATGATGCGTACATACATACATAAAAATGATCCAACTGATCATATCCAGCATAAACCAGAACATCATCCTAATGCTCATCATCCAGCGCTTACATCCACAGCCATGTGAAGGATCCTCCTTCCAACATGCTTGGAATGGCTTCAGCAAAAGTGTCCATCACTTCTTCCTCGAAGTGTCCTCGATATGAAGAACGCCAACCCTCTCTCTGAAGTACTCGAACTTCACTCTGGCTAGTGGCTTCGTCAGCACATTTGCAATCTGCTCATCCATCGCAACATACAGAAGCTTCACAGCTCCTCTCTGCACCATATCCCTGATATAGTGATATTTGATCTCTATGTGTTTTGACCTGTCATGAAACACTGGGTTCTCGGATGGCTTCACACAAATCTGGTTATCACAGAAGATACCAGTGGCCTCCAACGGGAGATCAAATAACTCAAACAGTAGCTTCCGTAGCCATACTGCCTCACAACTAGCTGAGCAGGCTGCAACATACTTTGCCTCAGCTGTACTGAGTGCTACGCGGGACTGCTTCCTGCTAAACCAAGAGATCACACCTAATCCCATACTGAAGCAACACCCAGATGTGCTCTTCCTATCTGCAGCACTGCCAGCCCAATCTGAATCAACATAACCCTGCAGGTTAAACTTTTGATTCACCTCATACTTGAGCCCATAATCCATTGTACCCTTCAGGTACCTCAGAACATGCTTTACAACAACCAGGTGAACACTCCTCGGATCCGTCAGGACCTGGCTCAATGTGTTCACAGCAAAGCAAATGTCTGGTCTCATGTTCGTTAGGTACATCAAGGACCCAATCATCTGACGATACATAGAAACATCAATTGGCTCAGATGAAGCATCACATAGAAGCTTCAGATTCGATGCTATAGGTGTGACCATGGCCTTGCAATCCATCATCCCAAATCTCTTCAGGATATCTACTGTGTACTTCCCTTGACCAAGGAAGATCCCACCTGCACTCTGCCACACCTCCATACCTAGGAAATAGTGCATCATTCCCAAATCTTTGTTGCTGGAACAAATGTTGTAGTCGTTTTTGTAGGTGAAGATATGCGGTCTTTCCTACAAAACAGGTTAAATTACATGATTAGAAATATGTCATAATTTTCAGAGCAAATTCTTACACATAAAGAAATATGTCATACAGTCATGCAACTGTCTTAGCTAATGCTTCAATACAACATTTATCCATATCCCATAACTTTCTAGATGCCTTCCAATCTCTACCAGAACATTGTTAAGAGTGTGCACAACTCCCAACATGTCAGCAAAGAGGTTTCATTCTAGATAAGTAGCAATGGAATGTTGTACAATGCCATAGGCCACTTACCCATGTATATTAGTAGTATACTGTTCATCAATGCAACTATTCTAATATGCACAATACATATCCTAAGTCTAGGAACATGAGCATATACATCATTGAACAATTTTACTCAAATATGCAAGAAATTAAAATACTTATCTTTGTTTGTTCGTTGGGTGGACTCCCTCTGAGTCTTTGCTTCCTTGCAGGAGATGCTGGAGTCCTAATCTGAAGTAGGTTCTTCTACACCTTTCTATTGTGGAATGTAGAAAGATGGTCAACTCCCTCTGAATATCTGCATCCTTGCAGAAACTACTGAAGTGTGCTCCTTTGCTTTCTTGCAGGAACAACTGGAGTGTGCTCCTTTGCTTTCTTGCAGGAGCAACTGGAGTGTGCTCCTTTGCTTTCTTGCAGGAGCAACTGGAGTGTGCTCCCTCTTGATCTTTGCTTCCTGAATTACCTGTTCTTGAACTCATATTCATCCTTGGTCCCTATGCATGCTTATTAGTATCATGATTGTGTTATCCTTGTGATCTCATATAAAATCATACATTCATTAGTATACTATTAAAACACAATAATTTCAAGCATGTATAGTCATGATCATTTCAAACAGAATAATAAGCATTAGCATTCAAGGTTTATGTGGGATTCTTATGGTTAGTCAAATCATAAGAAACATAACATGTCTAAACCTGTAATTACTCAAACCTATGACTCTTCAGGTTAGTTGAATCATCAATCAAGATAAGAGATATAATATGCATAAAAAACTGTGATTATTCAAACCTATACCTTCATGATTCTTTTGGTTATTCATATCATCAATTATGGTGAGAAACATAATATGCATACAACCATGATTATTCAAACTTATGACTTCATGAATAATTATTATCAACAACACAACAGTATAAGATCCTAACCCAAGGTAGGATTCTAGCTTGATATAGGAAAAACATACCTGGATTAGCATGCTAGCTAGTTATGTCTAACATACCCGCATAATGTCTTCTGGTTCTCTTCAGTGACTTGTTCTAGTAACCTGCATGTCTCAGATGTTAACCATTAAAAAACCAAGTTATACATACCTCGGAAATGGATCTTCTATGAGATCCATGACAATGGATGAATCTTTGTCCTCATGTTATCATGACCATATGTTCTTGGACCAGAACATGATTTGTCTTTCTTGGTGTACCTTTCATGTTAGTAGACAACATAAACCTCATACAACACCATAATGCATTAGTACAATCATAAGTGTCAACACCCTAATCAATGAATATTTTCTATCGTGCACTCATAATTTTATTAAGGTGATATGACAAGTCTAAAATCAAGATTGTACTAACCGTAATAACATGAAGACAAACATACCATAAACTTAATCATGAACAAATCTCAAAACATACCTCGATGAGTCATACCTGTCAAGATCGCTTGTAATCTTCTTATGTAAGGCCTTAGCCTCATCTCCCTCTGAAACAGGAACTTCTTCACTCATGCAGGTGACCAATCCATCTTCTTCTAGGATTAACCCAATCCACTTGATTTGCAAGAACTGGATCTGGAGCTAGATTAGGGTTTGTCAAAGAAACCCCAAAAATTCAAACTTTGAATTTCAAACTTCTGACAGGATAGAAATATACGCCTTGATGAGCTGACCAAGCTGGTATATTCAGAATTTGAAAACTGCAAAGTTTCACTCCTCAAATTTGCCTTTGAAACTTCCGAATTCACTGGACGTGACCCTGAACTAGGGTTTGATGAAGCCCACTCTTTTGCCCAATCAAAAGGTTTGATCCAAAGCTATAAGCTTATATTTTTCTGAGGAGCTTCCAGCCGTGGTCACAGATTTCAAAAATTCTCATTTTTACAGAAGCCCTAATTTTCCACTTTTCTAATCAAAGTCCCGAACTAGGGTCTAATCAAGCCCGACCTTCTGCCCAACCAAAAATTATGATTTTGGTCTCTAAATTTTTATTTTGATGAGTAGCATTCAGCCATGGTCTCCGATTACAAAAATTCCAACTTTCTCCAAAGCCTTAAATTCCGGAAGCCATGAATGAAGGTACTAAAAAATAATTCTGTTTTGACAGAAATATGTACCTGGTTGTTTCTGGTGTAACTCCAAACTTTTTGATCCACAGGGTCTGAAAACATTTCCTGAGATATCCTGACCTATTATCTTTCCATCCTGACAGGTCTGACCTCAATTGGATTCTCTGAGAGAGAGTTATGCCAAATGTCGCAATGTGACCTGTTTTGGGATAATACAGGAGTGCGAACTTGTACAGCGTGCCACGTGTCACTATTTGAACTTCGGCCTCTGAAAATTTTTCCTGAGATAGCTCGGCCTATTATATTTCCATCCTAACAGGTCTGAACTCAATTGGACTCTCTGAGAGAGAGTTATGCCAAGTGTCGCAACGTGACCTGTTTATGGGATAAAACAGTAGAGCGAACGTGTACGGCGTACCACATGTCACTGGTTTCTGAAAAAGTTTTCTGAGATATTACAGTCTGTGTACTACCTTTCACTTTTCATGAAATTTCATTTGGAGCTTCCTAGCCCAAGTTATGACCTTTTTCCCAGGGTCACCGAATTTTGACTCAGATCTGGAAGAGGCAGAAACCCTATATTGCACAGATCATAAATCAAAAAGTAAAACGAATTAGAGGTTGTCTTTTGGACACAAGGTACCTGGAGATCTTAGCTTCGGCCTGTAACAATTTCAGATCCGAAAAATTTTCCAAAACGGATTTATAGCGAAAGTGCTACGATGACTGGTTTTTGCTATATCAAGCCCTAGCATTGTAAGTGCAACAAGTGTCATACATGCCATATCATGCCTTCTTTCAGGCTAGCTCTGATACCATGTTAAATTTTCAGAATTTACTTCAATCTGATCTAGGATCTTAACTGAGAGAACAGCATGTACAGCATATCTATAGCATATCAATCATGGAGACAATAATGCAAGCACACAAGAGACACAAAGATTTACTTGGGGAAAACCATAAAGGTGAAAAACCCCAATAACTTCCTCAGAGATAGATAGAGCAATGATACAACCAACCATGAGAGATAGACACAACCTAGCAGCAGATCCTCCTCCTCCATAAGTGCGCCACTCCTCCTTGAGTGCATGAGTGAGAAGTGAGTGAGCAAATAGAGTGTTTCCCGCACTCTATTTATACTTGACTTGACTTGCCTTTTTACCTAACTCACGTAGGCTCGAACTTAACCACATAACATAATGCTGACTAGGCCGACCCCCAATAGGGTGGTCTAATAACCCTTCGACCCACATGGACGACCCCCAATAGGGTGGTCTAATAACCCTTTGACCCACATGACTTATACAGGGCCGACCCCAACAAGGTGGTCTAATAACCCATCAAGTATAAGTTACGACACTTACAATATAAATGACGACACTTCCGTATAGAGGAATAATAACATCTCTATAGGAATACAATATACATATATGTGAAATACATTCCGAAGTTACATATACATCAACACTTATGGGATGATCAATCCCTCTCAATTTAAGTCATCCCTCATGTCTATGGACGATGCAAGCCAGATCAACTTATAGAATGATCAATCCTTATCACTTTAAGACATCTCTCATGTCTAGGGATGATGCAATCCCAATCGACTTACATGATGATTAATCCTTATCACTTTAAGACATCTCTCATGTCTAGGGACAATGCAATCCCAATCGACTTACAGGATGATTAATCCTTATCACTTTAAGACATCTCTCATGTCTAGGGATGATGCAATCCCAATCGACTTACAGGATGATTAATCCTTATCACGTTAAGACATCTCTCATGTCTAGGGATGACGCAATCCTAATCGAATTATAGGATGATCAATCCTTATCACTTTAGGACATAAGTCCAAGGATGATGCAATCCTGATCTACTTACAGGATGATCAATCCTGATCCTTTTAGGACACCTATCATGTCTATGGACGATGCAGTCCAGATCTACTTATAGGATGATCAATCCTGATCCTTTTAAGACACCTCTCATGTCTAAGGATGATGTAGTCCTTGATCCATTTAAGACACCTCTCATGTCTAAGGACGATGCAGTCCTTGATCCATTTAAGACACCTCTCATGTCTAAGTACGATGCAGTCCTTGATCCATTTAGGACAAATCTCATGTTTAGGGACGATGCAGTCCGTGATCCATTTAAGACAAATCTCATGTCTAGGGACGATGCAGTCCATGATACGTTTAAGACAAATCTCATATCTAGGGACAATGCAGTTCGTGATCCATTTAAGACAAATCTCATGTATAGGGACGATGCAGTCCATGATCTGTTTAAGACAAATCTCATGTCTAGGGACAATGAAGTCCATTATCCATTTAAGACAAATATCATGTCTAGGGACAATGCAGTCTGTGATCCGTTTAAGACAAATATCATGTCCAGGGACGATGAAGTCCTATCACATACATTTTGAACCAAATGTTTAGGGACGATGCAATCCTATCACGTGCATTTTGAACCAAATGTTCAGGGACGATGCAGTCCTATCACGTACATTTTGAACCAAATGTTCAGGGATGATGCAGTCCTATCATGTACATTTTCAACCAAATGTTCAGGGATGATGCAGTCCTATCACGTACATTTTGAACCAAATGTTTAGGGATGATGCAGTCCTATCATGTACATTTTGAACCAAATGTTCAGGAACGATGCAGTCCTATCACGTACATTTTGAACCAAATGTTCAGGGACGATGCAGTCCTATCACGTACATTTTGAACCAAATGTTTAGGGACGATGTAGTCCTATCACGCACATTTTGAACCAAATGTTTAGGGATGATGCAGTCCTATAACATACATTTTGAACCAAATGTTCAGGGACGATGCAATCCTATCACGTACATTTTGAACCAAATGTTTAGGGACGATGCAGTCCTATCACGTACATTTTGAACCAAATGTTCAGGGACAATGCAGTCCTATCACGCACATTTTGAACCAAATGTTCAGGGAGGATGCAGTCCTATCATGTACATTTTGAACCAAATGTTCAGGGACGATGCAGTCCTATCACGTACATTTTGAACCAAATGTTCAGGGACGATGCAGTCCTATCACTTACATTTTGAACCAAATGTTTAGGGACGATGCAGTCCTATCACTTACATTTTGAACCAAATGTTCAAGGACGATGCAGTCCTATCATGTACATTTTGAACCAAATGTCTAGGGACGATGCAATCCTATCATCCACTTAGACCAAGTCTAAGAATCACACATCGACCTAGTTGTCGAAACAGGTAGCCTCATCATCGACCTCATTGTTGGAACAAATAACCTCATCAATATTCTCATCAATACAGGTATCCACATCATCTACCTCACCGTTGATGCAGGCAATCTCATCATCAGTGACCATATCACTCCCCCTTTCGAGGAGGGTCCTTCTAAACTACACCAAGCGTGTCTCGAAAATACTCAAACTTTATTCGAGACAGAGGTTTGGTTAATATATCAGCAACTTGTTTGTCAGTGCTCACATACTCGAGCTTGATAGCTCCTTTCTGCACCATATCCCTATGTGCATTGACTTATCATGGAATACTGGATTCTCTGTCATCTTGATACAACTCTGGTTATCACACAGGATCACAGTGGGGTCCATCTCTAAGTCAAACAATCTTGATAACAACTTTCGAAGCCATATCGCTTCATAACTAGCAGAGCAAGCAGCTATATTTCGCTTCGGTTGTGCTGAGAGCCATACTAGACTGCTTCCTGCTAAACCATGAGATCATGGCAGATCCCAGACAATAACATCCGCCCGATGTGCTCTTCATGTATGATACACTTCCTTCCCAATCAACATCTATGTAGCCATACAATCTGAAGTCATGATCTCCAAGATAACATAGACATAAGTCTATCGTACCCTTTAGGTACCTCATCACATGCTTTGCAGCTATCAGGTGAACATGCCTAGGTTCCACTAGATACTGACTCAAGGTGTTCACAGCAAAGCATATATCTAGCCTTGTATTCATCAAAGACATCAATGACCCAATAATTTGTCTATACAGAGTCATATCCACTAACTCTGATGAGTCATCAGCTAACATCTTCAAGTTGGAATCCATGGGAGTGGCCATGGCTTTGCATTCCAACATATCAAATCTTTTCAAGATTTCTACAACATACTTTCCCTTGTTGAGAAAGATTCATTCTTTCCATACTTCCAGTAATGCATCAATCCAAGATCTTTCATCTCAAATTCTGTAGCTAGCTTCTTCTTGTTTTCCATGATCTGTTTCTCATTCCCTGTCAAAAATATATCATCCACATATAATAATAGTATGACAGGTTCATCATCCATAACCTTAAGGTAAAGGTTAGGATCAGCTTTGCTTTTGGTAAATCCCAAGCTTTTAAAGACGCTATCAACTCTCCCTCTGTGACTGAATATCATTCACACTTTGCATTGAGTGTTCTTCTGCATATCTATCCGTGCCATCTTTGGTCAGATGGGTCTACTAATATGAGGCTCAATATCATTCGAACTCTGTGGCAAGTTCCTTCTTGCATCCATGTAAGAGAAGAATTTCATATGTATATAGACACCATCTTAAACCTTCTAGCAAAGGTTGAAATCTGCATCACCCATGGTGATCATTAAGCAAATCAAATGACAAATCGATCATGGGTATCCGTACAGAGCTTTCTTCAATTGAGTCCTGGGAGTTTTCTCGATTCATACTTTTTCTTCAATTACACAATTAAAAGAATGGTCTTATCTAGCCACTTGGAGCAAACATCTCGTCATGATCCTCTTCTTCTTTCTAATAGAATCTTCTAGCCATGAGCCTTCCATAGTATGTTTGATTTGTAAGTCTTCTTGTTGAACATCCATCACTTGTTCGGTGTTCATCATCCTTCTTTTGTAGATCATACCACATGATCTTTTCTACAAATCAAAGTTAATTACATGATTAGTAATGCTTCATAATCATTAAATCTATTGAGATATTGTAACTTCTAAGAATATTATATTTGTACTTTATTATTCCGTAGATGTTTCATTCCTAAGTGGAGACCCTATTGTATATCCAGAGATGTTTTATTCCTCCGTGGAGAATGTGATAACTTGGGTTGTTAGACTTCCCTAGTGGGGTCGGCCCTATATGAGTCATGTGGGTTAAAGGGTTATTAGACCACCCTAGTGGGGTCGGCCCTATCACATTATGTTAAGTGGTTAAGTTGGGGCCGACCTAGTTAGAGTTAAAAGTCAAGTGAAGTAGTGTATAAATAGAGCAGGTGTGTTCCTCATTTATAACATAGTCACTCACTTGTGATTGGCACATGAGAGATAGAGAGGGATCAGATATGGAGGATAAGGAGCTCATTTTTGGGGATTACATCTTTGTATTTTTTGGTCATCTATATTGAGGAAGCTTTGCTGGGTTTTCTACCCCATGAGGGTTTCCCAGGATAAATTGTGTCTCTTGTGTTTATGCTGTGCTTGTTGTTCTTTCAGTGATCCTGTATATGCTATTGTTGTGAAATGGAATGTAATACTGATATTTTCTATCTTTGCATATTGAATCTTAACATGGTATCAGAGATATCCTGAAGGAAGGCAATGTATGGCACTTACGACACTTGTCTGCGACAATTTGAAAGTTAGGGTTTTATATAGAAAAAACCAGTCATCGTGGAACTTTCTCTATAAATCCATTTTGTCTAAGGTTTAGGATCTGAAACTTCTACAGGTCGTAGATCACATCCCCCTATACCTTGTGTCCAAAGGAAAGCCTCATATTCATTGTAATTTGTGATTTATGATCCGTACAAGTTAGGGTTTCTGCCTCTTCCATATCTTAATCATAAACAGGTGACCTAGGAAAAAAGGTCATATCTTGGGCTAGGAAGCTCCAAATTAAATTTCGTAAAAAGTGACTGGTAGGGCATAGACAGCAGTTTCAAAGGTCTACTTTTAAGAGGCCTAAGTTGAACCAGTGACATGTGGCACGTCGTACAAGTTCATTCTCCTCTTTTATCCCATAAACAGGTCACATTGTGACACTTGGTATAACTCTCTCTTAGAAAATCCAATTGTGGTCATACCTGTGGGTTTGGAAATATGATAGGTCAGGATACCACAATCTGAATTTTTAGACATTGTGGATTCGTAATTTCAGAGATGCACCAGAAACAATCAAGTGCATATTTCTGTCAAAACAGAATTGGATTCTAAGCACCTTCATTCTTGGCTTGCCATTGCTGCGAGAATTTAGGGATTCAAAGAAAGTTGCAATTTTTGAAATCTGTGACCGCAGCTAGAAGATCCTCAGAAAAATCGAAGTTTACAGTACAATATAGAACCTTTTGGTTGGGCAGAAGGCCGAGCTTTATCAAACCGTAGTTCGGGATCCTGTCTAGAAGATTCAGAAGTTTCAAAGGCAATTTTGAGGGGTCAAATTTTGCAATTTTCAAAATTGAAGTATACCAGCTTGATCAGCTCATCAAGGCACATCTTTCAATCCATTCATAAGTTTGGAATTCAAAATTTGAATTTTTAGGGTTTCTATGACAAACCCTAATCCAGCTCCAGATCCAGTCTCAGCAAATCAAAGAGGAATGGGTTAATCCTAGAAGAGAATAAATTGGACACTTGCATAAGTGACGAAGTTCCAGTTCCAGAGGGAGATGCACGGGAGATTAGGCTAAGGCCTTACATAAGAAATCTACAGGCAATCTCAACAGGTATGACTTGAGGAGATACAGGTATGTTTTGAAATATGTTCATGATTGAGTTTATGATTGTCTTCATATTATTTAGGTTAGTACAATCTTGATTAATGTTAGACTTGTCTTATCACCCTAGTAAAAGTATGAATGCATGTGAATGATAGAATACATTCATTGATTAGGGTTATGACACTTATGATTGTACCAATGCACTATGGTGTTGTATGAGGTTGTTGTTTTCCGCTAACAAGATACAGATACATCAAGAAAGACAAATCAAGTTCTATGACCATGATGACATGAAGACAAAGACTAATCCATATTCTTTGATCACATAGAAGCTCTACTTACGAGGTATGCATGGCTTTGCTCTACTATGCTTAACTTATGATATATGCAGGTTCTAGCACAATGTCTCTAAATCATTGAAGATAATAAAGAAGATATTGTTTGGGTATGTTAAGACATAACCAAGCTTGATAATCCAGGTATGTTTTCCTATATCAAGTTAGAATCCTACTTTGTTAGGATCTTAGGCAAGTATAACTATGTATGAAATGATCATGACCATACATACTTAAGATTATTTAGAATTATAATGTTTTGATAGTATTGAGATTATACTAATGAATGTATGATTATGTATGAGATCATGATGATGACACTAGTGCACACTTAAGCATGCATAGTGGTCCAGGATGGATAGAAGTTCAAAGACATATAATCATGAAGGGAAAATAAAGATTAAGCGGGAGGAAACCACACAAACATAAAAGATAAGTATTTAAGTTGTCATTTGAATTACTTCTTGAATCTCTGAATAGTCAATGATATTGCTCGTAATAGTTGTGTGCATATTTGTATTCCTAGAATATATCATGCTGAGTGTAAACATTCATATAGCATTGAACAGTATACTACTAATATGCATATGATTGGTAAGTTGGACAAACATTCCATTGTTGCTTGTCTAGAATGAAACCTCTTTGTTGACATGCTGAGAGCTGTGCACGCTCCTGATAGTATGTTCTGGTAGAGATGGAAGGCATCTAGATAGCCACTGTATGCATATATGATATGGAAAAGTGTTGTGACAAAGTATTGGTCAAGATAGTTGCATAACTATGTGAATCATATCTGTATGCATAATAGGTTATCATGTCAACATGATTTGATGATTATGAAGTATTACTAATCATGTAATTAATTTTGATTTGTAGGAAAGACCAAGAAGAATGATTAACACCGAACAAGTGATGGATGTTCAGCAAGAAGATTTACAAATCAAACATACTATAGAAGGCTCGTGGCTAGAAGATTCTCTTAGAAAGAGGAAGAGGATCATGACGAGATGTTTGCTCCAAGTGGCTAGATAAGACCATTCTCTTAATAGTGTAATTGAAGAAGAAGTGTGAATCAAGAAAACTCCCAAGATTCAATTGAAGAAAGCTCTGTACGGGTACCCAGGATCGATAATCATTTGATGAGCTTAATGATCACCATGGGTGATGTGGATTTCAACCTTTTCTACAAGGTTGAAGATGGATTCTATATACAAATGACATGGATGCAAGAAGGAACTCACCACAGAGTTCGAATGATATTGAAGCTCATATCAGTAGACCCATTTGACAGGAGATGGCAAAGATAGATATGCAGAAGATCACTCAATGCAGAGTGTGAATGATGTTCAGTCACAGAGGGAGAATTGACAGTTTCTTGACAAGCTTGGGCTTTACCAAGAGTAAATATGATCCTAACCTTTATCTCAAGGTTATGGATGATGAACCTGCCATATTGTTGTTGTATGTAGATGATCTATTTATGACTGGGAATGAGAAACAGATCATGGAAATCAAGAAGAATATAGCTACAGAATTTGAGATGAAAGATCTCAGATTGATGCATTACTTCCTAGGTCTGAAAGTATGGAAAGGCTCAGAAGGAATCTTTCTCAACCAGGGAAAGTATGCTCTGGAAATATTGAGAAGATTTGATATGTTGGAATGTACAACCATGGCCACTCCCATGGATTCCAACTTGAAGCTGTTAGCTGATGACTCATCAGCGTTAGTGGATGTAACTCTATACAGATAGATTATTGGGTCATTGATGTATCTGATGAATATTAGGCCAGATATATGCTTTGCTGTGAACACCTTAAGTCAGTATCTAGTGGAACCTAGGCGTGTTCACCTGATAGCTACAAAGCATGTGATGAGGTACCTAAAGGGTACGATAGAATTTGGTCCTTTTTATCTTGGAGATCATGACTTCAGATTGTATGGCTACATAGATGTTGATTGGGAAGGAAGTGTATCAAACAGGAATAACACATCGGGCAGATGTTATTGTCTGGGATCTGCCATGATCTTGTGGTTTAGAAGGAAGCAGTATAGTGTGGCTCTCAGTACAGCTGAAGCGGAATATATAGCTGCTTGCTCTTCTAGTTGTGAAGCAATATGGATTTGGAAGTTGTTATCAGGATTATTTGACTTAGAGATGGACTCCACTATGATCTTTTGTGACAACCAGAGTTGTATCAAGATGACAAAGAATCCAGTGTTCCATGATAAGTCAAAGCACATAGAGATCCGATATTTTTATATATGGGATATGGTGCAAAAAGGAGCTATCAAGCTCGACTATGTGAGCACTAATGAACAAGTTGTTAATGTATTGACCAAACCTCTGTCTCTAGTAAAGTTTGAGTATTTTCGAGACAAGCTTGGTGTAGTTCCGAAGGACCCTCCTCGAAAGGGGGATTTATATGGTCGATGATGATATTTGGATACTGGTATCGATATGGATACCTATATTGATGATGATATTTCCTATATCGACGGTAAGGTCGATGATGAGGATACCTATATTGATGAGGATAGCTGTATTGATGAGGATACTGTATCGATGATGTGGATACTTGTATCGATGGTGAGGATACATATATCGATGATGAGGTTACCTATTTCGACGATGAGGTTCATGATGAGGTTACCTATTTCGACAATGAGGTCGACGAAGTGGTACTTAGACTTTGTCTAAGAGGACTAGTGGGTTTGCATCGTCCCTGGACTTATGTCCTAAAGTGATAGATATTGATCATCCTGTAAGTGGATCAAGATTGCATCGTCCTTGGACTTATGTCCTAAAGTGATAAGGATTAATCATCTTGTAAGTAGATTGGGATTGCATCGTCTCTAGACATGGTGAGATGTCTTAAAGAGATAAGGATTAATCATCCTGTAAGTAGATTGGGATTGCATCGTCCCTAGACATGGTGAGATGTCTTAAAGTGATAAGGATTAATCATCCTATAAGTAGATTGGGATTGCATCGTCCTTAGACATGGTGAGATGTCTTAAAGTGATAAGGATTAATCATCATGTAAGTAGATTGGGATTGCATCGTCCCTAGACATGGTGAGATGTCTTAAAGTGATAAGGATTAATCATCCTGTAAGTATATTTGGATTGCATCGTCCCTAGACATGGTGAGATGTCTTAAAGTGATAAGGATTGATCATCCTGTAAGTTGATCGGGATTGTATCATCCTTAGACATGAGAGGTGTCTTAAAGTGAGAAGGATTGATCATCTTGTAAGCAGATCGAGACTGCATCGTCCCTGAATATTTGGTTCAAAATGTATGTGATAGGACTGCATCATCCCTCAATGTTTGGTTCAAAATATACATGATAGGAATGCATCGTCCCTAAACGTTTGGTTCAAAATGTACGTGATAATACTGCACCATCCCTGAACGTTTGGTTCAAAATGTACGTGATAGGAATGCATCGTCCCTGAACGGATGGTTCAAAATGCACATGATAGGATTGTATCATCCTTGTACTTATGTCCTAAAGGGAGCGGGATTGATCATCCTGTAATTGGATCATGTGTATTGCAAAGTATGTTGTTATGATGATGTTGTTGATTGAGAGGATCCATATGTTGATGATGTTGATCAGTAGATCCAGACGATGAGGCTATTGATCAAGAGATCCAAATGATGATGTTGATCAGTAGATCCAGACGATGAGGCTATTGATCGGGTTATCTAGATGATGATGTTGATCAATAGGTCCAGACGATGAGGCTTTTGATCAGGTGATCTAGATGATGATATTGATCAGTAGATCCAGAT
Source organism: Larix kaempferi (assembly GCA_027924585.1). Taxonomy (NCBI): domain Eukaryota; kingdom Viridiplantae; phylum Streptophyta; class Pinopsida; order Pinales; family Pinaceae; genus Larix; species Larix kaempferi. Next base: position 6,838,307 of record BSBM01000288.1, read on the forward strand.
GATGAGGATGTTGATCGAGTGATCCAGATGATGTTACTGTAGTTGTTCGAGTGTTGCAGAACATGAAGACTCAGTACTGAAGATGTTGATGTTCCAGTATTGAAGATCTTGAAGATGTTCCAGTAACTGTTTGAGTTACTGATGATGTATGAAGAAAGCTTCCAATGATTTATAGATGTATCATGTATCATGTAGTTGATGACTCCTTTCTCCTGCAAATGTTGTTATAATATCCTTCTCGTTAAGGCGGAGTGTTGAGATATTGTAACTTCTAAGAATATTATATTTGTACTTTATTATTCCGGAGATGTTTCATTCCTACGTGGAGACCCTATTGTATATCCGGAGATGTTTTATTCCTCCGTGGAGAATGTGGTAACTTGGGTTATTAGACTTTCCTAGTGGGGTTGGCCCTATATGAGTCATGTGGGTTAAAGGGTTATTAGACCACCTAGTGGGGTCGGCCCTATCACATTATGTTAAGTGGTTAAGTTGGGGCCGACCTAGTTAGAGTTAAAAGTCAAGTGAAGTAGTGTATAAATACAGCAGGTGTGTTCCTCATTTAACACACATTCACTCACTTGTGATTGGTGAATGAGAGAGAGAGAGAGATCTTCTATGGAGGAGAAGGAGCTCATGTTTGGGGATTTCATCTTTGTATTTGTTGGTCATCTATATTGAGGAAGCTTTGCTGGGTTTTCGACCCCATGAGGGTTTCCCAGGATAAATTGTGTCTCTTGTGTTTGTGATGTGCTTGTTGTTCTTTCAGTGATCCTGTATATGCTATTGTTGTGAAATGGAATGTAATACTGATATTTTCTATCTTAGCATATTGAATCTTAACAAAATCATGTTGACATAATAACCTATTATGCATACAGATATGATTCACATAGTTATGCAACTATATTGACCAATACTTTGGCACAACACATTTCCATATCCTGTATGCATATAGTGGTTATCTAGATGCCTTCCATCTCTAACAGAACATAATATCAATAGCATGCACATCTCTCAGCTTGTCAGCAAAGAGGTTTTATTCTAGACAAGCAACAATGGAATGTTTGTCCAACTTACCCATCATATGCATATTAGTAGTATACTGTTCAATGCTATATGAATGCTCACACTATGCACGATATATTCTAGGAATACAAATACGCATGCAACTATTACGAGCAATATCATTAACTATTTAGAGATTCGAATAACAACTCAAATACTTATCTTTATGTTGTGTGGTTGCCTCCCGCTTGATCTCTATATGTCTTTGAACTTCTATTCATTCTGTACCACTATGCATGCTTAAGTGTGCACTATTGTCATCTTCATGATCTCATACATAATCATACATTCATTAGTATAATATCAATACTATCAAAACATTATGATTCTAAATAATCTTAAGTATGCATCGTCATGATCATTTCATACATAGGTATACTTACCTAAGATCCTAACACAAAGTAGGATTCTATCTTGAGATAGGAAAACATACCTGGATTATCATGCTTGGTTATGTCTAACATACCCAAACAATATCTTCTTTGTTCTCTTCAATGATTTAGATACATTGTGCCAGAACCTGCATATCTCATAAGTTAAGCATAGTAGAACAAATTCATGCATACCTCGTAAGTAGAGCTTCTATGTGATCAAATATTATGGATGAGTATTTTTCTTCATGTCATCATGGTCATAGAGCTTGATTTGTCTTTCTTAATGTACCTGTATCTTGTTAGCAGGCAACATCATCCTCATACAACACCACAAGTGCATTAGTACAATCATAAGTGTCATAAACCTAATTAATGAATGTCTTCTATCAATAACATGCACTCATACTTTTACTAAGGTGATCATACAATATAAAACTAATCATGATTGTACTAACCTCAATAATATGAAGACAAACATATTATAAAATTAATCATGAAATAGATTTCAAAACATACCTATGTCTTCTCAAGTCATACTTGACGAGTAGTCTTTTCTATTGGGGTAAAAACCTAACCATCCAAGGTAGATCACTGGTAGAACATCTTGTATAGGTTCATGGTGCTAGGATGATAAAAATCAGTTCCATTTAAACCTTCTTCATCGTTTCCCTATGAGTCTCCAACTTTGCTAGGGTTTCTTCTTACTTGGAAACCCTAATTTTCAATCTCCTTCCTCCCACAATATTTTGATGGAGGATCAATATATATGATGAATGGATTCCAAATCCATTATCAAAGCTTCCAATGTTGTATCAAGTGTCTCCAACATTGTATCAGGTCCTTCCATACCTAAAACTTAGAAACCCTAAGTGAGAGCTTCTTCCTCCTCTTCTTAGATTTCCTCTGTTCAGCGATTTCAAATGTGTCATATTGTTTCTGGTGCATCTCTGAAATTACAGATCTGCAAGATCTAAAACTTCGGCCTGTGGTAGCCTAAACTTCCATATTTCTAACCCCATAGGTCTGACCTCAAATGGATTCTCTAAGAGAGAGTTATGCTAAGTGTCGCAACATGACCTGTTTGTGGGATGAAACAACATAGCGAACTTGTATGGAGTGCCATGTGTCACTGGTTCAATGTCGACCTCTAAAACGTTTAACTGTGAAACTATAGTCCATTTTCTTACTGTCACGTTTTACATAATTTCATTTGGATCTTCCTATCCCAAGTTGTGACCTTTTTTCCCAGGTCACTTGTTTATGACTGAGATATGGAAGAGGCAGAAACCCTAGATTGTACAGACCATAAAATAGAAAGTACAGTGAATTAGATGTTTTGCTTCGAACACAAGGTACTTGGGGATGTTACCTTTGACCTGTAAAAGTTTCAGATCCTGAACCTTCACCAAAATGGATTTATAGAGAAAGTGCCACGATGACTGGTTGTTTTCTAAATAAAACCCTTAACTTTCAAATTGTTGCAATTGAGACATGTGTCGTAAGTGCCATACATTGCCTTCCTTCAGGCTAGCTCTGATACCATGTTAAGATTCAATATTCTAAGATAGAAAATATTAGTATTACATTTCATTTTCAAACAATCATAATTTGAAAATAATCATTCACCAAAATAAGTTATTATGTAGTTTGGTCCCAAAAAATATATAATATAGATTGTGATATGCTTCACTTTTGGTGAATCTCACACTTTGAAAATAACCATCTGGCATGAAATACCATGCTCTCAATGCCTACTTGATTCCATACAAGGCCTTCTTATGCCTATAAACATCGAACTCCTTCCCAGTTACCTCAAATCCCTAACGCTTCTCTACATACACTTGTTCTTTAGTTATCCCATTAAGGACAATTGCATTCAAATCCATATGATGTATCCTCCATCCCATAAATGAAACTAAAGGAATAATTGCTTTAATGGAAGCGTACTTGGTGACTGGAGTAAAAGTCTCAACGTAGTCCACTCTCTCTTTATTGGATAACCCTCTTTCCACAAACCTAACTTGAATTTCTCAATGATTCCATCAATGATCTGCTAAATTTGATAGGGCCACATGGAATTCACTACTAAATTCCCCTCCACTCTTGTAATTATGTCCTATTCATCATTATTCATGATGGAGGTTTCCTCCACCACAATATCCTACCAAATATGTTATTCTATTACCTCCTAAAAGTTAGAAGGATCTAAATCTATGATGCTATTCATTAATGGTATATAGTTTTGAAACTTATTCATAGGTCTACTCTCTATGAGGATGCTCCTAGAAGCCTCAACATACTCCCAAGAATATCTCATTGTCTAAGTGAACCATCAAGGTCTCCTGACATATCTTGAATGGGATAATGTATCCTCCTATTCACCTGAAGGTTGCTTTCATGGACAATAAGTCAATAGCTACACTAGTTCAACTTTTAGAGTGTCTTTCCCCTCATCTTATTTTAATGGAATAAGCTCATGAGACTTATTGGATGTAAAATATTCATTAAAGTTACATCTTTGTTTATTACTATCTCCTTCTACTATGAAATATAGACCTTGTAGGACTTTCATAAATTTCCCTGTAGCCAACAAATAAACCCTTCCAACTAGAGGACTCCAACTTGGTCTTATTCTACACTAGTACACTGATATAAATTGGACAACCAAAGAAATGGAAATGACTCGCGTATGGTTTCTCACTAGTGAATTACTCCTCCGGCTTTTTGTCCTCCAAGATCCTATGAGGACACCCGTTATAGATGTAGAAAAAGGCGTTGCATGCTTATTCCCATAGAAACATCCACAAATTTTAGTCATAAATCATGGAATTATTAGCCTTTATGATGGATCAATTCTTCCATTCTATAACTCCATTCTTCTATGATTTTTATATAATAATCAACTCCCTCTTGATTTATGCCTCCTCACAAAAACCCTATAACTCATTGGAAGTATACTCACCCACATTTTTTGATATCAAGACTTTGATCTTGTTCATTGTACAATTTTCAACTAGAGTTTGGAGCCCTTGAAACTTGCTAAATACCTCATCCTTTGTCTTTAAGAATTAGATCCAAGTCTTGTGAGAAAAGTCACCAATAAAGTAAATACAAGGCATGCTTCGTAATATTGATGCTTCTAACATCAGTCTACATACACTCGGATGTACTAGGTATAGAATCTCCTTAGACATATGTTTATTGCATGGGAAATTAGGATTGGCATAGTTTCCAAGGGTACGCCCTTTCCACACTTTCCAAGCACACACGTTTTGCATACTCCCTACTACTCAATGTTGAACTCTCAAATACTTATTAATATCTCCCTTAGAATAGGAAACACCTTATGATACAAGTTCCTTATCCTCTTGTGCCACAACTAGCACAAGTTATCATTGTTATGAACTAGGGCTCAAACTAGTTCACTTTGTAACATATCTAAAATTTCTTCCATAACCCCAATCACTTGTGATGATTCTAGGCTAGACTCCTTTAGTCTATTAAGGACTTGATGGCTTCTAAACTCTAAATTAAATCCCTTATCTTCCACAATTGAATTTGAGAGAAATTTTTTATTAATACTTAAAACAAACAAAACATTATCAAAATATAAAGAGTTGCCTAACTAGAGTTGGAAGGGAATAGTACAAACTCCTGCTACTTGATATTGGGAATCATCACTAAACTCAACCTAAAAATTTGAGTTGTTCTCTTTTAGACTTGAAAAATACCTGGTTGATGGCATATGCCAACTTGATCCAGTGTCCACATACCAGACATTCCTTGGAACTGTGCTAGAAGAAAGGAAAGATACCATTGAGAAATCCTTCTTTAACTTGTCGTAAAAAAATTTCATCTAAGTTCTAATAGAGGTTGCTACAATATTTTGATGTTGCTTCCCTTTACCCTTGTTCTTGCCTAGACACTATGATACATAATGTTCATGGTTATGACATACAAATCACTTAATCTTATTGACAAGTCCTTTTTCCTTGGCTATGAGGTTGAATCCTCATTGTTTTCCTTTCCTTTGTTGGTTACTTTACCTCTACCCTTATTTATTTGACCAAATAGAGAAAGGTCACTATCACCACGCTTCTTGTTGGACTTTGGCTCCGTATGAGTCTCCTCATGGATACAATCATCCCACGGTCTTTAAAAGGAGGGAAGATGCTCATGGTCATAGAAGCCCTAGAAAAATGTGTCCCATGAAGTTGAATCCATTCAGTGCCATGTTTAATAACTATGTTCCTACAATATTCTCCAAATTCTACAATTTGATCATGAATATGTGTGACCTTCATCGAGTAACTGGTAACTATGCTTGATCTAGTAATTTCTATAGCTCTGAGTTTGTTCCACAATACCATCTTTATGTTTATGTTCTAACTCTAGTAAAGTCTAACTAGGGCATTAAATATGTTCATTTATGTCTTCTTCTCATATGTAAGGAATCAAATGATCCTTTATAACATCCATGATAATCTATTTGGCCTAAACGTTTCCTTATGAACTTCCAAATCCTACCGATTTGTTGGTAGTGTCACATTATCCTTAATGACATCCCATAGATCATTATCTTCAAACAAGAGTATGAACTTGACCTTTCAAGATAGGAAATTTGAGGCACCTTTCAATCTATCCTCAAATTTGAGGCTAGTTGATGCCATCTCTGAGAGCTATTGCACAAACTCTAAAGACCCTCTAAGTGTTAATCCTTATTTCCAACAATTGATCAAAAACTACTCTAAACACTGGAAATCTCAATTAGAACCTATAACTCTATACCATGTAAATTTTCCCATCCTCAGTGACTATTTGCTTTATGGTCTCAATCATATCAATCATAATTATAGAATTTAATTTATGCATAAATTAAATTCTAAGCATAGCATCGATTACACAATAGTTGGAAATAGGAAATAATGGAAGTATAAAACAAATTCACTTATACATAGGTAATTTCTATTTCATAATCACATTTTAATTCTTTAATCAAAATTTATAAGGAAACCTCCACAAACTGCTTAAACTTAGCAGTTGTGTAGCATGGTCAAATCACCCTAGAATTGAGCTATATGGCCTACTAAGAAGATAAGTCTTGCACATAAAATGATAAATGTAATTGGTACAACATGTTGTACAAAACCTCAACATGTGTGTCTATTGGTCAATCCTCTTCATCTTGTTTCTGCTTTTCTTGGTTGCTTAACCTGCTCAAATATTCAACTATATTCGAATTTTTCTATCTTCCATGTATTTGTTCTTTATTTGAAAACCTAATCTACTAAAACTCTAATCTCATATTGAGATTTATATTTGAGATTAAATCCTAGTATAAGTCTTTAATATATTAAATACACTTCATTAGACTCAACTGCAAAACATAAGAGTTTTCAGTTTTCTGAAGTGAATTACAAAATGGAATTAATTACCCACTTTTCTTAAGTGGTTACTTTCAAAATGTCTTGAACTTTCCTGCATGTTCATATAGAACCCATGCAAGAAGTTCTTGTCCAATCTACATTTCTCAACATTTTGAATATAAAAATGCATAAATTTAGGTAAATGGGAATGATCAATCTAGAGAATATACAAGTGAGGATTTGATGGCGAAGAAAACTAAATGAACTAAATGAAGAGAGTAAGAATTCTCACTATTGTAATCACTTGAGTTCAAGTTTTTTTTATATTGACAAGCTATTTTGTGCAGTTTCATGTGTAAACTTAATAAATAACATACATGTTATAAGTTTTTATTCACAAGTTTAGTACAAAAAGTATCCCAAATAAATTCATTAGCATTTTTTTGTGTCAAACAAAGTGAAACTATGCAATATCCTATTGTTGTACAGACTATTTCTTCAACCTACTTGGTTGTTGGCTGATCTTATTCCTCCTACTTTTGCTTTCTCTCCTCTAGATACCTAACCTACTTAATTGTTCAACTGTGTATGAATCTTTCTATCTTGTTTGTAGTTTTTCTTTGTTCAAAAACTTAATCTACGAAAACTTTGTTCTCATCTTGATATCAATGGTTGAAATTAAATCCTAGTCTAATTCATTAATGTATTAAATAAACTTTATGAAAATCAACTATAAAACATAAGAATTTTCACTTTTCCTAAGTGGTTACTTTTGAAATGTCTCAAACCACTTCCTACACATTCATATTGAAATTGTGCAAGAAGTTCATGTCTGAGCCACATTTCTCAACATTCCTTCTTGGTGAGGAAGAAATTATAGACTAGTCCAAGTTTGTCTCTAAATTATTCAAACATCCCTTTTGATAAGGTCTTGGTTAGAATATCAACTACCTGTTGATCTATGGGAAAATACTATAGCTTTATTGTTCCCTTATAAATCATTTCTCATATGAAGTGATATATAATCTTTATGTGTTTAGTTTTTTCATGAAAAATTGTATTCTCAAAGGATTCAATACAGCTCTGATTATCATAGTAAATCCCTATGGGATCTGACTCTTGATAAAACAATATTGCAAGAAACCTCAAAAGTGAATGTTGGGAGATGAAGCCAGTGTCCAAATATCCAATATTCTTCTTGTAGATATCTTGACTAGGTCCATGTGTTGCTCATATGTAATGGGCACATGGGGGAAAATCCCACGAGGCAAAAAATTCTAGACCCTTGCAATGTAATTTGGTTCCTTCTGAAACCCTCATGTGTATTGTATAAAAGGGGAGTGACCTCCCGGCATTGTAACACAAGAGAGATAGAATAAAGCATTGTAATTTTTTTGTTGAGTAATAATAAAATATCAAAGTTGTCATTGTCCGTGTTTTTTTTCATACAACGGGGTTTCTAGTATATCTCTTGTTTTATTGGTATTGTTGTTTGATTCAATTTTTCTATTTTTCTAACATATGGTATCAAAGCTTGAAAAAATCATAGGAATAGGGTTTTCTATAAGTGGGAGTTGCAACAATGAAAGGAGGTTTAACCAAGTTCGAGATTGAGAAGTTTGATGGCAAGATTTTCTCCCTATGGAAGATGAAGATGGAGGATTTGTTGGTTCATAATGACCAATACCTATCCTTGGAAGGGGTTTCAAAAAAACTAAGAGATTTGACAGATGAGGACTAGATAAAACTAGATATAAAGGCTATTTCTACAATTTTTCTTTACCTAGGAGTCTTTGTCTCGTTCAATGTTGCTAAAGAAAAGACCGTAAAATCCATTTGGGAGACACTTGGGAAGTTTTATGAGACTAAATCGGAAACAAATAAGGTTTTCCTTAAAAAAAATTATAATATAGATGAGGATTCAACTATGGTAGATTATCTAAATGAGTTTAACAGACTATTAAACAAAATACTTTTGGTTGGTCTAAAGGTGGAGGATGAGGACAAAGCATTCATTTTACTTTGTTCCCTCATAGATACCTAGGATCATGTGGTGGTGACCATCAACAACTCATCACTAGGAACTCTAAAATTTTATGATGCGGTAGATTTTTTTCTAAAAGAATAAATGAGGAAATAATCATCTATAGATCCCTCTACTAGTGAAGCCCTATCTATGAGATGGAAATCTAGTGAAAGGGGTCAGCAAGGGAGATCACATTCTAGATCCAAGTTTAGAGGATGCAAGAAAGGGAAGTGCTAGAATTGTGGGAAACCATGACACTCAAGGAAGAACTGTTGGTACATGAAGAAGGAAAAGAAGGATGAAAAGCCATATCAACCATCAACTAAATCTAGTACCGTAGATTCATAAGAGACAACAATATGTGAGTATTAATGTCTTAGTAATAGAGGATCTCTATTATATTATTTGGTTTTGGACTTAGGTGCATCTTTCCACATGTATCCACATAAAGATTCATTTTTCAATTGTCATTCCTATAGTGATGGAATGGTCGACTTGGGTATTGATCATCCTTTAGAAATTATGGGAAGAGGGGACATTAAGATCAAGTTGGATGATGTAACAGAAAGGAGGTTGTGTGATGTCCGACATGTACCAAATCTACAAAATATTTTTCTCCCAATAAAGATGATGTAAAATCTGGGTTATTCTACTACCTTTGGTGACAATTGATGCAAATTACCAAATGAGCCATCCTGATAGCAAAAGGAGAATCTTGTGGGAGCCTGTATTGATTGTGCAGTGATACAATAACAAATCATGTAGTAGCATCAAACATAGGAAATTTTATGGATGTAGTCGTGTTGTGGCATAAATTACTTGAACATATGAGTGAAAAAGGTTTGAAAACTCTGCATGATTGAGGTATGATTTCTAGGATTAAGTATTGAGATTTAGACTTGTGTGAGCACTATATATTTTGAAGAGAAGAGATTTTGGTTTACTGTTTACAGAATAGGTACATCTCTCATTATTGTCTACAATTGAACCAACAAGTTTTGAAGAAGCCAGAGCAGATGGACACTGGATTAAAGCTATGGAATAGGAACTTGATCAAATCGAGAAAAATAAAACATGGGAACTTGTTCCTAGACCCAAGGACAAAAATGTGATTGGCACAAAATGAGTTTTCAGAAATAAACTGAATGAAGATGGATAGGTAATCAGAAACAAGGAAAGATTGGTTTGCAAAGGATATGCTCAAATTGAAGGGATAGATTTTGAAGAAACATTTTCTCTAGTAGCTAGAATGGAATCTATAAGATTGATATTGGCCTATGCTTGTGCTAAAAACATCAAAGTGTATCAAATGGATGTCAAATCAGCCTTTTTTAATGGAAAACTAGAAAAAGAAATCTACATTGAACAACCAGAAGGATTCCAGCTATCAGTAAACAAGGACTATGTGTGCATATTAAAAAGGGATCTATATGGTTTAAAGAAAGATCCTAGAGCTTAGTACTCTACATTGGACAGCTACTTGCAGAAACCAGGCTTCAAAAGGGGAATTGGAGACAACAATATGTATATCAAGTTTGACCATGACATCATACTTATTATTCAAGTGTATGTTGATGAAATTATATTTGGTAGTGATGATGATACTCTCAGCCAACAATTTTCCAATGATATGCAGAATGAATTTGAAATGTCGCTACTTGGTGAACTGGCCTTCTTCTTGGGACTTCATATATCACAATGTGAAGAAGTCATTTTCATCTCTCAGACCAAGTACATTAAGGAAATGTTGAAGAGGTTCAAGATGGAAGATTGTAAACCTGTGAGCACTTATATACTACTAGCTGCAAGTTAAGCAAAGATGATGAATCAAATGCAGTGGATCAAAAACTCTACAGGTCAATGATTGGAAGCCTAATGTATGTAATAGCCTCAAGGCCAAATGTGATGCAAGTTGTTGGACAGGTTCCAATATTTCAAGCAGCTCCTAAGGAAACTCATGTTGTTGCAGTCAAAATAATCTTCAGATATCTTATAGGAACTATGGACTTTGTATTATGCTACTCAAAAGGAAATGAGTTGGACTCAGTAGCTTACTCAGATGCAGATTGGGCAGGATGTGTGGATGAAAGAAGAAGCACAAGTGGTGCAGCATTTTTCTTAGGAAATTGTCTGGTATCATGGTCTAGGAAAAAGAAATCCTCAGTATCCTTGTCCACAGCAAAAGCAAAATATATAGCAGCAGCAGCATGTTGTACTTAGATCCTCTGGATGAAATAGAACCTGCAAGACATACAACTAACATATGATGAGCCGATTCCAATTTTATGTGACAACACAAGTGTCATCAGCATCTCCAAGAATCCGGTAATGCACTCCAAGACAAAGCACATTCCTATCAAATATCACTTTCTTCGGGAATATTTCATAGAGAAGAACATCAAGTTGGAATACATTGGTACAAAGGAGCAGATAGCAGATATATTCACCAATCCACTTCCTAGAGGGACATTTGAGTACCTCCAACAAAAATTGGGGGTCATTCTGTCTTCACATTGAATTGATTCTTCTTCAAGCAACAGTGACAAAGAGAGCATATTTTGAGGGGGGGCAATATTCTCAGAGGTAGTAACCTTTGCCATTGATTCCAAAAGGGGAGAGAAGTTGCGAATAGGGGAAGCATGTTCTCAGTGGGAGCTTAGGTGTTGTCATCAATGACAAAGGGGGATATTGTTGATTAAGTTGGCATTGATGCCAACAGTGTCTGGTGGTGGCTATGGTTCCATTGGTCATTATAACAATTTCTTAGGTCAAGACACCTCTTGTGTTTATCTTAGTACCACTTATGCTGGGTGCAGTGGTCTTGGTGCCCCTTGTGGAGCCCTGAAGGTTTTTTGTTGTTTGTGTCCTCCTTAAAGTCTTGGGAGTCCTTTTGGGGATTGTCCAAGCCCAAGTCTGAAGCCCTTGGAGGCCTTGGGACAATGCCAAAATCCTTAGTTACACTTTGACTTGGTTGAGTGTCCCCAAAGTTGTTTCTTGGTCCCTCTTGAGTCATTGCTTGGTTGATGGTCTCCTTGTTGCTCGTACTTGTTTTGCTAGATCATTGTGGTATCCTTACTTTTTGAAGTGGTGCTAACTTTAGTATCCTATCCTATGACCCAAATTCTAAGTTGTTTGTCACCGTAACCCTAGCATCCCTAAACTAGGGCCTTTTCTAACCTTAAAAACTAACGGCTAAACTTAAACCCCAACCTAAGCCCTAATTAAAGGAACTTTAATTTAATTAACATTTAAGCTAAACTACAAGTCTTGAAAACTAAACCTAAACTTAAACCCCAACCTAAGCCCTAATTAAAGGTTAATAAAAGTATTTTTAAATTAAAAATAAATTTAATTTAATCAACATTTAAACCAAACTACAAGTCGGCCTTGCATTATATAGAATTTTTTTGTTAATAATTAAAAATTAATAAAAACACATTAATTAGAAAACCCTAGTCTAAGTAACTAATGAATAAAATACATTAAATCATTTTTAAATAATACAAATCTTTATATAACAATTTTTTTTTAATATATATATTAGGGGTTCCTTTTATTTTAAAATTTTAAACATTAATTAAGTAACCTTAAAACTAGGATGGCTTCATAAAATATATTAAGAATTTTTTTAAAAATTAAAAATTAAAAGTAAGTCGGCCCATCTTTTATTTCAAGACAGCTCAGCCATAAAATAATGAAAATTTAAATAATATGTAGGTCGGTTGCCCTAATTTTCTTCTCTAACGACCTATCCTTAACTCATATAAATTAAACACAATTTATTCCAAAAGAAGTGTGCGAAATAGCTTTGAAATTTTTCGACTGTTCTGAGGATTGTCTCTTGCAAAAAGTTGTGGTCTCTGTCACAGATTCGATGGTTTATATTGCAAATACAAAGTGGCCTGCTTTCCAACCTCGGTGGTATCTTGCTTAAACTCAAGTGGTCTAATCTTGAAAGTTTTCAGTGGTCTGCCAGTACAGAGGTATATTTTGTAAGACCATCATTGCAAAAATTGTGGGTTGTCTTCTTCCAAATTCAGAGGATTGTCATAAGCCTGTGTTCTTCTCCTTTGGTGATCCAATGGTCAGTCCTTCAATAAACAAGTGGTATGATTCTTACCCTTAGCAGTGGACAATTCATTCTTTCCTCATAACAAGTAAGATCTTACCTTATCACTTTTCATGCTGACTTAGATTGAATCTGATGTGAGTTAACAAGTTTTTGAAAATTGTATATACTATATATAGTACACATAGAAGCTTGTTGGTAGTGGTGTATATATCACATTTAGAACTTTTATAGTGAGTCTGCAAACAGCCCTGAGTTGACACACTACCAATATCTAATTGTATATCTCTGTAAAATCTGTATGAGTTTATAACATGAGTGACTGTATTAGTTTGTTTTGGTGATTAAGTAAATATGGTCTACAACCCTGGTTAATTATTCCTTTGTAAGCTTAGATTGGTAAATTGTCCCTATTAAGAATGATTGTTTGGTTGGCAGTGGTTGTAGTTACTTGTTCTTATTTGTTACACCTATATATTATGGATAAATGTGATTATTCCCTGAGTAAGTTAATGAGAACAGATAAAGATTAAAGGTAGATTTTCTTGTTGTAAGTAGGAGGTCTTTGTATGTTAAATAAACTAATATTTAAATTCTATCCAAAGAGGCAATTGTTCCTTGAGCAAATGTACAGGTTGATGAGCAAGTTATGTGCAGGTTGACATAAAGGTTATCACAGGTTGAAATATTGACATATAGGTTAACAGGTTGACTACAGGTTATCACAGGCTGACGGGTTGACATACAGGTTATGATAGGTGGATAGTACAGGTTGATTGTTGATATAGTGGTATAGCAACTCTGCAAAATATTTTGGTGTCCTTCTTCTTTAAGGTGGTAGGTTGGTGCTAGGGTTCATAGTTGTATCTATGAGCTAAGCTATTGTAGTAGCTTGGATCCTTAGGGGTTGGATCCCTTTCTAGTTGTAGCTGGTGAAGTTGTATAATAATTGTAATTCCCATTGTTGTTGGATCAAATCTTACTATAAATGCTTCTGTGGTTTTTCCCCTGGGACTTGGGTTCCATGTAAAAATTCTGTGTACTGTGCATCTTGTTGTGATTTCTATATGATGATGTGATGATATTATATTGATGAATGAGATGAATTAACACTGCTTAAATTGCTCTAAATAAAACTTTAAAATGTTATACGCTGATTCACCCCCCCCCCCTCTAAGTGCATCTAGGTGATCAACAATTGGTATCAGAGCAAGTTCCTTCAATAATAGTCTTACCACTAGAAGGTAATCAATTTTTCAAAGCACAACAAAAGTGGAACACCCTTGTTTGATGGATCAAACTATGCATTTTGGAGCATAAGGATGAGATCTTTTCTAGAAGCTCAAGGAATTGAGTGATGGAAAATAGTTGAAAATGGATACAAGGTACCAAAAAATCCTTTGACAGATGCAGATGAATTGACTAAGTACAATACTAATTCAAGGGATAGGAACCACATCCTAAATGCACTAGACAAATCATTTTTCGTCAAAGTTATGCATTATACATCTGCAAAGCAAATATGGGACAAGCTCCAAACTACCTATGAAGGGGATAAGAAGGTCAAAGCAGTCAAACTCCAAACCTATAGAGGACAATTCGAAAACTTAAGGATGAAGGATGAAGAAGACATTGCAACTTATATTCTTCATGATGAACTTGTAAATACTATTAGAGGTCTTGGAGAACAATTTGATGAATCAATTATTGTTCAGAAGATATTAAGGATGCTTCAAAAAAGATTCAATCCAAAAATATCATCCTTGGAAGAATGAACAAACTTGGATGATATGACAGTAGATTAGCTACATGGGACATTGGTCGCTTACGAAATGAGGATAGAAGATGAAGAATCACCCAGAATGGAAGCAACATTCAAAGCTTCATCTAAGAAAGAAAAGAAATTTAACTCAACAAAGAAGGACAAGACCATGAAAAAATTAAGCTCCAGTGGATATGATGATTCTGATGAAGAGATAGACAACTTTGTAAGGAAGTTGAAAAGAGGCACAGGTAAGTATACAGATAAGTTACCTCTCAAGTGTTTTGCATGTGGTAGGATAGGTCATTTTGCTTCTAAATGTCCTTATGCAAAGAATTCAAATAGTGATGAAGATGGAAGCACCAAAAGGTACAAAAAACAAAAGAACTATAAAGAAAAGAAAAGGAGGATGTTTAGAAAGAAGAAAAGTCTCTACTCAAAGAAAATCAGCAGCTCATTTGATGAAGACTATGACAGTGATAGTGACATTGAAAGTGACAGTAATAATGACAGTGAACCATAAAGGGTGATATTCATGGCAATTGACTGAAAGGATGAAGAATCTGATGAGGAAGGAGAAGTAGGTCTTGAAGTGGAACTTATTAGTGCCTTGAAAGATCTAATAAAATCCAAAAAGGAGAACAAGCTACTCAAGGAAGAAATAAAATAAATGAGAGATAAAACCCACTTTCCTGAAGAAGCCAAGCATTCCATTTCTGACCTTAAATTGCAGTTGGAAGAAGCAAAAAGAATTGAAGACTCTCTCACCAATCAATTGAAAAAAATCTTAGAAGAAAAAGAAAACCTCAAGGCTGAGATAGTATCTCTAAGAGGGGAACTGCAGAAGAAGCATATCAGTCAGAATTATGAAAATAATTCCAAGATTCTTGAACAAATTATCAGCAACCAAAATCCATTTTATGACAAGTCTGGCCTGGGATACAAAAAGCATGATGATGAAGCCTCAAGCTCTATGACAGCCAGAAACGAAGCAAGGACATAAATTGTAAATGAAGAAAGATCCAAGTCTCATCTAGAATAGCCAAAATCCCTAGATGAAAGACAAGACTTCTGGAATACCATCCCTCCAAGAAGACCCTCTACTCCAAGGTATGGATATTTATTTTATGGCTATTGCTTTTCATGTGGAAAATTTGGACACGAAGCTTAAATTGTATAAGAAGAATGAACTTAGAGAATAGGAGCAACTATGGATTCTCCAGATGGCCAAACAACAATAACAAATTTGGTCTCTTGAGAACTGAAATTGAATGCTACAAGTGTAACAACTTTGGACATATGGACAAAGAATGTAGAATGACAGTATCTATAGGTAATCGGCAAGTTTTAGAAAAGGAACATAAAAAGGTATGGATAAAAAGCAAACACAATTTGAACATACATGAATGTGGGATTTCTCTTCAAGCTCAAAACAACAATAGTCAGTGGTTTGTTGATAGTGGATGCTCCAAGCATATGATAGGTGACAAAAGTATATTTGTAACTTTAAAAAGGGATAAAGGTTCTATCTCTTTTGGAAACAATGATTCAACTAAATTTATTGGAATAGGTACAGTAAATCTTGGATACAGGGATACTACAACTGAAAATGTTCTACTTGTGGATAATATGAAGCATAATTTGTTAAGTGTTAGCTAGATATGTGACTAGGGGCTATTAATTTTTCAGAATTTACTTCAATCTGATCTAGGATCTTTACTGAGAGAATAACATGTACAGCATATCAATCATATCAATCACAACAAGCAAGCATAAGCAATCACATGAGACAATAGACACACAGAGTTTCCATGGGGAAAACCATAAAGGTGAAAAACCCCACAACTTCCTCAGAGATAGATAGAGCAATGATACAACCCAAGCATAAGAGATAATCCTCCTAGCAACAGCTTCTCCTCCTCCACTAGTGCGCCACTCTCTCATGAGTGCATAAGTGAGAAGTGAATGATCAAATAAAGTGCCTCCCGCACTCTATTTATACTTGACTTGAATTGCCTAATAACCTTTACTAGGTTGGCCTTAACTTAACCACATAACATAATGCTGACAGGGCCAACCTACAATAGGGTGGTCTAATCAACCTTTGACCCACATGACTTATACAGGGCCGACCCCAACAAGGTGGTTTAATAACCCATCAAGTATAAGTTATGACACTTACAATATAAATGACGACACTTCCATATAGAGGAATAATAACATCTCTATAGGAATACAAACACTTCCGTATAGAGGAATAATAACATCTCTATAGGAATACAAACACTTCTGTATAGAGGAATAATAACATCTCTATAGGAATACAATATACATATATGAAATACATTCCGAAGTTACATATACATCAACACTCTCTCTTAACTAGGAAGGTATTTCTCGACACAGATCTTCTAGCACAAGTCTTCTTCTATGGATCATCGTCATCGAATCATCGTCCTCGAATCATCGTCATCGTCACTGCTGCTAATATCTCAATCAATCTCTGAATCTAATTGTCATAGGAAGTTCTACAGAGCCAGTCCTTTTTCATACTGGATGTAGGCCCACCACCTATAGGTCTTCATCATCACTTGCCATACTGTGGAATCCTCAGGACTTATTACGTGCATCACAAAACCTCGAAAGAGCATCCCAGACTGTTATGAGCACACAGCTCTTCCTGTCGGATCTCCCAGGGCTGTATTATATGTGACCCCACCACAAAACCTCGAAAGAGCATCCCAGGCTGTTACGGGCACACAGCTCTAACCTATAGGATCTCCCAGGGCTAGTATTACATGTGGTCATGGAAAAACCTCAAAAGAGCATCCCAAGAATGATTACAAGCACACAGCTCAACCTATCGGATCTCCCAGGGCTAGGATTACATGCCATAGGACAAAACCTCGAAAGAGCATCTTTCAGATATCCCAGGGCTAGGATTACATGCCATAGGAAAAACCTCAAAAGAGTATCTGCAAATCTCCCAGGGATAGGATTATATGTCCTCCCAAAGCAAAACCTCGAAAGAGCGTTTGCCAGATATCCCAAGGCCAGTATTACATGCCATAGGAAAAACCTTAAAAGATTATCTGGAAACCTCCCAGGGCTAGGATTATATGCTTATCTACACAACCTGTTCCACCGCCATAGAGTATCAACCTGATACTCACCATACATCATCCTGACGTACATGATCATCCTAATCATCATCACTGCATCGTCCTGATGCATGTCATCTGGAGCAACATCTTGAAGCTCATCATCCATGATCATCATGATCATACAATGCATCCACCTGATGCATACACAGTATCTGCCTGATACATATCATCATACATGATCTACCTGATCATACAATGTATCCACCTGATACATATACAAATACATGATCCACCTGATCATACCTAATACATATCAACATACATGATCTACTTGATCATACAATGTATCCACCTGATACATCTATAGATACATACGCATGATCCAACTGATCATATCTAGCATCCAACATGATGCATATACATATAAATGATCCAACTGATCATATCCAACATCCAACATGATGCATATACATATAAATGATCCAACTGATCATATCCAGCATCCAACATGATGTATATACATATAAATGATCCAACTGATCATATCCAGCATCCAACATGATGCATATACATATAAATGATCCAACTGATCATATAGAGCAGAAACTAGAACATCATCATGATGCTCATCATCCAGTGCTTACATCCATAGCCATGTGAAGGATCCTCCTTCCATCATGCTTGGAATGGCTTCAGCAAATGTCTCCATCACTTCTTCCTCGAAGTGTCGTCAATTTGAAGAACACCAAACCTCACTCTGAAGTACTCGAACTTCACTCTGGCTAGTGGTTTCGTCAGCACATCTGCAACCTGCTCATCCATCGCAACATACAAGAGCTTTACTGCTCCTCTCTGCACCATATCCCTGATATAGTGATATTTGATCTCAATGTGTTTCGACCTGTCGTGGAACACCAAGTTCTCAGACAGCTTCACACAACTCTGGTTATCACAAAAGATACCAGTAGCCTCCAGCGGGAGATCAAATAACTCAGACAGTAGCTTCTGAAGCTATACTACCTCACAACTAGATGAACAAGCTGCAACATACTCTGCTTCAGTTGTACTCAGTGCTACGCAAGACTGGTTCCTGCTAAACCAAGAGATCACACCTAATCCCATACTAAAGTAGCACCCATAAGTGCTCTTCCTATCTGTAGCACTGCCTGCCCATAACCCTGCAGGTTAAACTTTTGATTTGCATCATACTTGAGCCCATAATCAATTGTACCCTTCAAGTACCTCAGAATATGCTTTACAGCAACCAGGTGAACACCTCTGGGATCCATCAGGAACTAGCTCAATGTGTTCACCGCAAAGCAAATATCTGGTCTCATGTTCATCAGGTACATCAAGGACCCAATCATCTGACAATACAATGTGACATCAACCAGATTAGATGAAGCATCACACAAAAGCTTCAGGTTTGATGCCATAGGTGTGGCCATGGCCTTGCAGACCATCAACCCGAACCTCTTTAGGATCTCCTACATACTTCTCTTGTCCAAGGAAGATTCCATATGTACTCTGCCACACCTCCATGCCTAGAAAATAGTGCATCATCCCCAAGTCCTTTATCTCGAACTCGGCTGCAAGCTTCCTCTTGGTATCGGCAATCAAACTATCATTACCTGTTACAAACAGATCATCTACATACAACAGTAGTATCACAGGATTGCCTTCCTCAACCTTGTAGTAAAGGTTGGAATCCACTTTACTCTTGGTAAATCCCAAACTAGATAGAAATCTGTCTATTCTCCCATACCAAGTCCTAGGAGCTTGCTTCAAGCCATACAAGGCTTTCTTCAACCTGCACACATATGACTTCCGTTAATGTGTCTCAAAACCAAGTGGCTGCTCCACATACACTTCCTCCTCGACTACAACATTCAAGAAGGTTGTCTTGATGTCCATATGGTGTATCTTCTATTTCATCACTGCATCCAGAGCAAGTACTGATCTGATGGAAGTGTATCTAGCTACAGGAGCAAAAGTTTCTTCATATTCAATTCCTTCTTTCTGGGAGAAGCCACGAGCTACAAATCTTGCTTTGTATTTTTCTATGCTACCACCTACAGCATGTTTGATCTTGTAGATCCACTTGGAAGTCATTATAGACTTCCCTTCAGGTATCGGGACTGCATCCCAACCATCATTCTTCATGAACGACTGGTACTCCTCGATCATGGCATTCTTCCTGAATCCTGGGAACTTCAATATATTCAATATCTTCAATAGATAACTTTGTTGCTGAAACAAATGTTGTAGTCCTTCTTTTGTAGGTGCTCGCATACAATCTTTCCTACAAAACAAGTTAAATTGCATGATTAGAAACTTCTCATAGTTTTCAGAACAAATTCTTTCACATAAAGAAATATGTCATACAGTCATGCAATTATTTTAGCCAATGCTTCAATACAACATTTATCCATATACCGTAGCTTTCTAGATGCCTTCCAATCTCTACCAGAACATTGTTAAGAGTTTGCACTACTCCCAACATGTCAGCAAAGAGGTTTCATTCTAGATAAGTAGCAATGGAATGTTGTACAGTGCCATAGGCCACTTACCCATCACATGCATATTAGTAGTATAATGTTCATTAATGCAATTATTCTAATATGCATAATACACACCCTAAGTCTAGGAACATAAGCATATACATCATTGAACAATATTATTTAAACAAACAAGTATGCAAAAATGTCAATTCAAATACTTATCTTTGTTTGCTTGTAGGGTGGACTCCCTCTCAATATTTGCTTCCTTGCAGGAACTACTAGAGTGTGCTCCCTCTTGATGTTTTCTTCCTGGATTCCCTGTCTTTGAACTTATATCCATCCTCGATCATTATGCATACTTACTAGTATCATCATTGTGTTATCCTCGAGATCTCATACATAATCATACATTCATTAGTATACTATCAAAACAAAATAATCTTAAACATGTATAGTCATGATCATTTCAAACACAGATAATAAGCATTATTATTCAAGGTTTTAGGGAAGACTTCTCTTACTCATGCATATTAATATTTGATCATAGGACTCTTTTGGTTATTCATATCATCAATCAAAGTAAGAAGCATAATATGCATAAACCCATGATTACTAACTTCAATGAATAATCATTATCAATCATGCCATGTATACTTATATAAGAGATTCTAAAACAAGGTAGGATTCTAACATGATATAGGAAAAACATACCTGTATTAATATGTTAGTTGGTTATTGTCTAACATACCCACATGATATCTTCTTGTTCTCTTAAGTGACAGTAACCTGCATATCTCATAGGTTAGCCATTATAGAACCAAGTTATACATACCTCATAAGTATATCTTCTATGTGATCCATGGCAATGGATGAACCTTTGTCTTCATGTCACCATGGTCATATGTTCTTGAACTCAAACATGATTTGTCTTTCTTGATGTACCTTTCATATTAGCTAACAACATCAACCTCATACAACACCACAATGCATTAGTACAATCATAAGTGTCAAAACCCTAATCAATGAATATCTTCTATTGTGCATTCATAATTTTATTAAGGTGATACGACAAGTCTAAAGTTAATCAAGATTGTACTAACCTTAATGAAGACAAACATACCATAAACTTAATCATGAACAGATCTCGAAACATACCTGGATAAGTCATACCTGTCGAGATTGCTTGTAATCTTCTTATGTAAGGCCTTAGCCTTATCTCCCTTTGAAATTGGAACTTCTTCACTTATGCAGGTGACCAATCCATTTTCTTCTAGGATTAGGCCAATCCACTTGATTTGCAGAAACTAGATCTGGAGCTGGATTAGGATTTGTCAATGAAACCCTAAAAATTTAAACTTTGAATTTCAAACTTCTGAAAGGATAGAAATATGCGCCTTGATGGGATGATCAACTTGGTATACTCAGAATTTGGAAACTACAAAGTTTCACCCATCAAAATTGCCTTTGAAACTTCCAGATCTTCTAGACAGGATCCCGAACTAGGGTTTGATAAAGCCCACCCTTCTGCCCAACCAAAAGGTTCGATCCAAAGCTCTAAACTTTGATTTTTTTGAGGAGCTTCCAGCTGTGGTCACAGACTTCAAAAATTCCAACTTTTGCAGAAGCCCTAATTTTCCACTTTTCCGATCAAAGTCCTGAACTGGGGTTTGATCAAGCTTGGCCTTCTACCCAACCAAAAAATTTGATCTTCATCTCTAAATTCTGATTTTGATGATTAGCATTTAGCCATGGTCTCCGATTACAAAAATACCAACTTTCTCTGAAACCCTAATTCCCGGATCCATGAACGAAGGTGCTCAAAATCCAATTCTGTTTTGACAGAAATATGCACCTGATTGTTTCTAGTGTAACTCTGAAATTACGAATCCACGGGGTTTGAAACTCCTACCTGTGGTAGCCCGACCTGTCATATTTCCAACCCCATAGGTCTGACCTCAATTGGATTCTCTGAGAGAGAGAGTTATGCCAAGTGTCGCAACATGACCTGTTTATGGGATAAAACAGGAGAGCGAATTTGTACGGAGTGCCACATGTCACTGGTTCACTTTCGGCCTCTGAACCTTCATCCTGTGAAAGTACAGTCCTTACCCTACCTTTCAATTTTTACTAATTTTCATTTGGATCTTCCTAGCCCAAGTTATGACCTTTTTTCCTAGGTCACCTATTTACGACTCAGATATGGAAGAGGCAGAAACCCTAGATTGTACAGATCATAAAACACAAAGTACAATGAATTAGAAGTTTTCCTTTGGACAAAAGGTACATGGGAATCTTATCTTCGACCTATAAAAGTTTGAGATCCAAAAACTTATCCAAAATGGATTTATAGTGAAAGTTCTATGATGACAGGTTTTTTCTATATCAAGCCCTATCATCGCAAGTGCAACAAGTGTCATACATGCCATACATGCCTTCTTTCAGGCTAGCTCTGATACCATGTTAATTTTTCAGAATTTACTTCAATTTGATCTAGGATATTTACTGAGAGAATAACATGTACAGCATATCAATCATATCAATCACAACAAGCAAGCATAAGCAATCGCATGAGACAATAGACACATAGAGTTTCCATGGGGAAAACCATAAAGGTGAAAAACCCCACAACTTCCTCAGATATAGATAGAGCAATGATACAACCCAAGCATAAGATATAATCCTCCTAGCAGCAGCTTCTCCTCCTCCACTAGTGCGCCACTCTCTCATGAGTGCATAAGTGAGAAGTGAATGATCAAATAGAGTGCCTCCTGCACTCTATTTATACTTGACTTGACTTGCCTAATAACCTTTACTAGGTCGGCCTTAACTTAACCACATAACATAATGCTGACAGATCCAACCCCCAATAAGGTGGTCTGATAACCCTTTGACCCACATGGTCGACCCCCAATAGGGTGGTCTAATAACCCTTTGACCCACATGACTTATACAAGGCCGACCCCAACGAGGTGGTCTAATAACCCATCAAGTATAAGTTACGACACTTACAATATAAATGATGACACTTCCGTATAGAGGAATAATAACATCTCTATAGGAATACAAACACTTTCATATAGAGGAATAATAACATCTCTATAGGAATACAATATACATATATGGAATACATTCTGAAGTTACATATACATCAATAGGGGCATCAATTGTTGTTTACCTAAAAAAACTTCAAAATAAGAAAAGAAGGATCAAGGAAGTTAGTAGCTACTGCTACCAAGACTCCTAATAATATCTATATTCTTGATACTGATCAAGAATGAAAAATGTCATTTGGGAAAGGAAGATGAGAGTTGACTTTGGCACAGAAGAATGGGACATATACACTTTGAAAATATAGTCAGAATCAATAGAAAACAAGACGTGAGGAATATGCCAGAAATAACAAAGCCCTCTAATACTATGTGTAAATAGTGCTAGCATGGAAAGTAGACTAGAGTTGACTTCAAAAAAAAAGAGCATTCTTCCACAAAACGTCTAGAGCTTATCCACACTGATCTATGCAGACCAACTAGAAGCAAAGGATTGGAAGGTGATGAGTATTTTATGTTATTGATTGATGACTACTCCATAATGACTTGGGTTTGTCTTCTTAACAGGAAATCATAGGCATTTGATTGTTTCAAGGTTTTCAAGGAACAAGTTGAAAATGAAACGGGTTTACAAATCAAGTATCTTAGATCCGACAATGGTGGAGAATTAACATCAAATGAATTCAACAAGTGTTGTGAAGAACATGGAATCAAGAGACAGTTCTCAGTAGCTGGAACACCACAATAGAATGGAGTTTCTGAAAGAAAGAATAGAACAGTATTAGAAAGGGCCAAAACCATGTTGAATGAATCCAAAGTGAATGATAAATTTTGGGGACACGCAGTTCATACAGTAGTGCACATCTTGAACAAAGGACTACTCATAAGCAATAGTGACAAAACTATGTATGTGTGATCATCTGCAGGGGATCTAGCAATTGTAACAAATTCACAATCAAACTCTCAAGAATGTTGCAAAGAAGAAGAGAAGCATTGACTCAATAATCACTCATAAACACAGAATAATGGACAATATCATTATCATACATCAGCTATAAGCTGGCACTATTGGAAATAATGAATGTAAAGAATGTGATACAATAAACTAAGATGTAGCATCATATAGGTTTCGAATTAGCCAAGTAGGGCATTCGAATCTAGCTCAAAGTCTAGCTTGGATAACAATGGAAACATCATCCAATCAGTAGTATCAGTAATAAATGGTAATAGCCAGTCAAGTGTGTCTAACTGAGTCTAACAGAACCATATAGGCATAAATCAGGGAATGGAGACTCCAAGGGGGGCGCATGAGGCTGTCAAATAGTCAAGTGGAACTCTAGAACTAGCTAACTAGAAGCTACAAGCAGTCAGCATGAGCAATCAGTGGAAGAACTACTCAATCAATGCACTAACTGAATGATAACTCTTGGTAGGTGAGATAGGGTGCCCTAACTGAGAGATAACTGGTGGTAGGTGAGAAAATGTGCACTTGCCATGCATAACAGTCAAGAAGGGCACCTCAGGTAGCTAGGAGGCCAATTAGGGGCTAAAGATAGGCTCTGGGAGCTGAAAGTGAGCTCTAGGTGTTGGGAGGACTACCAACATGATGACTGGATGCATGCAGCATGTAGATTTGCATGCAGGCATGCAAAATACAAAAATGATGGTGTGAATATTCCAACACCCCCTGCAAGCTATACTATGAGATAATAACTGAAATATGAAAAATAGGGCCCTGGTGACTAAGACCAAAGGTCACCCCGTACAATCAATCTAAATAAACTAAGTGAGGAAAGAGGGAAAACCCAATGGGAAGAAAGCCCTCCCTCAAAATAGACTGAAGGATTCTAATGTAGCATATCATCACTCACCCCTGAAGGAGGTAAGTGTCCTTTTTCGAAGAAGGATCGATAGATCTGAAATGGATCAGGAATGTCACAGGGATGAACCCTTACATGCTGAAAAATATGATCTGGCAGATCAAGGAGTAGTGGTTGCCCATCGAAGAAGAGGATCAGTAAAGTAAGAAGGATGAAACCTTCCATGCTGAAAATCTGATCTGGGAGATCGAGGAGCAGTGGCTACCCATCGAGGAAGAGGATCAGCAATGTGAGAAGGATGAAACCTTTCATACATAAAATATGATCTGGCATATCCAGGAGCAGTGGCTGCCCATCGAGGAAGAAGAGGAAAAACGGGTGAGATATCTTCAATTTCTTGTGGATCTAGATCTCCCATTCGCTCATCTTCATCATCAGTTGCTAGACCTTTAGGTTCTTGTGGATCTGGGTCTAGCATTCCCTCATCATCATCTCCATATTTAGATTTTGAATCTGAAATATCATGTGAAGATGCATCATCACATCTGAACTCTGAATCTAAAATCTCATGTGAAGAAGCAAGTAAAACTGGCTCATCATCACATCCAAACTCTGAATCTAAAATCTCATGACGAGAAGCAAGTAGAACTGGCTCATCATCACATCCAAACTCTGAATCTAAAATCTCATGAGGAGAAGCAAGTAGAACTGGCTCATCATCACATCCAAATTTTGAATCTAAAATCTCATGAGGAGAAGTTGTGTTCTCTTGCTCATCATCCCTCAAAGGAGGAACATATCCAAAAATGTGGATATCATGAAACTTCTTTAGAATGTGCATGTAGTCCTTTGATATCTCATTTGAACCATCATAGTTGTGATCACTATCAAAAGGAATAGAACAAGATGACGATGGATGTTCATTAAGATCAAAGGAGGATGCAATAGTGGTGGCCCATTTTGAAGTAGGAGTTGGACAAATAGGTGTTGGATATTCAGGTTCTTGTGGATCTGGATCTAGCATTCACACTTCTTCAAGAGTCCTCTTTTTCTCAATCTCGTTTGATGTATATTTTCCCTTTAAGCAACCTTTGAAGGTGCCATGAGAAAACTTGCCACTTGGAAGACCATCAACCACATTTCGAGCTAGCTTGTAGTTGAGATGAGATAGTTTACTCTCTTCATGAGTATGAGAGCGAAGAGCAGACTCCTTTGAGAGAGGTAAGAAGTGTGAAAAGTTGTAGAGTTTTGTCTCATGATTTGCAAATCCTTTTGCAATGATTTCCCCTTAAACCATGTGTTGTACCTCAACTTCATTTGGAGAAAAGAACACTCTTTTGGGCTCTCCAATATGAGTCATTTGATACACTGAAAGAACATTAGCTGCAAGAGAAGGAACATAAAGCACATCAAAAAACTAACCATAGTCAAGATCGATTCTTCCAATCCATTGAGAGGAGACTTATGAATCATTTCCCAACCTGATGGAAGGGACAACTGAGCTTTCGAAACTAGAGAATAGATCTTTGGAGGAAGACATGTGTCTTGTAGCTCCTGAATCTATGATGAAAGAAGAATCTGTTGATGCACTTTCCATGAGGGCATGACATCTTTCTTTGTCTTCGGATATAGAAGGCTCAGTATCAATATCTTTCTTGCTTGCACATGCAGGTACAGGAAGATTGTTCTTCTCAAGTAACTGATCCATCAAATCTATAGTCTTCTTCATGCAAGTACTCTCAGGATGGAAACCTCTATGACAATATGTGCACTTGGATCTTTCCTTCTAAGAATGCTTGGTCTTCCTTGATTTCGAAGCCCCATTTGACTGATATGGACTATCTGTAGGCTTTGTATCATTCGATCTCTTATTAGAAATCTTTTTCTTTCCTTTACCATTCATCCTTTTGGCCTCAGCAACTGTAAGGGCCGAATCCAACTTGGGTTTTATCATTCCCATGGAGATTAACTTCTCTTCCTCTTGAGTAAGAAATTGTATGAAGTCATCAAGTGAGGGAAACTTCCATTTTGGAATGGACATCTTAGCTGACTAGAAAGTAGAGACAAAAACTGAGATGTTTGGCCCCAACTTTGAGAGAAGGGAAAGAATAAGTTACTTGTCAACTTTCACTATGTCATATCTTTTCAACTGTGATATCAAGCTTTTGAAATTGGTGAGGAAGGCATTGATTGATTCGAAGTTGTCAGGACTCAAAGAGATGAGTTCAGTCTCCAATTTTTGTCCTTTCATATCATCTTTCTGTCCAAAAGAGATTCGAGCTTGTCCCAAACCTCTTTAGCAGATGTAATATCGATGACATGGAAGTGAAGATCTTCAGAAATTGAGAGAAGGAGGAGGCCAACTACTTCATCAAGCCTGTCCAAGTACTTGGAATTTTCAACTGCACTGAGAGGTTCTACCATCGTTCCATTGAGTATTCTAGTGAAGCTCTTGGATCTCATGAAGAGAGACATATTGACTTTCCACTCAATATAGTTGGAATATGTGAGCTTTAGATCCATCTGAACAAAGAAGGTCGAATTATTGAAGAAGAATTCGAATGGGTCATTAAACCTACAAAACAAGAAGAGTTTTTGCTGATGGAGAATGCTACACTTCGACTGAACACTACCTTTTGAACACTGAGCACATAGACTAAGTCCTTCACATCTAGCTATACCTCACTGGATTTCTCCAATGAATTCAAGTAATAGCACCAGGATTTGTTGTGGAAACTTAGAGGCTTTTGGTGCTCAAGTGAAAGATAGCTACTCAAAGAAATGTTGAAACTGTTGCTGCTACAATGCCTGCAATTCGAATATCTGTTGATTGCTCTGATACCATGTGATAATCTACAGGGGATCTAGCAACTGTAACAAACTCACAATCAAACTCTCAAGAATGTTGCAAAGAAGAAGAGAAGCATGCACTCAATAATCACTATAAACACATAATAATGGACAATATCAGTATCATACATCAGCTGTAAGCTGGCACTATGTGAAATAATGAATGTAAAGAATGTGATACAATAAACTATGATGTAGCATCATATAGGATTCGAATTAGCCAAGTAGGGCATTCGAATCTAGCTCAAAGTCTAGCTTGGATAACAATGGAGACATCATCCAGTCAGTAGTATCAGTCATAAATGGTAATAGTCAATCAAGTGTGTCTAACTGAGTCTAACAGAACCATCTAGGCATAAATCAGGGAATGGAGACTCCAAGGGGGGTGCATGAGGCTATCAAATAGTCAAGTGGAACTCCAGAACTAGCTAACTAGAAGCTACAAGCAATCATTGGAAGAACTACTCAATCAATGCACTAACTGAATGATAAATCCTGGTAGGTGAGATAAGGTGTTGTAACTGAGAGATAAATGGTGTAGGTGAGAAAAGGTGCACTTGCCATGCAGAACAATCAAGAAGGGCGCATTAGGTAGGTAGGAGGCCAATTGGGGTCTGAAGATAGGATTTGGGGAGATTAAAGTGAGATCTAGGTGCTGGGAGGACTACCAACACGATGACTGGATGCATGCAATGGCATGCAAATGCGTGCAGTGGCATGCAAATGCATGCAGCATGCAGATTTGCATGTAGGCATGCAAAATACAAAAATTGTGGTGTGAATATTCCAATAGTATGAACTATGGACAGGAAGAACAACCAATGTTCAACACTTCAGAGTGTTTGGAAGCAGGTGCTACATTAAAAGAGATGATAAGATCAAAAATTTTGAATCTCGTGTGGACGAGGGCATATTTGTTGGATACTCATCCAAAAGGAAGGTCTACAAATGCTAACCTAAGGATGAATAAATTTGTCGAAAGAGTCAATGTAAAAATAAATGAATCAATCCTGCCAACAGACAGAGAAGCTTCAAATGACCTTGATGATATAGAAGAAGAATACTTGGAAGAACCTGAAGAGGAACATACAGATGAAGAACATCCAGTCATAACACAAGAAGAAGAACAACCAAGGGAACAAAAGACTCCTAAAAATTGGTACCAAAAGAATCATCCATCAGAATTAATCATTGGTGATAAAAATTTCGGAGTAGAAACCAGAAAAAAAGAAGGAAATCAGTTCAAAGAACAGAACAGGTACATCTCTCATTGTTGTCTACAATTGAACCAACAAATTTTGAAGAATCCATAATAGATGAACATTGGATTAAAGTTATGGAAGAGGAACTTGATCAAATCGAGAAAAATGAAACATGGGAACTTGTTCCTAGACCCAAGGACAAAATCTTGATTGGCACAAAATGGGTTTTTAGAAATAAGTTGAATGAAGATGGATAGGTAATCATAAACAAGGCAAGATTGGTTTGGAAAGGATATGCTCAAATTGAATGGATAGATTTTGAAGAAACATTTGCTCCAATACCCAGAATGGAATCTATAAGAATCATATTGGCCTATGCTTGTGCTAAAAAAATCAAAGTGTATCAAACGGATGTCAAATCAACCTTTTCAATGGAAAACTAGAAGAAGAAATCTACATTGAACAACCAGAAGGATTCCAACTATTAGAAAACGAGGACTATGTGTGCATATTAAAAATGGATCTATATGGTTTAAAGCAAGCTCCTAGAGCTTGGTACTCTAGATTGGACAGTTACTTGCAGAAACAAGGCTTCAAAAGGGGAACTGCAGACAACAATATGTATATCAATATTGATTGTGACAACATACTTATTATTGAAGTGTATGTTGATGACATTATCTTTGGTAGTGATGATGCTACTATCAGGCAACAATTTTCCAAGGATATGCAGAATGAATTTGAAATGTCACTACTTGGTGAACAGACCTTCTTCTTGGGACTTCATAAATAACAATGTGAAGAAGGCATTTTCATCTCTTAGGCCAAGTACACTAACAAAATGTTGAAGAGGTTTTGTAGACCTGCGAGAACTCTTATGACTACTAGCTACAAGTTAAGAAAAGACGATGAATTGAATGCAGTGGATCAAAAAATCTACAGTTCAATGATTGGAAGCCTAATGTATGTAACAGCCTCAAGGCCAGATGTGATGCAAATTGTGTTGGGCCCTGGAAATGCCCCTTTTTTACCACACTTATTATATCATTTTGCCCTGTTATACTCTACTTTCATAAACCATATACATGCCTTCTTCCAGATCAATCAACAATCCTGACAAGGTATAATTCATTATTGCTTCATTTATTTAATGCCTAAGATTATTATGGTTATGAAATCTATCATTTGATTTATGCTAACTTGTGTTTATTTTATTAAGTCGAGATCAAAGCATAGGTGTATCAGTCGCAATGCCTTGGGAAAGAATCACACGTGGTGCCAGCTGTTACTCTTCAAGATTTAATTCCACATATTAAAAGGGACAGCGCATCTTTCCACGTGAATCTGTAACAGGACTTCGCTAAAACATAGCATTGATGCAATAGACAGGACGCCTCCCAATTGGTTAATCCATTGATCCATTGACTATCAGATTAACAACACCCTTCATGTCCAACGACCTCATTCAATATGGCTGTAACAATTCAGTTGTAACTCTGCAGCATGAAGATCAGAGATATTCATTGCTGCGCGAAATTAGTGGATCACGAATTGTATTTTGCATGTATAAATATGGGAAGGCTTTCCAAGTCTGGGGTTGGTCAATTATCATGTTGTACGGGTTGTAACAGAGAATTGAGACTGTGGATTACCATATTTAATAAAGAGCAGAGTTCTTCATATTTCTGTGTCTTAATTTGTGGTAGTCACAGTGTCTCTGTTAGAAGGCTAGGGCCCACCTTCTCACAGAGATTGTTGAGTTAAGTAGGTAGTTTAATTCATTTCTTGTTGTGTGGTGTGGAAAAGTATTAGGCGTATTACTAGTAGCTGCAACAGATAATTTATAATCACATTCTTTCCTGGTAGTTTATCATTGCATCCTGGTAGCTGCAACTGTGTGGTGTGACATTCGACTATGTAGGATTAGTTTAATTGATGGATGGTGTGTTAGAATTAACTATTACAACCAAGCTCAACTTCAATTCCTTTCAGTCATTTATGCTTTCCAGGATTTCCAATAGTTATCAATTTAGAGTTCAAGCTTATTTCTAATTCTAGTTGTTGTTATATCTTTATTGAATTCATTAGATTAGGTAGATTCTGATTGAGTTACAGTAGCTGTTATATGAATCATGTTGGTAAAGATTGAATATTGTAGTTTGATAATTATAGGATTTAACTTCTTGCAAAAGTAATCTAGTTCATTTCTATTCTTAGATCAGTAACTGCTAGGTTGATTTATGTAGGAAGATAATTGCACTTTGAATTCTTAGATGTATAAGTTAGATTAGTTTTATTCATGGAATGAGTTTGGCTGAGCAGATAGGTAGGATATTTTATCTCTATTTTACTCAATCAACTACTTGAAATGTTTATGCATATATTGTGCGTATTTCCATTGAAATAAAAGACTTCCCTGGGTTGACAATTTATATTGAGCATCCTGTGTGTTAGTTGTAATTAATTAGCATATAGGGTGACCAACATTTTGGCGCCGTTGTCGGGGATGGTAATTTATAAGCATAGATAGTAGTTGATTTCTTTAATTTCATTATGGTTTAATCATTTACAGCATGCATGGATACAAGAAAAACAAATCGAGAACCCCCTTTGAACACTAACACTACAGGTGGAAGAGGGTGAGGTCGTAACACAGGTCTGGGAAGACAAACATTTATCGATGATATAATTGCTAAAGCTGATTCTTCTCCTAGACCACCACTGACGTCTACAGGAAGAGGAAATGTTGTTCCTCCCAATCTTGAGAATTCAGCATCAACGGTGGAGAATGCAACGGGACCCTCTACCTCCATTGCAGAGAAGGAACCTCCTGAAGATAAGGGAAGCATTGTGGGTGCATCAGATAGAGAGGATATTTATCATATTAATGGGATCAAAGTTACTAAAGAAGTGTGGTTGGAGACTCGCCGAAGCAGAGGAAGAAAGAAGGAGATAAGAAGAAAGGAGGAAAGCAGAAGAAGCAAAAGCAGAGGAAGAAAGAATAAAGGAATCCATTAAATTTTGGACCAACATGGCTAATAGAGAACATGAAGGAGAGAATGAACATTGGGAGAACCAGGAAGAGGAAGTGGAAGATAATCATCCTAGTGACGCTGTGGTCACACTTGAATTCCCTATCCTCCAGACACCTGGAGCAGCTCCTATGAAAAATATCTCACCATCAGTTCTCCTAAATTTCCATGGTAATTCTTCTGAAGATCCTGATGAATTTATTTTTGAGTTTGACATCCTCTATTGCAGTTATGACTATACCTCCAGTGCTCAGAAGCTAAAACTATTCCCAACCACCTTGAAAGGAAATGCTCTGCGTTGGTTCATGAATCTAGGGCGTGAGACCATTACTACTTGGGATCAAATGAAATAAACCTTTCTTTCTAAATATCAAGAATATTGTAGAACCAGAGATAGAAAGGAAGAGTTGTTTAAAATGGTTTAGAAGGAAGAGGAGAGCTTGGAAGATTTTGTGGAAAGACTGTTGTACAATTTACAAAGGTCTGGCCATACTGCGATTGGAAAAGATGTGCTCAAGATTATCTTGCTACGAGGGATTAGAGAAGATTGCCTTGATATGTTGAATTTGTTAGGGAAAGGGGATATCTCGAAGGAACCTTTTGAGAAGATCATTGAATTATGCCGAAGGTACTCAAGGGGATCCTCTAGAACTAACAAATGGGACAAGGATCGAGATCAGGATGTCTTCACTAGGACACAGAAGTTAGCTAGTGGAGGAGCCACTCGAGCAGAAATAGGCAACTTACTGGAGAATTTTAAAACTTATATGATGAGCTCCATTTCCTCAAAGTTAGATGTTTTGATAGAAAAATAGAGGCAAGCAGTAGAAGATCTTACACTCGGTGTATTCTATCCTAAATGTAGGAAAAAGCACCCACTAAAAGAATGCCCGCTAGACAAGGAAGAGATATGTAGGATATGTGAATTGGATCATGACACCAAGGAGTGTACTTCATTACCCAAAGTCAAAGCAGTCCAGCAGGAATAAACTTCATATGTGGAACAGTCTTACTTTATTACACAGAATAAACCTTGGCAGCCTTGCAATCAAGGTATGAATCCAGATCCATCAATTTTCTTGAATAATATGAATACACAATTCCCTTCATATTATTCTAATAACCAGTGGAATCCATCTCAAAACCCAATGCAAAATCTTAACTCTTGGACACCATGGTCACAGCAGTTGAACAATCAAGCTCCCTGGAATTCCAACTGGAAAAATTATTACCAAGGAAATAACTTTCCCCATCACCAAAATCAATATCAACAGTACCCTCCTCAACAGTATCCTCACCAACAATATCAGCAGCCATAGCTGCAATTCCAAAACAACGCTGAACCTATGAATGCACCACTTCGACCACAACTACCTGCACAACCTAACCCAAACCTGAATAATAAAGCAGTTCATCAGTTTGAGACTGCCAACATGCCTGCATATTCCATATCCCAAATTCCCTGCAATGATATACAATTACGATCAAGGAGGGTAGTGGAACCCATCATTACTGAGGATGTTCCATCCCCAGTGACTGAAACTAGAGTGAATCAACACTTTGAGAATATGGTTAATTCAGCAATCCCCATCATTGAGGATGCTGGAATTCCTACCGAAACAGTAGCTGAAACTCAGGAAGTAACACATGATGAAGCACAGCCTACACAATTGATCAGAGAACCGCCATATCCTAAACGATTGGCCCTACAGAAAACAGTGGAACAACCTCGATTCAATCTCTTAGGAGAATTGAAGAATTTGTACGGTCAAAATCCCACTGTTACAAGACCTCCCTGACGTGCCCATTTATGCTAAGACTGCTAGAGATTTATGTGTCAATAAACTAGGAAGAAAGCCTAGGGATCCTCCCACTGTCCATGTATTGGGAAAAATTTCCGAATTAATAATGGGGAAGACTCTTGTGGCAAAATATAATGACCCTGGAAATCCTACTATTATAGTTCACATAGGAAACACACAAATCCCAAACGTATTGGTAGACTTAGGCGCAGCTATTAATGTTATGACCATAGAAACTGTAAAGAAACTTGGACTCACTAACCTTTGTCCAACCCCTACAAATTTATAACTTGCTGACATATCAACAATCAAGCCTGAGGGGATCCTGGACGACCTAGTAATCTCTGTTGACTCGTGGGAATACCCTGCGGACTTCTTGGTGTTACAGCCGAAGTCTCAGTTGGGGGGACACCCGCTGATTCTGGGGAGACCGTGGCTGGCCACAACAGATGCCTGTATCAGTGGTTGGTCAGTATCCATGACTATCTCAGAAGGGACTGAGATCAAAATCCTAACCTTATACCCTCCAACCCGACCAAGCACAGAAGTTGAAACTCCACTTTGGGTGGATTTGGAGGAGGAGGAAGTCGTTCAGCCATTATTAACAGTAGGGAGAGCCTTAACTTCTAAAGATGAAACAGAGGATGATACCATTAACAGTTTCATCAATGATCCCACGTCCGTCAATAAACATGTTTACCAAATTCTTGACAGTTCATTAGATGAGAAAGAACAAGAAAATCTTACAGAAGAAACTCTAGTCAATGATGCCAGTATAATTCTAGTTCTCAAAAATTCAAAAAGTGTCCCAGTAGAAATTAAGCCAAGGAAAACATTGAATATCAATCCAAACCTTGCGCACAGTGAGCTAGAATAGCTGATCACTCTGCTGAAACAACTTAAAGGAGCTTTCGCTTGGGAGTACACAGACATGAAGGGTATTCCTTCTAATCTATGTACCCATCACATTTATATTAAGAGCCACTCCAGGCCAGTGTGTCAACCACAACGAAGGATGAACCTGAACCTAAGGGATGTAGTGAAAGAGGAAATCCAAAAACTTTTGGAAGCAAGATTTACATACCCGATTTCAGATAGCGAGTGGGTTTCTCCACTCGTGGTTGTGCCAAAAAAGAATGGGAAATGGAGGGTCTACGTGGATTATAGAGAATTGAACAAAGCAATGCAGAAAGACCAATTTCCCCTACCTTTTATTGATCAGGTCCTCGATACCTTGTTTGGGAAGAAGTATTTTTCCTTTCTGGATGGATTTAGTGGCTATAACCAAATCCATATTTCTCAAGACGATCAAGACAAAACCATTTTCACCTCTCCCTGGGGCACTTTTGCATACAGGGTACTTCCTTTTGGGTTGTGCAATGCACCTGCCACCTTTCAAAGAGTAGTGGTTGGAATCTTTTCAGATATGGTAAATGACTGCATGGAAATATTTATGGATGACTTCACTCCATACGGTAGTAGTTACGAAGAAGCATTGAAAAATTTAGAAAAGGTCTTGAAATGCTGTGAACAAAGCCAATTATCTTTAAGCACTGAAAAGTGCCATATGATGATGAGCAAGGGCATAGTTCTGGGGCACTTCATCTCTTCTGATGGTATCTAGGTATACCCATCCAAAATTAAGGTAATTGAAAATATACCAACTCCTGGAACACAAAAAGATGTATGTAGCTTCTTAGGGCATGCTGGCTATTACAGAAGATTCATAGAAAAGTTTTCCAAACTAGCTTCTCCTTTGTTCACCTTGTTCATGAAGGATGCACAGTTTGTTTGGAATGATGCATGCCAAATTGCGTTTACTGAACATAAGAAAAGGCTATCTACAGCACCCATCTTATGAGGGCCCAACTGGGCTCTGCCTTTTCATATCTCTTCAGATGCTTTAGACACTGCCACTGGAGCAGTTTTAGGAGAGCAGGAAGGTAATGCCCCATATGCAATTTATTACATTAGTAAGAACTTATCCCTTGCTGAACTAAACTATACTGTCATAGAGAAAGAATTCCTTGCCATAGTTTATGCCATCAACAAATTTAGACACTACATTACTAGATACTCCACTTTTGTGCACACTGATCATTCTGCCATCAAATATTTAATGAATAAACCAATCACGAATGCTAGAGTTACTAGATGGCTGCTATTGTTACAGGAATTTGATATCACAATTATTGATAGACCAGGGAAGGAAAACATTGTTGCAGACTTTTTATCTCGACTTACTAATAGTGATGACAATTTATCAGTCGAAGATTCCTTCCCTGATGAACATTTGTTTGCAGTATCAGCTCATTCCCCATGGTATGCAGATATTGCTAACTTTTTGGCTGCAAGTAAGCTTCCAGCACATCTGCCGAAGAGAGAAAAAAGAAAGATCATACAACAGAGTGCTAGGTATTGCTAGATCAATGGACATCTTTTCTACACAGGGATTGACTTAGAAATCGGAAGATGTGGAAGAGAAGATGAAATCTTCAATATCTAAAAGTTTTCCATGATGAGCCCTGTGGGGGACACTTTGTTGACAAAAGGACAGGTCATAAGGTTTTAAGGATGGGTTATTTTTGGCCTACATTGTTCAGGTATGTGAAGAAGTATGTTCAGGCGTGTGATAGTTTCCAGAGGATGGGCCATCCCAACAAACTAGATGAAATGCCTCTTCAGCCACACCTCGTGGTTGATCCATTTGACAGATGGGCTCTGGATTTCGTAGGGCCTATCAACCCTCCCTCAAAATAGAAAGTTAATATCTTGGTTTGCACAGATTACATGACCAAATGGGTGGAAGCTGTAGCCTTGGTCAAAGCTAATGATCAGGCAGTAATTGATTTCCTATATGAAGAAATTTTTACTCTGTTTGGAGTACCTAAGGAAATCATTACAGATGGTGGACCACAGTTCGTGTCTCACAAATTGGAAGCCCTGTTACAGAAGTTTTACATTAATAACAAAATAAACTCGCCATATCATCCATAAGCCAATGGCCAAGTGGAAAGTACAAACAAGTTCATTGAGTCTATTTTGACAAAGATAGTGAAAAGCCATCATAAAGATTGGGCTGAGAGACTTCTAGAGGAACTATGGGCCTATCGCACTACATGGCGTAACACCATTGGTTTTTTACCATATGAATTGGTGTATGGTAAGAATGTTGTTTTCCCAATTGAATTTGAAATCATAACTTTGAAGACAACTGTAGAAACAAACCTTGATTTATCAGAAGCACAGAGGAACCAACTGAATCAGCTTAATGAATTAGATGAGAAGCGCACAGCCGTAGTGCATCATACAACTTTAATCCAACAGAAGCGCCCTAAATGGCATGATAGATTTATAAAGAAGAAAGTCTTCTGAGAAGGAGACTGGGCTCTGTTATATGATTCACGGTTTAAGAGGGATTTCAAAGGCAAGTTGCGCACTCATTGGTTGGGACCTTATTAGATAGATCGGGTATTTGACAATGGAACAATCTGGTTGATCACCATTGATGAAAACAAGACACCATTATTTGTAAATGGTCATTGGCTACGACTGTACCACAAACCAATCTCAAAGAATGCCTTCATTTCACATGTTGCAGCTGATCTAGATTATCATTTAACACCAGGGTAGGGATTTTTCTCAACCCCTGTGAATTTTTAAGAACTGCAATTTCCACACATAATTTGTACATAAATAATTTGTTTTCTTTCTATATTTTATTTATTTTTCCTTTACACTTGATCGGATTTGTTTTGAAGAACTGTGTGCAGGAATTGATTTGAGGAGTAGCAGTCGTGACTGGACCAGATGATTGCAGACACCTTACATTGTTTTCCTGATCTAATAAATCTCTTTGAAGAAGATGGATGATTCGTCGGCCTTCAGCAGTCAGCTGAAAATTTTCTTCTTACTCCATTCTACACAGCTGCAACTCCTTACCTTGCTCATTTTCCCAATTTTCGCAGCTGTGACTCCGCTATTTTTATCCACTTCACTTTTCCAACAGCTGCGACTCCGCTATTTTCGTCCATTCTCCCAATTTTCGCAACTGTGACTCCGTTATTTTCATTCATTTCAATTTTTTCCAACAGCTGCGACTTCACTACTTTTGCCCATTCTACCAAGTTTCGCAGCTATAACTCCATTATTTTCATCCATTTCGAATTTTTCCAACAGCTGTGACTCTGCTACCTTTGCCTATTCTACCAAGTTTCGCAGTTGCGACTCCGCTATTTTCGTCCATTCTGCCAATTTTTGCAGTTGTGACTCCGCCATATTTTGCCGAACTTTGCTAAAAAATTTCATATGACCCCACTATATTTGGCTTACCTTCCAATTTCCTTGTCACAATTTCATCAGATTCTGCCTACTCATCAGCTGCAACTTCACTAAATTGCCTGCCTCTTAGAACAATATCGCCACTAATGATTTGACCAGGCTCTAATCTAAATGATGACTCCACAGTTCCAATCGCAATCTGCCAAGAACGAAGAAAATTATTGGGTCGTTGTGCATATCTATCAGCATGGATGTACTTATCAGCCTGGTTGGCAGTGGCCAACTCATCTCAGCTAATGTGCATTTATGATCTCTTAATGGAAGTGATGATGAAGTTGGGTTATGGTGGCAATTTAAGGCTGAGCTTTCAATGCGAAGGTACAAATTCTGACCTTTTACCTGATTAAGCATAAAATTAAATGTGACAATGATGAGCATTCCTTGTCTTTTGTCCCCATCAGCACACTGTACACACTTAACCACCAAAGAATTTGTCAGGTTTAACACCCATATCTTTTAAATGACCGTCACCTTACCCAATTCGTACCAAAATTCCCCAATTATGCCATTTTTCCTTAACTGTATCATCCCACCGCTGGTTGAAAACTGTGCCATCTTTCCTAAAATACCTAATTTCAAGTTTCGACTATTCCATGACTACCCATAAGCTGCAACTTCCACATTTGAACTGATAATTGTTGTATTCATTATCTGAATTAAGAAGGGAGATTGATATGGGTAACCCAGTCAGGCATGAACCTGAAAATACGGAAGCTTTGTGTGCCAACGCAGAAGTTTTCGCCATTTTTGCAGCGGCTGGGTGGACCGAGTATTTTCAACGTTAAGCGGTTTCCACATTGAAAAGGCATTGCAGTTTGTTTTTAACTTGACTAATACTCACTCTAAGGTCAAGGGGGTGTGCATTGAGGTTACAGAGGCAATTATATCCAAGGTTATTGGCTTACCCCAGGTTGGGAAGAAATTGTTTGGACGGAAAGTGCCGAATGTGACTGCAATAAGGGAATTTCTTACAGTCGGGGAGAATGTTCGTCCAAAAGGCCGTGGAATTGCAATGGAATCGTTACCTCGTCCTTGGGATCAAGTGGCAATTTTTCTGAAGAAATATATCTCCTGTGAAGGTAGGTACCAAACTGTCTATTTCTCCGAATTCCCCTTATTATCTCATCTATGCCATGGCAACCTAGTTAATATTTCGTTTTATCTTTTTAAGACCCTACAAAACATGGTTGGATATGCAAGAATAGCCCGACACCCAGTTTCTTCCCTCACCAACCATGGTTTAATTAAATTGTTAATTTTAAGAGCCCTTGCACACCAGAATTTGACCTAGGAACAATTTCTTGCTGGGGCCGGGGTAATTAGAGAAACTGTATTAGAATTAGGGGGTATTGGAGAAGGAGAAGAGGACCAGAGTCCCTCAAATTCAGTTGGGGGGGGAGGATAGAGTATCACTAGGAAATCAGACTAAAGAAGAAGAATAAGTGGATATGGGGGAAGTTGCGACAGCAGCGAACCCTGTTACAAAGGAAATAGTGATGGAAGCAATGGTATATGAGGCAGTAACATTAGAAGCTACAACAGCAACAAATCCTATAGGGGAATAAATAGACCCAATTGAAATTGCAGTTAGGGTGGCGGCTGAAGCAGTGGAAATGGCATCATTAGTAGCTTCAGCAAAGGAAGTTGAAGCTGCGACAGTGGGAGCTGCAACTGTGGAAGTAGCAATGCAAGAAGGAGAGTACCAGGAAGAGGTGACAAAGGAAGGAAATATGGAG
Organism: Larix kaempferi; assembly: GCA_027924585.1. Lineage (NCBI taxonomy): Eukaryota > Viridiplantae > Streptophyta > Pinopsida > Pinales > Pinaceae > Larix > Larix kaempferi. The sequence continues at coordinate 6,878,407 of BSBM01000288.1, forward strand.
GTGTTGGATGTCGCATCCTCCCCGAAAATCAGGGGAACTATTGTTGAAGAGTAGGAATTCATTTCTCTCTCTGAAAATGTGGAAACCCCTGTGTCACAAAAGAAAGAAAAAGGTCAGGAAATAAGCGTCAAACAGCTATGCCAACAAAGAAGAGAAGAACTAGAGCTACTACAGCAACAACAACATGCAGTGAAGACGAGTCATTGGAAGTTGTGAAGAGAAGAAGGACTTGATCTATGGCAATAGTAGAGATAGCATGTGCAATTGAGGAAAATATTGAATTACCCACAACACAAGCAGCATGTGTAATTGGGACGGACATAGAAATCCCTATTTTAAAGCCCAAAAAACCTATTGTCATACAAGAACCTGTTGTGGATGAACCCCAAGTTGAAAACCTGCTTCATGAAAATGAAGTGTTAAAAGAGGAAGTGCAATGGATTCGGGATGAGTTGGAGAAATGGAAGGAAGTGAATGGGAAACATGTAGAGAGGAATTTGAATATATTAGTAGAGGCTGCAAATTTGTTAGAAAATTCATCCCCTGTTTTGACAAAAGAGGAACAAGGAGAAATGGTATGCCCAGAATGTGGGGACATATTCTTTTCAGCAGGACATAGAGTCATAGTGTTGTGTTTGGGAGCACAAGAGCCTGTACAAGCAAAGAAAGGAAGGGAAAGTGTATATGTAGTAGAGATGATGAAGGAGAATGAGGAAGAAGTTGACATAATCCCTAACCTGGATTTGGGAGAGGATGAAGCAATGCAATCCCAACCATCAGGAAACACTGAGCTATTCAAGGACCAGTCTCATCTTTCAGAAGATGTCGAGGTAATCCAAGAAAAACCTAAACAATTTGAAGAAATAAGGGAACAGGGTGTTGTTACATAAGAACCAGCATCCCTGAAATTGTTTAGTGAAGTTGCAACTCAGACAACAATTGTTGATATTGAGGAACAAGGGGAATATGCTGCCACACAAGAACTAGCATCCCCAAAATTAGATGTTGAGATTGCAACACAAGCATAGGTCACTACAACACCATTAATGGAAGATGAGGCTGCTACAGTGTCAATCCAAAATGGGGAAGCTAGAACATCTGGTGATGAGGTAAGAATGTTACTATCTCAAGGCATCATTAATTTAGATTCTGATGATGAAAAAGATGTGGACGATAGAAGTATTCAACGACTGGAGAAAAATATTTTCTCACTAAATCTCGAGCTAGATAAATGGAAGAAATATATTTCTTAGTGCAAAGAAGGGATGGTCCCCCTCCATGAACATAGAAATACTGTCAGGGAATTGAGAGAGAAATGGGCTGAGGAATTGTTCTTCCAGAAAATCCAGTGGGAAAACGTTCAAAAAGAGTTGGCAGAGTTGAAGAAATTCAAATCCATGCAATAAGAGAAGGACCAATTGTATATTCTTTGCTGGGAATTGCTGAGTTGCAGGGCTCCATCCCCTTCTTACCCTGTCTTTATTTATGAATAGACAACTTTATTCAAGATCAGGGCATTAAAGGAAGGAAGGCCATTTGAGCTAGCAACAGTCTCCCAGTTTTTAGAAACTTTCCTGGAAAGTGATGATGAGGAGCAAAATTTGTTGTGTGAATTATATTTACATGATAAAGCTTTCTATACTGACTCTCATTCTAATCTTGTGCCCCATTTAGGGGATGTTCAGCTGAGAGCGCTTGCTTCTTTTGTCATCAACCATGTAAAATGGCGAGATGCCTTCCAAACTATCACAAAGAATGAGGATAATGCCACTCTCTGGATTAGAAATGAACCTCGGCTTCCAATAGGACTCAAAGCCAGGCATGCAAAATCTCTCGAGTTCCCTGAGATTGTTCAACATTTGGAAAATATTCAAGAGAGAATCATCACTACCTGTGTCCAGGTAATTTCTAGCAATCAGCAGCATGCCCTGGAGGGAAGTGAGTACAGATGGTTATATTCTTCTCCATCTTTGAAAGAAGGGGATCCATATTGTTTTGAGAATTTTAAGCAAGCTTTAACAAGGGTGCCTAGGTATGCACAATGCATGAAAACATGTGGACCCTAGTGGCTTGGGCTAAGATTCAAGTTTCCCCTCATTTGGCTACTTGTGAGTCCTTACAGAAACAACTACGTTTTGACTGAAGAGGATGAGAAGCAGTGCTGGGAGAATTGGATTGCCTATTGTGGCTTTGTGCATCATGGGGAACCACCAGAACTTGCCTGCAATATTACCACTCTTCACAGGTACAGTTTGGATTCAGATTTAGACTAGTGGAAGTTGTTGCATGAGGACATGCAATTGGATAGTTGGGGGGAGATGTTGGGCCTTGGAAATGCCCCTTTTTTTACCACACTTATTATATCATTTTTCCCTGTTATACTCTACTTTCATAAACCATATACATGCCTTCTTCCAGATCAATTAGCAATCTTGACAAGGTATAATTAATTATTGCTTCATTTATTTAATGCCTAATATTGTTATGGTTATGAATTCTAGCCTTTGATTTATGCTAACTTGTGTTGATTTCATTAAGCCAAGATCAAAGCATAGGTGTATCAGCTGCAATGCATTGGGAAAGAATCATATGTGGTTCCAGCTGTTACTCTTCAAGATTTAATTCCACATATTAAATGAGACGGCACATCTTTCCACGTGAAGCTGTAATGGGACTTCGCTGAAACAGAGCATTGTTGCAACAGACAGGATGCCTCCCAATTGGTTAAGCCATTGATCCATTGACTGTCAGAGTAACAACATCCTTCATGTCCAATGACCTCATTCAATACAGATATAATAGTTCAGTTGTAACTCCGCAACATGAAGATCAGAGAGCTTCTGCTCGAAATTAGTGGATCACGAATTGTATTTTGCATGTATAAATATGGGAAGGCTTTCCAAGTCTGGGGTTGGTTAATTATCATTTTGTACCGGCTTTAACAGGGAGCTGAGACTGTGGATTACCATCTTTAATAAAGAGCAGAGTTCTTCATATTTCTGTGTCTTAATTTGTGGCAGTTCACGGCGTCTATGTTAGAAGGCTAGGGCCCGCCTTCTCACAGAGATTGTCGAGTTAAGTAGGTAGTTTAATTCATTTCTTGTTGTGTGGTGTGGAAATGCATTAGGCGTATTACTGTTAGCTGCAATAAATAATTTATAATTGCATTCTTTCCTGGTAGTTTATCATTGCATCCTGGTAGCTGCAACTGTGTGGTGTGACAGTCGACTGTGTAGGATTAGTTTAATTGATGCATGGTGTGTTAGAATTAGCTGTTACAGCCAAGCTTAGCTTCAATTCCTTTCAGTCATTTATGCTTTCTAGGATTTCCGATATTTATCAATTTAGAGTTCAAGCTTATTTCTAATTCTGGTTGCTATTGTATCTTTATTGAATTCATTAGATTAGGCAGATTGTGATTGAGTTACAGTAGCTGCTAGATAAATCATTTTGGTAAAGATTGAATATTGTAGTTTGATAATTATAGGATTTAACTTCTTGTAAAAGTAATCTAGTTCATTTCTATTCTTAGATCAGTAACTGCTGGTTTGATTTCTATAGAAAGGTAATTGCACTTTGAATTCTTAGATGTATAAATTAGATTAGTTTTATTCATGGACTGAGTTTGGCTGAGCAGATAAGTAGGATAGTTTATCTCTATTTTACTCAATCAACTACTTGAAATGTTTATGCATAGATTGTGCTTATTGCCATTGAAATAAAATACTTCCCTGGGTTGACAATTTATATTGATCATCCTGTGTGTTAGTTGTAATTAATTAGCATATAGGGTGACCAACAAGTTGTTGGACAGGTTGCAAGATTTCAAGAAGCTCCTAATGAAACTCATGTTGTTGCAGTCAAAAGAATCTTCATATATCTTAAAGGAACTATGGACTTTGGATTATGGTACTCAAAAGGAAATGAGTTGGACTTATTAGCTTACTCAGACACAGATTGGGAAGGATGTGTGGATGACAGAAGAAGAACAAGTGGTGCATCATTTTTCTTAGGCAATTGTCCGGTATCATGGTCTAGCAAAACGCAATCCTCAGTATCATTGTCAACAGCATAAGCAGAATATATATTTGTATCAACATGTTGTACTCAGATCATCTGGATGAAACAGAACCTGCAAGACATACAAGTAACATATGATGAGTCGGTTCCATCTCTATGTGACAACATAAGTGCCATTAGCATCTCCAAGAATCCGGTAATGCACTCCAAGACAAAGCACATTCCTATCAAATATCACTTTCTTCAGGAATAGGTCATAGAGAAGAACATCAAGTTGGAATACATTGGGACAAAGGAGTAGATAGTAGATATATTCACCAAGCCACTTCCTATAGGGACATCTGAGTACCTCCGACAAAAATTGGTGGTCATTCCATCTTCACACTAAATTGATTCTTCTTCAAGAAACAGTGACAGAGAGAGCATATTTTGAGGGGGGGCAGTCTTCTCAGAGGTAGTACCCTTTTCCATTGATGCCAAATGGGGAGAGAAGTTGTGAATAGGGGAAGTCTGTTCTCAAGGGGAACTTAGGTGTTGTCATCAATGACAAAGGGGGGTATAATTGATTAAGTTGTCATTGATGCCAACAATGTCTGGTGGAGGCTGTGGTTGCATTGGTCATGATACCCATTGCTTAGTTCAAGACACCCCTTGTGTTGATATTTGTACCACTCATGTTGGGTGCAGTGGTCTTGGTGCGCCTTGTGGAGCCCTGAAGGTTTTTTGTTGGTTGTGTCCTTCTTAGAGTCTTGGGAGTCCTTTTTGGGATTGTCCAAGCCCAAGTCGGAATCCCTTGGAGGCCTTGGGACAATGCCAAAATCCCTAGTTACACTTTGACTTGGTTGAGTGCCCCCGAATTTGTTTCTCGATCCCTCTTGAGTCGTTTCTTGGTTGATGGTCTCCTTGATGCTCGTACTTGTTGTGCTAATTCATTATTGTATCCTTACTTTTTGAAGTGGTCCTAACTTTAGTATCCTAGCCTAGCACGGTAATTCTAATCCTTTTACACCTTAGCCCTAGCATCCATTCTAGCCTTAAAAGCTAAGTCTAAACTTAAACCCCAACCTAAGCCCTAATTAAAGGTTAATAAAATTATTTTTAATTAAATGAACTTTAATTTAATTAACATTTAAGCTAAACTACAAGTCTTAAAATCTAAGCCTGAAATTAAACCCCATCCTAAGCCCTAATAAAAGGTTAATACAATTATTTTTAAATGAAAAAGAACTTGAATTTAATCAACATTTAAACCAAACTACAAGTCGGCCCTGCATTAAATAATTAAAAATTAATAAAAACACATTAATTAGAAAAACCCTAATCTAAGTAAATAATGAATAAAATACATTAAAGAATTTTTAAATAATACAAATCTTTATATAACAAAGTTTTTTTTTAAATATATATTAATTAGGGGTTCCTTTTATTTTAAAATTTTAAACATTTAAGTAACCTTAAAACGAGGATGGCTCCATAAAATATATTAAGAATTTTTTTTTAAATTAAAAATTAAAAGTAAGTCGGCCCAAATTTTATTTCAAGACAGCTCGGCCATAAAATAATGAAAATTTAAATAATATCTAGGTCGACTGCCCTACTTTTCTTCTTTAACGACCTATCCTTAACTCATATAAATTAAACACAATTTATTCCAAAAGAAGTGTGCGAAATAGCTCTGAAATTTTTGGATTGTTCCAAAAACATTTGGATGGTTTATCTTGAAAATACAAAGTGGCCTGCTTTCCAACCTCAGTGATCTCTTGCTTAAACTTAGGTGGTCTGATCTTGAAAGTTTTCAGTAGTCTACCAGTATAGAGGTTTGTTTTGTAAGACTATCATTGCAAAAATTGTGGGTTGTCTTCTTCCAAATTCAAAGGATTGTCATAAGCATGTGTGATGTTCCTTGGGTGATCCAATGGCCAGTCCTTCAACAAGCAAGTGGTTTGATTCTTACCCTTAGTAGTGGACAGTTCATTCTTTTGCCGTAACAAGATATTACCTTGTCACTTTTCATGCCTACTTAGATTGAATTTGATGTGAGTTAACAAGTTTTTGAAAATTGTATATACTGTATATAGTACCCTATACATAGAAGCTTGTTGGTAGTAGTGTATATATCACATTTAGAACTTTTATAGTGAGTCTGTAAACAACCCTAAGTTGACACAGTACCAAACTCTTATTGTATAACTTTTTAAAGTATGTCCGAGTTTATAACCTGAGTGATTGTATTAGTTTGTTTTGATGGTTAAGTAAATATAGTCCACAGCCCTGGTTAAGTATTCTTGTGTAAGCTTAGATTGGTAAATTGTTCCTATTGAGAATGATTTTTTGGTTGGCAGTGGTTGTAGTTACTTGTTCTTATTTGTTACACACGTCTACTGTGGATATATGTTATTAGTCCTTGAGTAAGTTAATGAGAACAGTTGAATATTAAAGGTAGAATGTCTTGTTGTAAGTAGGAGGTCTTTGTATGTTAAATATACTAACTTGAAATGCTAGCCAAAGAGGCAAGTGTTCCTTGAGAAAATGTGCATGTTGATGAGCAGGTTATGTATAGGTTGATGTAAAGGTTATCACAGGTTTACAGGTTGACATACAGGTTAACAGGTTGACTACAGGTTATCACAGGCTGACGGGTTGACATACAAGTTATGATAGGTGTACAGTACAGGTTGATTGTTGATACAATGGTATAACAACTCCACAGAATCTTTTGATGTCCTTCTTATTTAGGGTGGTAGGGTGGTGCCAGGGTTCACAGTTGTAGCTGTGAGCTGAGGTGTTGTAGCAGCTCGAAGCCTTAAGGGTTGGAGCCCCTTCCAGTTGTAGCTGGTAAAGTTGTATAATAATTGTAATTCCAGTTGTTGCTAGATCAAATCTTATTATAAAGGCTTCCATGGTTTTTCCTCAAGGACTTCAGTTTCCACATAAAAATTCTGTGTATTGTGCATCTTGTTGTGATTTCTATATGATGATGATGTGATGATATTATATTGATGAATGAGATGAATTAACACTACTTAAATCGCTCTGAATAAAAGTTAAAATTGTTATACATTGATTCACCCCCCCCACCTTCTCAGTGCATTTGGGTGATCAACATCTTTTGCTTTGTTAAATGATGATGGTGAGCCTAATTCATTTCAAGAAGCTAGAGAATATTAGAATGAATATAAATGGAGGAAATCCATGGATGAAGAAATAAAAGAATTAAATAAGAATCAAACATGGGAACTTGTGGATCTCCCACCAGAAAGAAAATTTGTTGGAAATAAGTGGGTGAGTAAAGTAAAGTAAAGAAGAACAATGATGGGTCAATGGAACATTATAAAGCTTGCTTGGTATAAAAATGTTATGTGTAGAAGTTAGGTATACGTTTTAATGAAATCTTCTCTCCAATTGTGAAGCTTGCTACCGTAAATGTTTTACTTGCACTTGTAGTAGCATGGGATTTAGAGTTGGAACAACTGGATGTAAAAAATACTTTTATACATGGTGATATTGATGAAGAAATTTATATGGATCAGCATGAGGGCTATAAATAAAGAGGCAAATAGAATTTGGTTTGTGAACTCAAGAAATCTCTATATGATTGAAATAGGTGCCAAGGATCTAGTACATAAAATTTGACACCTTCATAAAGAGCCAAGGTTTTAGTAGAAGTGAAGTTGACTATTGTGCATATTATAAGAGGTTTGATGATGGTTTTTTTATTATCTTGTTGTTGTATGTTGATGATATGTTGGATCCAAGCCCCAACATGAATAAAATCATTGATCTCAAGGATCAATTGGCTAGAATATTAAAAATGAAGAATTTAGGAGCGACAAAAAAAATCTAGGGATGAAGATACAAATGGACATAATAGATAGGAAGATATGGATAAGTCAAAAGTTATATATAGAAAATATTATGCAATGCTTCAATATGAAAAATGAAAAACTAGTTAGCGCCCTACTTCCTACACACTTCAAATTGTCTTCCAAGCAATGTCCTGGGACATAATCATAGAAGATAAGCATGTTTCATGTATTGTATTTATAAATAGTAGGGAGCCTCATGTTGGTCATGGTGAGCATCAAACCGGATATTGCTCAGGATGTAATAACTGTTAGTCAGTTTATGGCAAATCTTTGTAAGGAGCACTGAAATGTTATGAAGTGCATTCTCATTTATTTAAGGGGCATTTCAGACACTGCTATTTGCTATATATCAACATATTTACAAATTAAAGGTTTTGCAAATTTTGATTTTAATGGAGACATAGATGGATGAAAGTCTACTACATGATATAATTTCACTCCTATTGGTGGAATTGTAAGCTAGACATCTAAGTTGCAGCCAGTGGCAGATTTATCAACCACTAAAGCAGAATATGTGGAAGTAGTTGAGGCTAGTAAAGATGCAATATGGCTAGAGCAATTGATGGATGAATTCAAGATGATACCGGGGGGATCACTTTGAATTGTTATAGTCAAAGTAATATTCACTTAGTGAGGAATCCAACATTTCAGGATCGCATGAAGCGTATTGATATTAAGTACCATTTCATATGGAAAGTGGTGGAAGAAGGTAGGATCTTGTTGGATAAAATTGGTACTGATGAGAATACCTCAAATATCCTTAGAAAATAGTTTTAATAAAAAATTCAAAATGGTTACACTTTAAATTTGTTATTTATATTTAAATGGGATTTATAAGCACATTGTAACCTAAAAAAATGTCCTTAGTTCTCACTCCTCCCCTTAGTTAGATTAATATCAATTTCATTATTTTAATTTTACCTTGTTAATCTTTTTGGTCTCCATTAAAATAATTTCCTTCGCTTTATTTATTCCCTAATAAACTAAATCTTATTAATTTCTAATTTAATCACATCCCTAATTAATTTTCCCCTATTAAATTTTCATAATCTCATTCGAACCCCTTTTAATTGAATTAATACCTTTTTTATCCTTATAATAGCAATTACATAGCATTATTAATTCTTTATAATATTTACTTCAAATTCCCTCTATAGTTTTTATCCTTTGTTTGTTATTATTAATAAAAAAATTGCCAATTAAAATTTTATTTTTTCATTTCCATCCTTATATTCATATCAATAAACTAATTTTTTTGAGCCTTATATTTTTACCTATTTATTTATTATTAAATATTTTATTTTCCTCACTATTTTTCTATTTATTCATTAATAAAAAAATTCTCTCTAATTCTTAACTGTATTTTATTTGTTCGCCCCCTTCATTCTTGGATTCTTTCCACCATTGTTTCAAAAATTTCTACCAATTTTTTTTTTATGGCTATTTCCTCCATTCTTATTTATACTCAACTTTATTACTTTCTGAACATAAGTAGCTTCATTCGGGTTTTCTGAAGATGATTGGAGTTTCCACTCAAAACATCGATTCTAAAACTACCACACAATGAATATCTAGAAGCAATGACACAATATCCTTATAAAGTTGGTTAGGACATAGAAGTTTAAGTGGTGGAAAAATTATATGGGCTTGCTAAAAATGTGGTGAAGGTAGCATTGGGAAATGGCATATGGGTGGAAAAAATTGGTAAGAAAATTCTTGTATATTGACTTCAAATGGAATATTGTTAAGAGATGAAGCCAATATCCAGATATCCAATATTCTTCTCATAGATCTATTAACTAGGCCCACACATTGATTGTATGCGTCGGATGTGCAAGGGGTCTTCCAGGCCCCCACTCTCTGGGAGTTCGGGGATAGATCCCCCGAGGTGAAAATTTCTATACCCTTCTAGTGTGTTTCAATTCCTTCTAGAACCCTCATATGTATTGTATAAAAGGAGAGTGACCCCTCGACATTCTAACACGAGAAAGATAGAAGAAAGCATTGTAAGTTTTTTGCTAAGTAATAATAAAAGATCGAAGATGTCATTGCCTCGTAATTTTACTTGAATATAGTAGGGTTTCCATGTAAATCTTGTGTTCTATTTTTATTGTTGTTTTCTTCTATTTTTTATATTTTTCTAACGTCCAAATGGCCTCACAACTAGTAGTATTGTATTCCAAATACTTGGCTTCTAATGAGATAAGTGCCACAAAATTTTGCTTCTTGTTGAACTTGGATATCGTCGTTGATCCCAAGCTAAAGCAACACCCTGAGGTGCTCTTTTTGTTTGTTGCATTGCCTGCCAATATGAGTCTATATACCCCTAAAAATTCACTTCACCATATTAAATATATCTTGGACTATACTCCAATGTGCCCCTTAAGTATATGAGCACATGATTTTCTACTACTCAATGCTCTTGCATCGGCACCACCATGAACTGACTCAAGGTGTTCACTACAAAACATATGCCTAGTCTAATGTTGACCAAATACATCAAGGATCTTATTAAGTTCCTGTAAAAAATAGGGCCCACCAACTTTGAATTCAAAGTGTCACCTTTTTCAAATTGGTGATCATGGGTGTGGCCATATTTTTGCAGTCATCCTTCTGAAACATCTTAAGGATCTTAACTGCATACTTATCCAGTCCAAGGAATATCTACCCTGGCCTCCGCCAAACCTCCATACCCAAGAACTAATGAATCATGCCAATGTCCTTCATTTTAAACTCATCTTCCATATCTTCTTTGCACCCTCCAACGAGCTTCTCTATGCCTATAAGAAATAAGTCATCTACATACAACACAAAAATAAGTTATTATGTAGTTCAGTTCCAACAAATATATAATATAGATTATGATATGCTTCACTTTTCGTGAATCTCGCACTTTGAAAATAACCATCTAGCATGAAATATCGTTCTCTCAATGCCTACTTGACTCCATGCAAGGCCTTCTTATTCCTACAAACATGGGACTCCTTCCAAGTTACCTCAAATCCCTAAGGTTTCTCTACATACACTTCTTCCTTAATTATCTGATTCAGGAAAGTTGCATTCACATCCACAGATGTATCCTCCATCCCATAAATGAAACTAAAGGAATAATTGCTTTAATGGAAGTGTACCTAGTAACTAGAGAAAAATTCTCCTCATAGTCCACTCTCTCTTTCTTGGATAACCCTCTCTCCAAAAACCTCATCTTGAACTTCTCGATGCTTCCATCAATTATGTGCTTAATTTGGTATAGCCACGTAGAATTCACTACTAAGTTCCCCTCCAGTCTTGGAATTATGTCCTACTCATCATTATTCATGATGGAGGTGTATTCCTCCACCACAACATCCTACCAAATAGGTTGCTCTATTTCCTGCTAAAATTCGAAAGGATCTAAATATATGATGCTATTCATTAATTCTATGTAGTTTGGAAACTTCTTTAGAGGTCTACTCTCCATGAGCATGCTCATAGAAGCATCAACATACTCCCAAGTATCTCTCCTTTTTTTATTGAACCATCAAGGTCTCCTGACAAAACTTGAAGGGGATAATGTCTCCTCCTATTCACCTGAAGGTTGTTGTCCCGCACAGGAAGTGAATGGTTACCCTAGTTCAACTTGTAGATAATCTTGCCCCTCATCTTCTTTTATTGGAATAAGCTCATGAAACTTCTTGGATGTAAATTCTTCATTAAATTTTACATCCTTGTTTATTACTATCTCCTTCTACTATGAAATATAGACCCTATAGGATTTTCAAAAGTTTCAATGTAGCCAACAATTAAACCCTTCCTACTAGAGGGATCCAACTTGGTCTTCTTCTCCACTAGTACATGGATATAAATTGGACAACCAAAGATATGGAAATGATTCACCCATGATTTCTCACTAGTAAATGAATCCCCCGGTTTTTTGTCCTCCAAGATCCTATGAGCACACCCATTATATATATAGAAAAAGGTGTTACATGCTTATGCCCATAGAAACATCCACAAATCCTAGTCATAAATCATGGACTTGTTAGCCTTTATGATGGATCGATTCTTCCACTCTATAACTCCATTCTACTATGAGTTGTATAGAACAATCAACTCCCTCTTGATTCATCCCTATTCTGTTATGAGTTGTATAGAACAATCAACTCCCTCTTGATTCATGACTCCTTGCAAAAACCCTCAACCTCATTGGAAGCATATTCACCCACATTTTTTGAAATCAAGAATTTGATCTTGTTCATTGTCTAATTTTCAACTAGAGTTTGCAACTCCTGAAACTTGCTAAAGACCTCATCCTTGATCTTCAAGAAGTAGATCCAAGTATTTTGAGAAAAGTCATCAATAAAGTAAATATAGGACATGCTTCCTAATATTGATGTTGCTAACATCGATCTACATACATTTGGATTTACTAGGTCTAGAATCTCCTTAGGCCTATGCTTATTGCATGAGAAAGTAGGCTTGGCATAGTTTCCAAGCGTGCACCCTTTCCATACTTTCCAAGCACACACTCTTTGCATACTCCCTGCTACTCAATGTTGAACTCTCAAATACATATGACTGTCTCCCTTAGAATAGGCAACACCTTATGATACAAGTTCCCCATCCTCTTGCCAGAACTACCACAAGTTGCCATTGTTATGAACTAGGGCTCAAACTAATTCACTTTGTAGGATATATAAATTATCTTCCCTAACCCCGATCACTTGTGATCATTCTAGGCTAGATTCCTTTAGTATGATAAGGAATTGATGGCTCCTAAACTCTACTTCAAAGCCCTTATATTACATAATTGAATTTGAAAGAAAAAAATTCTCAAGACTTGAAACAAACAAAACATTGTCAAAATCTAAAGAGTTACCTAACTAGAGTTGAAAGGGAATAGTACCAATTCCTGCTGCTAGATATTGGGAATCATCACCAAACTCAACCTAAACACATGAGTTGTTCTCTTTTAGACTTGAAAACAATTACCTAGTTGATGTCATTTTCCAACTTGCTCCAGTGTCCATATACCACACATTCTTTGGAATTGTGCTAGAAAAAAGGAAAGACACCATTGAGAAATCCTTCTTGAACTTGTAGGAAAAATTGTTCATCCGAGCTTCAATAGAGGTTTCTACATGATTTTGATGTTGCTTCCCTTTACCCTTCTCCTTGTATAGACATTGTGATACATAATGTTCATGGTTATGACATACAAATCACTTGGTCTTACTCAAGTCCTTCTTCCTTGGCTATGAGGTTGAATCCTCATTATTTTCCTTTCCTTTGCTGGGTCCTTTATCTCTACCCTTCTTTATTTGACCAAACAGGGAAAGGTCACTATCACCACCCTTCTTGTTGGCATTTGGCTCCATCTAAGTCTCCTCCTAGATACAACCATCCCACAATCTTTAAAAGGAGGGAATATGCTCATGATCATAGAATCCCTGGAAAAATATGTTCTATGAAGTTGAATCCATTCAGTGCCATGTCTAATAACTATGTGCCTACAATATTTTCCCCAAATGTTACAAGTTGATCATGAATCTGTGTGACCTTCATCAAGTAACTGGTAACTATGTTTGATCTAGTAATTTCTATAGCTCCGAGTTTGTTCCACAATATCGCCTTTATGTTTATGTTCTCACTCTGGTAAAGGCTAACTAGGGCATTGAACATGTGCTTTGATGTATTCTTGACATATATGTAAGGAATCAAATGATCCTTCATAAAATCCATAATAATCCATTTGGCTTGAACCTTTTCCTTATGAATTTCCAAATCCTACCGATTTGTTGGTAGTGTCACATTATCCTTAATGATATCCTAGAGATCATTATCTTCAAACAAGAGTATGACCCTAACCTTTCAATATAGGAAATGTGAGGCACCTTCCAATCTATCCTTGAATTTGAGGCTAGCTAATGCCATCTCTGAGATCTATTGCAAAAACTCTGAAAACCCTCAAAGTCTTAGTCTTTATTTCCAAAAATTGATAATAAAAAATTGCTCTAAACACTTGGAAAATTAAAATCTCAATTACAACCTAGAACTCTATTCCATGTAAATTTCCCCATCCTCGGTGACTACTTTCTATATGGTCTCAATCATATCAATTAATTGTAGAATTTAATATATGGAGAAATTTAAATTCTAAACATAGCGTAGATCACACAATAGTTGGAATTACGAAATAATGGAAGTATAAAACAAGTTTACATATACATAGGTAATTTCTCTTTCAAAATCAACTTTTAAATCTTTAATCAAAGCTTATATGGAAACATTTGCAAACTACTTAAACTTAGCAGTTGTATAGCGTGGCTAAATCACCCAAGAACTGGTCTATATGGCCTGCTGAGCAGGTATGTCTTGCACAGAAAACAATGAATGTCATATGTACAACTTGTACAACATGTTGTACAAAACTTAAATTTGCATGTCTACTAGTCAATCCTCTTCCTCTTGCTTATGCTTCCTTTGGTTGCTTAACTTGCTCAACTATTCAACTATGTTTGAATTTTTCTATCTTGCTTGTCTTTGTGCTTGCTTGAAAACCTAATCTACCAAAACTCTAATCTCATCTTGAGATTTATAGTTGAGATCAAATCCTAGTATAAGTCTTTAATATATTAAATATACTTCATTAGACTCAACAAGAGTTTTTATTTTTTTCTAAAGTGAATTACAAAATGGAATTAACTACCCACTTTTCTTAAGTGGCTACTTTCAAAATGTCTTGAGCTTTCTTGTATGTTCATATAGAACATGTGCAAGAAGGTCTTGTCCAACCTATATTTCTCAACATTTTGAATATAAAAATGCATAAATTTAGGTAGATCAATCTAGAGAATATACAAGTGAGGATTTGATGATGGAAAAACTTAATGAACTAAATGAAGAGAGTCATAATTCTCACTATTGTATTCACTGAGTTCAAGTTTTTGTTATATTGTGGAATTTCATATATAGACTTAATAAATAACATACATTTTATAAGTTTTTATTCACAAGCTTAGTAAAAAAATTATCTCAAGTAATCATTAGCAGATTTTTGTGTAAAACAAAATAAAACTATACATTATTCTATAGTTGTTAAAATCTTGGTGGTCCTTGTTGAGAGCTTTAATAAGTGTTAATTTTGTGTTTTGTTCACCCCTAGGCTGCAGGGACTTGCATGTTGGGACCGCTTTGTAAACCCTTTAGGGCCTTTAAAAAGCTTATCTTACACCGCCATTGGGATTCGATCTGTGGTTGTTCGGGTCTCGAGATTTTTCTGCCTTTCTTTTCCTCTCGATCTACTTCTCGCTGTGGCAGTTGAAAGGGATAAAGATCAACCGGGTCCGCCAGTCACCCTTCCCTGCTCAACCAGTAATCTGTACCGCCTACTCCGGTACCGCCGCCGCGACAATTGAAGTAGATTACACGCAAGTCGATAAGAGCAAACCAAACACTGTTGACGTCCGCCAATGAAGCCGTGGGATACCACGTGGCATATAGAAAAGTCTCCATGCAGCCATCCTTAGAAAGAAAAAAAAAACATTAAAGGTTAAAGGAAAAGCCGCAAAATCCTCGCCTTGATTTGTAGCATTAGACGAATGGGACATAAAGTTGAAAGAATTCCACGACCAAGAAAGGGTGGGCTCGATGTTGTCTCCGATGTGAATGATGGAGATTCGAGAAGATTATGGATGACATGTTAATTAGTTTTGATTGGAATTTGGTGAACAAATAATTTATTTTAATTGTAATTTTGTTATTTTTTTTTTCAAAGAAAAAAAATCATATTTTTGATATTTTTAAGAAATCAAAAAGTATTCTTACGATGGGTGATGAATGCAGCCAGCCCTTACTGACAGGACTGTCTGACAAGTTGATCAACACGTGCTCATTGACGACGGCCACGAAGCAAGACACGCGTCAGCCCATGCAACTTCGGTTATGTATTTGGTACAGTGCACATGGAGCAATAAATCATCCCAAGAGCAGGGTAATCGGCCTCCTGCAAGCTCCTACGTGCGCTCAGTCTACTCCAATGGCAGATTATGATTGTGAAGGTATGCCGGTGTTCAAGGTTACGATTTACAATGGGTACAATCAACACAACAGGAAACGCCACAAGAGCTCATATGCTTGGCTCTGAGAAGAAGTCCGGCTCTCTGCCCTGAACATCCCGATTTGTGGAAGTAGTTTTGCTTGTAATTGGTCCGCTTGTTCGTTTTTAGCTATTGCAGCGATGCCGCCTGCAAAACGGGCTTACACTCGGCATAATGCAAAACCAACCGGCACCCCTGCTAGCCCGCCGATCAAATTTATGAGAGGAGTCATTGAGAAAGCCCGTCTTTATGGAGAAGAAATCCCGACGAAAATTCAAGAGGACATCAAGGAGGCTGAGGAGGATGCGGAAGTTTCGTGGTTTCCTTCCTGACAGTGAAATTAGAGAGGAGTTTGAAGCCCTAATCCCAAATCCTAGGAATACAAGGGACCGAACCACCCTTTACCAACGCACCTTGGACTACCACTGGCTGCAAAAGTCGGTGCTCGGAAGACGTTGGCTGACAGAGGGAAGCTCAAGCGGAGATTCTATTGCAACAAGACGAGATGGTCCTGATGCTAAAAAAAATTCTTCAGAATCAAAAGTTGATTGTACTTCGGCTCGGTATCGAGTTCACTAAGGAAACCGGTCTCCCTGCTGAACCAATGGGTTTTGACTAAGTAGACTTGTTATAGTTCTTTTTATGTTACTCTTAGTGATATCTAGTTTATGTTTATGCTTACTTTCTGGTTCTTGAATTTCTGATGGAAAATTCTGATAATTTTGATGATGGGTCTATTTTCTCAACTCTGAGAGGGCCCTTAAAAATCCTAAAACCTTGGTTTGGGTCTGTTTTCTCTACCATGAGAGGACCTTGTTTTGTGTACATGTGGAAAATAGCAATATAAGGATTCATCTAACTTACAAAAAAAAAATCAAAAAGTACATAGCATTAACCGAGTGAATTCCCGGTCACTCTTAAAAATTGACCAATAAACATGTATGTTCACAACTTGATAAACAAGGACTAAATACAAAAAGGAGCTGAAATGTCTAAACCATCCCCCATAGACCACACGGCAAGTGACAAAAACTGTCAAACTTCAGAAAGAAAAGTAAGGCCAAGAACCAGTTTGAATAAGCTGCTCATCTACCCATTCTACCCAAATAAAAGCACCAGGATCTCCATCGAGCGCTTCCTTGGATACCGAGTCTGCAGTATCATTATTCTCCCTGAAAATGTGTTCAATAGAAAGATTTGAGAACTAGGCCATCAAGCTCTTAACTCTTTTGCACCAGTGAAAGAGATGGACATTTTTTAGGTGAGCTAGATTGTTGGCCCATTTTACAATGATCAACGAGTCACCAAAAATTCTGATAGATCCCAATCCACATAGCCAAGCCACTTTAAGGATGCCCCAAAGACCAAGGAGCTCAACCTTAGTATTTGTTCCCGGACCACATATAAGACAAAACTTTAATGTAAGCTCCTTTCCACAGTTAATATAAAATCCAGCTCCACATTTTGATGTTGATGACGCACCATCAAAGAAACCAATCACTTGATTAATATCACCTACAAACAATTTAAGATGTCTATTTGGATTCTTGGAGATAGCACCATCTTTTCAATACAAATGAAACAAACTCCAGAAAGAGATCAAAGACTGCTTCACAGAAAGAGTGATATATTGAAAAATAACCATATTATGAGCTTTCCAAACAGTCCATGCCACCAAACCTGGAACAATTTTTAAGCTTGGGTTGAATAAAATTTATTATTCATATTTATTTTAATGGTTTTTTTAATGGGAGAATTGGTAACTTTTAATTCTAAAGTAAGAAAGGATTATTTATTTTGATGTGTTTGTTGGCACGATTTCAATGGAATTTAGCTAAAATTTTGAAGAAATTCTTGAAATTTGTAATAGTAGTGTTTAAATTTTCAGCATATGGGTGCCTTGGAATTTTTGAGGGCATTGAATATATTTATGCATTCATAATCACGATTTGAACATCACAAAATTTGGATTCCTTGAACAAAACATCGTCGGATTTCGACCAAAAACTCATTGGAAGTCGAAATGGTCACATGTTTAGACTTCTTCCTTAGTGTAATGACATGTTTGAAATCATGTACTTAATTTACTCTATTGGCTTTGGTCCCTGCAGTAGGTTACTTCATTGTCTCTACTCTCAACCCTCTATCTGTTGATCTTATCATTTTTATATCTATCACTAAACCCCCTTAAAAATTGATTCTCAATCTTTGATACGCAAATTTGATTTTTTTTTTTAATTAAGTTACACCTCGTAAGAGAAAGTGTTGATTAGTGTCTTACCTCTCATTTCAACATTCTCGGCATAACATTTCCTCCCGCAATTGTGTATGTTATCCCCATCTTCTTCTTTCACATCTTGATTGATATGCATTGATTCTTAGTTGTGTTATTCCCTATTTTTCATATCACGGAGTGTTAAGTTTCAAGTAGTTTTGCATGTTGATCTCCTCTTGTCTATTGAAATTGTTTATATAGTGTTACTTTCATTTAACATGTTTTCTTCATTTCCCTTCATTATAATACTCCTATATTTAACTTTTTAATATCTATTTCTTCTATATTCCTACTCTTAAAACTATTTCTTCTTCATATTTTGCTCATCTTTATTGATATTCATTGAAATACGAAAATATCCAATATTACCTTTAAACTTCATCCATACTTCTCATTCATAAACAAATATCAATATTATAACTTTTTGCACCGAGTGAAATGAGGTGCTTTATATGGGGGAGATGTTGTAACGTGTGTCCATGTAACGTTACACACGAGTATGAGGGAGATGTAACGTTTGTCGAGTAACGTTACATGAATAAAAAAAAGTTAAAAAGTAATAAATTATATTATGTCGGCAATTAATAAATTCATGTTGGCTCATAGAATAAAAAATTATGGAAAGTATTTAAAAAAAATCCATGTTGGCTCATAAAATAAAATATTATGAAAAGTAATTAAAAAATCGATATTCGTTTATAAAATAAAAACTTAAAACTTAAACTCGGATTTATCAATCAAGAGATATCAAATTTTTTGAGTTTAAATTTAAAAAAAGAAATACACCTCAAGAAATTGGATCCCTCTCAATGTTTGATAAATACAAGTTTAAGATAAATCTATACTAGTTTTAAAACATAATATTTACCAATCTATATTATATTTCACCTGTTTTGCAAAAACAACAATATATTCCATCTTTCTTATAATATTTTCAATGTTCATACATCCTACTTAACTTTTCATTGAGATTAATAACATCCCAAATTTTTTAATTTAATATCATTTTCCGATATTCTCATT
The DNA here is from genome assembly GCA_027924585.1 of Larix kaempferi. NCBI lineage: Eukaryota > Viridiplantae > Streptophyta > Pinopsida > Pinales > Pinaceae > Larix > Larix kaempferi. The sequence continues at coordinate 6,897,669 of BSBM01000288.1, forward strand.
CATCCCATTATCTACATTAAAAACACTTTTTTTCAACGAAACGATTAAAAACACTTTAAACATTCTAAATGACCAAATGTACTGAATATTTAATATTATTTTTCGATATTGACATTCATCCCATTTTCCACATAAAAACACTTCAAAATTTCTAAATGCCCAAATATAACTTTTGGATAGTGTCAACCATCCCATTCTCCACATTAAAAACACTTTAAAAATTCTAAATGACCTAATATAACTCCATACTGTGCTAAATAATAATCTATTAGTTAATGTTACATCCTATACCAACACCATGTCCACTTAAAAATCTTAAAATATATTTTGTATTTTTCAAATTAGTATAATTTTTTATATATTTTTATCAATCTTATAATTTTTTTAAACACATATGCTCACTTAAAAATCTTAAAAATACTTTGTATTTTTCAAATTAGTATAATTTTTTTTTATATATTTGATTAATTTTATAATTTTTTTTCAATTTTCTCACTGATTTAAATATGTCAAATGAATCTTTCCATCAATACATCTTTTAAAGTTTGATTTAAACTTATTTAATAATAACTTTAAATTCAATTAATTTATCACACTTAAGTTTTGGCACTTATTTAATTGATTTGAATTAAATGGTTTTCAAGTAGATTCAAACTAGTAGAAAAATTAATTAATTTATTTTTATTTTTGGGACAAGAAGTTAAATTACAACCTGGGAGTAGTATTTAGTTTCATATATGGGATTAAGGCTAAATGCTACTAGAAAACACATAACCCAATTAGATATAGCCTCAACAATGATCACAAGGGATACTAGTCTTTTTATGGATACTATTTAGGTCTAAACTTCCTTTTGATCTCAGAGTAAGACCTAAAACTACTTCTAATTGGCTAAGATCAATTCATCTTCCTCAAACATAAGGAAATAGATTAATGACCCAAGATCTACATGCATATGGTTTGAGCAAAAGTCTAACCCCTTACAAATTACCGAAAAGTTATTTCGGTTGGTGTGGTTTTTTTGTTAGGGTCCCACCCTAACTCCCTTACTTTAGTAGTTAGTCATGTTATGTATGAGGCCATTATTAACCTTTGAATAAGGCTAAGTAGTAGTAGTAGACTATTACTGTAAAAAGGGTCTCTCTATTTATTAAGGCCTAATAGGTAGTTGGTACTCATTAATTATTGACCAAGTTCAAGTATTTAGGGTTTTGGAATATTGAAAGCCTATTTAAAGAGCTAAGAAGCTATTGATTTTTTGGTAAAGAATTATTGTATTGGAGATCTACTCAAATGAAAAGTCACCCAATCTTAAGAGGTGTGTGAACATTGCTTCCTAAAGTGAATATCATAATACACGACTCATTTCTACAACATTTATCTCCCATATTTCCTTTGATTTGTTATTCTGCAATATAATCTTGTGTTTCATGCATTGTTTATCTATGTATATCTTGTTGTTTCTCTAAATTCCAGGTTTAAGACCACCACAAGTGGTATTAGAACAATTTTCTAAGCTAGCACACCTGTGATATTTTCGTAGATTTTTTTAAGCTAAAGACGTGTTCTGGTGTCGTTAAACAACACAAAGATCTATTATTCAGTAAGTAAGATGTACACACAAAGAATACAATTGGTACTTAGTCACATTTGTTGGACACAATTGTAACCTCTATTGCCAGCCCTTTGAGTAGTATCACATTAGATAACACTTGTACACAGAATCTCACTTCCACATACCCTCTAGTATATTGAAAGTCCCTTGGGAAACATGAAACTGATTATAGATTATCCAAATGATAGTCTTGTTGCTATAGTGGAATCGAGCATTGCACTTGGGAAGATTACTCTCTAATACCTGGGTAGTCGAGTAGTACGACTAAGGGAAAGGTTGAGCCTCCTTAGTTAGAAACCTAAGAGATTGGGCCAAGTAATATTGTTGCATCCTACAAGTATATCACTACAGTTATAGAACCTAACAATTCCTTGTCCTCGGAACCCCAAAAACCCTTCCCTCTTTCACCAGCCAGTGGAATTCCTACAATTTTGCATCCAGGAAGACTTTAGACATTTTTTCAATGTAATAACTCTATTCTTTGAGCTAGTGAAATTTCTATATCTTTGCGTCCAAAATAATACTCCCCTCAATGTAAAAAAAGTGTATGGGCTCCACCAACACCCTTGTTTGAGACCTATTTCAAAAGAGTCTTTGCATCGTGATGATCATATTGGTATACATCCACAATAACCTTTTTTTGGACCCTACCATCCTCCATTTGGTGATACCTCTCAAAATGATCCTCTTTAGCCCCTCGTCATTTTGAGATAAGATGGTATTAACATTTTTCTAAGCACAAGTGGTCCCATGGGACACACCTGAAACCAAAAAAACATGGAAGACCCCACCAAGGATCCACCTAAAGACACAAAGGATCTTGCAGCAATTACCATGGCCCTACAACATATAGTTGACCAAATCCACCTCTACTAGGATAACCAGACACAAGTGTTGAACCCTCACTAAACATGTGGGTCTAGATACCACACCAAAAGATAAGTCCAAATATCTATTTTCAACGAACAACAAGGCTCTTACACTCTCTTCCCAAAAATACGATCTCCACCATTTTAGGATAGCAATTCATGGCACAACTTTTGAAAGGTGGACATGCATAAATTTGATGGTTTAGATCCCTTGAGTTGGGTTACTCAAATGGAACACTACTCTGTTCTCCATGGTATTAAGGATGATCTCCAAAAGCTAAATGTGGGAGTCTTATATCTCGACTCTAAATGTTGACAATGGTGGTAATGGTAGGTCATAAATCTTATCATCATTATGTTCCTTGGACCTAATTTGTGAAGATCATTCATGAGCATTTTGAAAGGGGCACTCACTACCTAGGAAGGTTGACCAAATTACACCAATATGAAACAGTTTAGGACTATATTATAGAATTTGAGCGATTAGACATTGCACATAGGGCCTAGTATCTTATTCCTATTTCTAGGAATGCTTCATCAGTGGCCTCAAGGATGCAATTTGAGCACATGTCATTATGAAACACCCCATAACATGGTTAGAAGCTTGTGATAGAACCTGAGTAGATGAAATGGTGATCAATGCCAAACCTTGATCTATATATTACTGTGGATATTCCACTGGAATTGTTCATTTCAACATATCTTACAAATTTATGCAAATTCTTAGTTATGCAGTGTTTATTGAAGATTTAAGATTCATTGTTGTGAGTTTAATCTCACATAATGCTAAAATAAACTGAAACTAAAATGAAAATAGGTAGAGAAAAATAACACATCCATGAAAATAACACAAGATATACCCTAGGAAAACCCACTACGAGGAAAAAGCCTGCTAGATGTGAGGACTATGCCTTGTTATTTTCTTCTCCAATATGGAATGCAAATACAAAGAAAGTGGTACCCTCTATGGAGTTACCAATATGATATTATGATCTAATATCCACTACCTAAATCTTGCTTATCTATGGAACAATACAATAATTCTAGAAGAAAGGGAACCCCTTCTTCTCCTAGTGGCCTAGTATTTAACAATGTCATGATAGCCATCTAGGGTTAATTTTAGGGTTTTTTCATGCCTCAACTCCCAATTAGGGTTAGAGGTTTGGACCTATAGAGTGATCTTGAAAGCCCACATGTTACTAGCTCCAATGTGTTCATAATGAGAGATGATGTGGATTTCACTCGATACCATGATGGACAACTATACTCATAAGCATTTGACCCCCAAAACATAATATAAGCCCTCAAATGAGCCTCGGAAAGTTCTAGACCCCAAATTTGCAAAGTAAGACCTGCCCCTAAAATGGGCCCTGCATGTCAATTCATCCAATCTTTCTACCCTGAAAGCACCAAATAGATGAAAAATTATATTTTGATCCATTTCAGATCATACCTACCCATTTTGGGAAGCTTTTGGTCTCCAAAATCTTTTACTAAATGAGGTGAGGAATTTTTTCCTCTACCTTCTTCGTGGAGTACCATTTAGCCTTTCCTATAGGTTTTCCTTTCAACCCAACCTACTAGAGTTCATAATATCCGTGTTTGGTTGTTTTGGATTTCTTTTAAAAAATTGTATCTCACATTAACTCTTCCTAAGCTTATGGCATTAATTCCTCTACAAAAGGTAATACTTGCTCAGGTTTCCACATTCACTACTGAATAAATTCTTAGAAATATTGCATTAATCTTAAAGTCCTAAAACCATTTAGTGTTTACTTTAGGATACAATTGTTATCCTTGGTAAACATACATTCAGTTATGTACCGTTATTGGGTGGTTACCATTTCATGTAGTTTAAATATGTACATGGTGTTAATACAAATGATTCACTTTGGTGCATTTTCCACCATATTTTGAGTTCTTGATCTTCCCGATTATGTTTCCTTGCTTCTATTTTTTATCGTGTGGTATTAGAGCTTCCCTAAGGGCATGCTATTAATTCTTTGAGGAGATTGACTTGGTGTGGGTGAGTACAACCAAGAATGATTGAAAGGTTTGGTCATTGAGGGCACGTCAATGGAAGGAAGAAAATGTGAAAATTTCTTCAGACTTCAAGATTCCAGATCAAGCATGACTTCTAAGAAATCATAAATGATAACAAAAAACTAAGCACGTTGATGTTTAGGATCTATTGAATCTATGTTGGGTTTAATCAACAATTTGGCACCAAATGATGACTGAAGGTGGTAAGCAGTCCTCTCTGTGTTCTCGCATCCTTCCCACATCCTCCTCTGTTGCAAATCCATGATCCATTTTGCCGAAGAATGCGTTTCCTTTGTAGATTGCTTGCAGAAATTAGTACACCCAAGGCGGTATGCCTTTTTTTTTCTATAATTCTGTTGTTAGGCTATAGTCTTCTCAATTTGTCAGACATTGTGTTCGCCCATAAAATTCAAAAACTATAGCCTAACAACAGAATGTCTGACAAATTGGCCATTGTGAAAATATTATGAATACGGAAACCTTCAGGATGATTACATTATAACACTCTCAGGAAGTTCAATATCGTCCATCATCGCAACATTTTTGAAGAAAATATTACACTCAAAAAATGAGATGAAGATAAGCAGAATCAGAATCACAACTAACGAGCAGTACAATAATCTGAATTCTTTGCAGAATACCAACGCATAGTTGGAGAAATTAAAGAGCAAACAAGGTAGAAGGACAATGAATTTGGAGCAACCATCAGAAAAAGTACCACAATGAAAATCAAATGAGGGGCAGCAAACTGGTAAGAAACTGCTGACTAGCATATCAAACCACCTTTCAAATTAAGCCATGGGATTCAAATTCTGTAGATTATCCACATTTAATGTAGAAAGGTAATTATTACATTTCAAAAGGAAAGCAGCTTTCAAGGATATGGTGGTTCATTGGTGGGGTTAGATGGATTTCATTCCATCCCAGCTGACGGTTTGCTCGACCTACCATCCATGATATGTGAGAAAGTTTGTTGAGATTCCCATACATATTAGCTTTCCTTGATTCCTTCGGAATAACACAAAAGTGATTTTTCGGCTGAAAAAAAGAAGAAAGCAGCTTGACGAAATAGTACAAGATTTGTTGTATGATAACAATTTTGCAGTTGGGGAATGCTTTCCTTTTGGGACATTTATACTAGTTTTGAAATATATAGCCATGCATAAGCACATCTAAGTTAGAGTACACAAAAGTGATTTTTCGGCTGAAAAAAAGAAGAAAGCAGCTTGACGAAATAGTACAAGATTTGTTGTATGATAACAATTTTGCAGTTGGGGAATGCTTTCCTTTTGGGACATTTATACTAGTTTTGAAATATATAGCCATGCATAAGCACATCTAAGTTAGAGTAGACCCGAATAAATAATAAGAGTATCTTCCTAAAATGTACCAAACAAGTTGAAGATCACCAAATGGTGTTTTTGGTAGGTCTAGTTTTTTGTCTAGTGATATAGATGTCGAGAAGAGTCATTTTGGATAATGTTTATTTCCTTTGTTACATTTCGGAGATTTAGGATCTAAGGTCTTATTAAAGTTATAGGTTGTAACTGCACTTTACACAATTTTCATGGGGTTAAAGGTGTAAAAGGAGTCATAAGAAATTTTTGTTAATTTTATATTGTAATTGGAGTTATAAGGGTGCTTTTTGGAGCTATGAGAGGGATCATTTTTGGGGGGAAGGGTGATAAGTGGACATTTATAGTGTGAAAAGTATCAAGTTGATTAATAAAATTGAATATTTGTCTTGAGTTTTAGACCTGCCTGAAATTGAATAAAGGGGTTTTAGGATCTTTGTGTGTGTCACGATGATTTGTGGTGGATTTTACACATACACATAAATAACTCTCATTTTTCAAAGACAAATAAGTTAAAGAACACAAGCACATGGCAACAAAATTGGCACAAGCATGGGGATAAAGCACTTCGGAGTTTTTAAGTGTCTTTTTGCATTATCAAATGCTCTTTTTCTAAAGAAATCTTAGACTTGTCTACTTTGTAAAACTCGCCTGAAATTAAATAAGGGGGTTCAAAAAATTCAAGAATGGTTCACATTGAACAAATATTCAAAAAGTTGCACACACTAATCAACATGGCTCAAGAATCTCGAATTTGTATGAGTAAAGGAACATTTACAAATGTTCTTACATGTTTACAAGTAATGAACAAGAAGGTGAATCTGCTTAAAACACAATCAAAGTTTTTGAATGAAAGGTTGAACTCATTTCAGGGAGACACCAAGAAAGCAGAAAATAAAGTTGTACTTGATGATTATGAGTTAGAATCTTTTTCTTTTGATGACACTGAAGTTGGTACAACATTAAATGAAAGAGAACTTAAACAAAAAGAAGGTGAGTTTGATGAAGTCACTGTGACAATAACAATTGACAAGGAATATAAGGATAAGTCAGTTAAAATCGTCCAACCTTGGTAAGAATTGGAGTTTAAACGAAACAGATATGGCTTAGCATATGTAAAGATCCATGATAGCTTCTTTCATATTCCTAATTATAGCAAACTTGTCACATTTTTCAGTGGAGGTTTTCTTAAAGATGCTAATTAGAAAATAACACATGATGATCATGATATGAAACAGGTTCAACATTATGTTGCAGTTAGAGATGATCAGGATAATAATCCAGATAAAGATGTTGAGGCAATTAAGGATGATGAAGATGATAAAAAATGTTGATGCAGCCAGGGAAGATACTGATTTTGATGCAGTTGTCACGGATGTTGATGTTGCCATAGATATTGCAAATTTGTTTGATTATGATGATCAGTTGGATGAAGACCCCATATAGTTACAACACTATCACTGGTTTGGACATGGTGAGTCAAAGTGTTTTGATTTTCACCCATCCAGTTTTGTGGGAAGACCCATACTTCTGAGACAGGTGCTAGAAGAGAAAGAAAATTCAATAGAAACATATACACTGTGAATGGTTAGGGAATTGGCGTTGGAGTTTAGAAGCCAAGCTATTGGAGCGGTCCTTATTGACGAGTTCATACACATGTTCAACCATGTTTATGAGGGACCAATTTCTATAGTGGATGGATTTGAGTTCTTTGTTTTTGATGATTTGAGGGCATGATCAAGGCTTAGTTGAGTTCATCTTTTGAGTTGAAGCATGAGTCTTCTGACTCCACTCAAGGATATTTTGATTTAATACCCCTTTTCACTTTTAGGGGGGGTACATCAGATGATTTTAGACTTCTCACTTTTGAGTTGATAGGGGGATTATTGATGAGGTTGCTGACTTCAAGTTTTGAAGTCCACTTTTTGATGATGTTTTGAGGACTGATTACAGGTTATTATTGAAGATGGATTATGGATTCAAGATGATGGATTCATGATACAATTCAACTTTTAGATTGATTCTTCGGGATTGATGTTTGGTGATTCAGATTGGATAATTTGGATTGGTTAGTTAGACCTTCACGTTTGACGAGACATTTCAGCACTTGGCATTTTTATGGATTCAAGTTTTTGATGGATATTGGATGGATGGATGACTTGCCACTTTTTTGGAATTTGATGATTTTTAGGTTACTTTGTGACTTTGATGACAAGATTTTTGGATTTCAGATTTGAGATAGTACTAGCAGTTTACTTGGTTTACTACCCACATGATTTTATGGACACGGGTTATGGATACAGGTTTCAGATTCCATTCAACATTTTTTTCCGTCAGTTGATTTTTGGAAGATTTTATGTGTTGCTCTCAGAGATATTTTTTGTGGAATTATTTGTTTCACTTACATGCATGATCTTCAGATCTTGCAGAGGACATATGATTCTTCTGTATCTTTGCTTGGTGCATTCATATTTGTTAGGCATATTTAGGTTATGAGATGTGTTGGATTTTGAATCTAACTAAGTTCTCATTAGTGGTTTCTCATAAGGTTTTGGGTTCACTTCAGTGAACACTTATAGATTTTCTAACTCATTTGTTACAGAACGAGTTTTCAAGAATTGGTTTTTGCATCCAGTTTTGTTGGTTTTTCAGGAAGCTCTTCATCGACACTCATGAGATTTTAGACCATGAGTTACAGGTTGAAGACTTATCAATTTTTGCACTAGTTCTTGTTGCTAAGTTGATATATTTGTATGGACTTAATATCAAGGGGGGTTTTGTTAGAAATATTGTATTAATATTAAAGTCCTAAAACCACTTAATGTTTACTTTAGGATATAGTTGTTATCCTTGGTAAACATACATTCAGCTATGTACCATTATTGGGTGGTTACCATTTCATGCACTTTAAATATGTACATTGTGTTAATACAAATGCTTCACTTTAGTTCCTTTTCCTCCATCTTTTGAGTTCTTGATCTTCTTGATTATGTTTTCTTGCTTCTATTTTTTATCATAAATGTGTGTACATGGGAGTAGAATGATTCTATAATCATTATCTCCATATTCAGTTGCAACCAAACTCTATCTCCCACCTTGAATGTTCTCTCAACCATGTGTTGGTCATGTGTGGCCTTGTACTTTCACGTGACTACTTCAATGTCTCCTCTACTTGAAAATGGATTTGCTTGATCTTATCAATGAATTTTTCAGCTCTTGATGCTTCACTTGTGGTATTTTCCCTCACTCCTAATTTTTTTTTCCAATTTTTAATATTTATAAGAGTGTTGGATGTATATCAAATTCTCATCCTAGGTTTTTGGATGCTTATGATTATAACCCCTCAAAAGCTAAACCAATGTCCCATTCATCACTTTTTTTTTCCCATCTATCTATAGATGGAAATTTGTAGACCTCTTCAACTTGGTGTCGATCTTCTCCCAAAGTGCAGTCCAAAAGGAGCCAATAAATCTTGTATTTGAGATGATGCTTCTTTGTATCCCAAAATGCACCCATACATTTTCAAAGAAAAAGTTTGTTGCTTCTTATACTTAGATGGTTATTGTACAATCCATGAGAATGTACATCTTACTAAAGTTGTCAACTACCACAAATATATAGTCATGCCCTTCCTAGTTCTTGGAAAACCACTCAAAAAATCCATGGAGATGCTCTCCCATGGTCTAATGGGTATAGGTAAGGGATGCTATAGACATTGACTCCTATTGTTGGGATTTCTTGTACAACAGAGTACACATACTCTAATAAACCGAGCTACATCTTGCATTCTAGGCCAATAAACATACCTTTGTAAGTTGGCAACTATCTTCCCAACACCAAAATGCCACGCAACTCTAGAGGTGTAAGTCTCTCTAATAAGTTGCAATCTGATGAAGAGTGTCTTCTGGATCCATTGCATCAGTATACAAAATATCAATGTTTTAGGCCAATCTAGCATGGTCCATCATTAGGAAAAGAGAGAACCAAGAAGTTGCAATCTCTAACTTTTAGGAACATAGATCTTGTATAGCTTGTAGAGTAACCAATCCTAGAGATTATAATCATCCTTGGTGTCACCTTCTTCTACATGGAAACGTACCACTCTCAAGTTGTAATCTTCTGTGTATTCTTCCTTGTGCAACATAATGGGTGAAATGTTCCATATATGCATAAGAGTATCTAAAGCTATGAAATTGGTTGTAAATGGTCTTGAGAGCATGTCTGCTAGCATATTTGTACTAACCTTCTTATATTTGATGATTAGATGGAATTGTTGTAACAATCCCAACCACTTTTAGTGATGGGTTTATTGTAGCTTAGTTTGGGCCTACAGATACTGTAGTGGTTGGTGATCAGTTTGAAAGATGATCTCTTTTCCCATTAGATAATGCTTCCATTTCTTAACAACTTGAACCAAGGCATAGAGTTACTTATAATATGTAGGGTAGTTTAGGACTTGGCCATGGAACATTTCAAAATGATAGAATATTATCCTTCCTCCTATCATCAAAACCACTCCCATAACATATACACTTGCATTTGTCTCCAATTCAAAAGACTTCCACAAGTTGGGCAATGCGAGAACTAGTGATTGATTGATCTTTCATTTGAGCTCTTCAAGGGCTTTGTGTTGATTCTTTTCCCACTGGAATCCCTTGTTTCTTTCTATTATAACATAAAGAGGCGCAACCACAGTTGAAAAGGAAGCTATGAAATTCCAAAGGTAATGTGATAGCCCCCCAAAAATCCTAACTTTAGTGACATTTGTAGGAGTTGGAAGCTTGGTGATTTCCTCCATCTTTGTAGGATCAATCTTAAGTTCTCCTCCACAAATCATATACCCCAAATACACCAAACACTACTAAGTGAATTCACATTTCTTAAGGTTTGCTAGCAATTGATGTTTGTTCAATCTCTCTAACACCTTACTGATATGTGTAATATGGTCTTCCTAGGTAGCACTATAAAACAATATATCATCTAAATACACTATTACAAATGCACATATAAAATGACACAACACATTATTCATCAAACACATATATGTAGTTGGTCCATTACACAAACCAAAAGGCATTACTAACCATTCATATTGACCTTGCCTAGTATTGAAGGTGGCCTTCCAGGTGTCTTATTCCTTCAATCATACCTGGTGGTATCTTGATTTGAGATCCAACTTGGTGAAGTACTTGGCATGTTGCAACTGATTTAGCAAATCATTGATCCCCAGCAGAGGGAATAGATTCTTGAGGGTGATCTTATTAGAGCTCTATAGTCAATACACATCCTCCTTAGGTACACATTACATGATATATTCCCCTTGGGTACCTCCCTAGGTACCCCATATTATCCTCCCTTACGTATTTTACACAAAAACCCTAAATATACAAAACCCTAATCCTATGATATGAAGAGGAAAAAACAATGTGGACCCCGATTAGTCTAGTTGATACATCGACTTCCTGGGGGATTGAATTCCACCTAAAAAATATTTTTGGGGCACATGCTAGCCCTTTGGAAAGACCTTAAGGATAAGAAAAATATTGGTCAAGGATTAGGTAGAACTTTGGAAACCCTAAGCCATCACAAGGCCAAAAAACATTGTTTAGGGCCTAAAAATGCACTGGAAGTTTAGGACCTAAAAAAATATAGAAGATCTGCCAAAGTTTGGAACCATTCTAAATCAATGGAACAAGCCAGTGGCCACTAGTATCCACCTAAATCATTCATCCCTACCAGGGAGAAATGGTCCCCATTGCATCAATTTTCTTCATCAAATGGGGAAACTTCTGCTAAGTCTAACTCTTGGTAAGCCGCTTGCCTTAGTGAAGAATTTCCCTACTTTGACGACTCGATATAGTTCGATATTCTATTAGCAGGTTCCCTTCATCTTAATGTCCATGATCTGGTTGACTATTACCTAATTAATGTAGTCAGGATTGAGTTCTGTAGGGGCCAAGCACCGAACCACCTCATAAGTGTCCATAAAGGTGGAAAATATGATTGAAATAGCTCCACTTTAAATACAAGGTGCAAGCTAAGGAAAGAGAGAATACTTAACTCAAAAGAAATTTCACCCACAACCTTGGATGGTGTCCTATATTAGAGTGGGAAGAGCTTCCTATGGGGTCCTTTGAGGAAATGTTTCTCCAAATGAAACCATACCTTATCTCCCACCTGGCACTTGTGGAGAACCTGATGTTGATTGCGGCACTGCTTGTACTTGACATTGGATTTCTACAAAATGCCATGAAATTATTTTTGGGTGTGCTCGATCTGTTCAACAAATTTGGTTTCCCAATCAACCTTAGTTTGGTAATGGGAGGATTCTTCCTTTGTATATGCAATGATCAGTGCTACATCAATTGGGGATAATGGTTGGAACCCCAAGCACACTAATGAAAAGGGTTGTTGTTGATAGATCTATGAAGGGATTTGTTGTAGCTATGTGGAACATAAGGAAGGATCCCATCCCAATTGTAGGTATGTTTTGAGTTGTACACTCTCAGGATATGCACAATCATCCTATTAACTACCTATATTTTCCCACCGGTTTAGGGGTGGAAGGAAGTTGATTTGGTCATCTTGGTGTCCATCATCGAAATTAGGATGACCATAAAGTAGTGAGGAACTTACTATCTTGATCTAAAATAATGGTCTGTGGGAGGCCAAAATGAACCCAAAGATGCTTGAAGAAGATCTTAGCAATGTTCTATATTGTGATACTCTTCTTATAGGGAGTTAAAATTTTCATAATAGAGAATTGACCAATAATAACAAAAACACAGTCATTTCCATGCTTGGTTGAAACATATTATACATCTTGACGAGAACTCTCGGGAGTTCTCATTTTTTTTATAGCTTGCATTTAGTGGCTATTTTTACCCTTAATTGAAAAATGGTGTTACTGGTAGAACCCTTTTTTGGGGGCTAAAATTACAATTTTTTTGAAACCATGTCCTATGTCGATGCAATCAAAACCCTAAATATACCCCCAAATAAAAAAGTGGTGTACTAGTAGCACCCCCTTTTTTTTTGGGCTAAAATTACAACTTTTCAGAAACCCCGACCAATGTTAGTGCAATCAAAACCCTAAATCAAACCTGAATTGAAAAGTGGCACTACCGGTGGCACCGCTTTCTTCCATCGGGTTGCAATTTCCCAATTGTAATTAAAAATATATAATTTTCTTTAAAAAATAAAAACTAGATGAATTTGAAAAAAAAAAGAAAAAAGAAAAAGGCATTTAGAAACATTAAAATGTCTAATTTTTTTAGATAAATTTGAAATTAAAATGAAAACACAAATATTAAATAAAATAAAATAAAATAAAATAAAATAAAAAAATACATATCTTTTAAAACAATATTTTTTGAAAATAAAAAAAGAATACAAAATTTTAAAAAATCATTTTTTTAAAATACATAAATAAACAAAAAACACTTTAAAAAAAATAAACAAAAGAGTAAAAAACTAAAAATATAAAAAACTAAAAAATACAAAATTTTAAAACATTAAAAAATAAAATATAAACATTAAATAATTAAATAATTAAAAAGAATAAAATTTAAAAACAAACATAAAACAAAATTTAAAAAGCATATAAAACAATTTAAAAAATTATAAAAGAAAACCCGACCCAACACTTCCCCATCCCTCCCCTCCCCTCTTCTCTCCCCTTCCCTCCCCTCCCCTCAACCCCTTACCTCCCTCTTCCCCCCAACCCCTTCCCTCCCCCATCCCATCCCCTCCACCCATGTGTGCCACCACTCCCCCCCTCCCCTATGCCACCCCCTCCCATCACCCTGCCTAGCCCTGTCCCTCACCTCCCCTCTCTTGCAGCAGAAACTCAATTTTGGAGTTGAGTCTAACCCGCGGGAGAGGGGAGGGGAGGGGCGACGCGACATGATGGGGTAGTGGGGAGGGGGGCCTGGGGGTGCCAAGGGTAGAGGGGAGGGGGGAGTGGGGGTGCCAAGGGCGAAGGGGAGGGGGGACTAGGGGCATGGGAGGTAGAGGCAGGTGTTCAGGGAAGGGAAGGGAGTGAGGGGGAGAGGAGAGGGGAGAGTGGGGTGTGTGGGGAGGGAGAAGGGAAGAGGGGAGGGGATGGAAGGGCATGGAGAAGGGGGGAGGGGAGAGGTGGGGCAGGGTTGGGTCATTTTTTTTAAAATTTGTTTTAAATTTTTAATTCTTTCCTTTTAATGTTTTTCTTTTTATTTCTTTTAAAATTTTATTTTTTAATGTTTTTAATTTGTTTTATAATTTTTTACTCTTTTTGTTTTTTGATTTTTTTAATTTATATTTTTTTCTCTTTGATTTAAAAATAAAAATAAAAACTTATATATATATATATATATATAACTTTTATTAAATATTGTGTTTTGATTTTAATTTCAAATTTATCTAAAAAGATCTAGACATTTTAATTTTTTTGAATGCATCTTTTTAATTTTTTTTCAATTCATTTATGTTTTTAGAAAATTATATTTTTTAATTAAAATTGGGAAATTGTAATGCAACAAAAGAAAGTGGTGCCACTGGTACCACTACTTTTTGATTTGGGTGTTGATTTGAAGTTTTGATTGTACCGACACCTGCCAAGGTTTTTGAAAAGCCATAATTTTAGCCCCCCCAAAAAAGGTGCCACCTATAGCACCAATTTTCGAGTTGGGGGTTGATTTAGGGTTTTGATTACACTAACATCTCCTAGGGTTTCCAAAAAATTGTAATTTTAGACTCGAAAAAAAGGGCGTTGTTTTTGGTGTTTTTGATGAAAAAGTATGATTTTTTATGGTAAGAGTTCTGATTTTGAGTATAAAGTTCTTGTCACGTTCTATAATGTGTTTTGAAGGTAGGTTGGACATGTAGTCCATGGAAATATAATCCCATTGTTTGTTTGAGGTAGGAAAAGGAGTGCATAACCCCTACTTTTCGATGGCGTATTTGGAAATGGCACATGCAGTGCACAAACTGTGCATGAACTGATATACTTTCCAACATCTTATTGGACTTTGGATAGTAGAAGTAGTTTTGCAAAACTAACACTTTATTCTCTACGCTGAAGTGCCCTTCCACTTGACTATAATGCACCTCCCAAATCATCTTCTCATGCTCCCTTGAAGGAACGAAGAGGTGGTCAAGATGGCATAAAATTTCATCCTGAAGGTCAAATTTTGAGAGCGGTATTCCTATGTGTAATGACTAGTGGGTAATAAAAAAGTTAGAGTCACCGCCATACAATCAGGGCTTCCTAGAGGCCTCATGTCTACAAGAGTTGAGCACATTATTTAGGTAGGAGTGAATTTAAAAGGTTGAGAATTGAAATAACATTGAGCATCCATATCCTAAATTCAGGTATTTTTAGAAGTATATAAACAACAAACAAAATGAAACATAAACATTGGAACAATCATAGTATTTATATCATCCAGACTCCACTGCTCATAGAAAGCACAATTTAGAATAAAAGTATCATTTATGCAACAAGAAACATAAAGCTGTAGGAAATTTCCATTCAGAAAAAAATAAAATAAAAAAAGCTTACTTCATATCCACATGAGACAAAACATGAAATAGTTTAGAAGCATTCATCCACATGATAGAAATATTCTAGTGCAAAATATCCATCCCCCTGACTTCTCCTTCTCATTAAGCAAGAAATAGTTCTGTTACAAAAATGGGTGAGCAAAAGCCAAAAGCCAAAAATTGCCTTTCCTCCTTTCCTCAACTTTACTTTATAGCATTTATAAAGTAACTCCTTAGATACTCTTCAAATTCCTCTTTTTCGATTATGAATTTTGAGGTCCTTAATGATTTGTCCTTTTTGAGTCTCACTTTTCTCCAAAAAGAAACAAAAACAAATTGCATAATACATTATTTCAAGGAGGAGTAATTCCTTTTGACCTCATAAATGAGTGCCACAATTCAAAATCATAAATTATAATGTTGAGTTCTTGTGGTCTAAGGAGCCTTAAATAAACTTAATGTGTCATGGATTCCTCATTTACTCTAAGAAACCCTCTAGTAGAGGATGTGTTACGTGCAACCATCAAATGTAACTCACAAGTAGGAATTGATCGGTAACCTGTGCAATTCCCTTGATGATCGCATCCTTGCATCCTTTATCATTCTTAAGTCGAATTTTCTCAGTCTTTAGTTGTGGGATCACCAATGGTGCCCAGAGATGGGAGTTGGCATCTTTCCATTATCTTAGTTACCCCTAGATGTATCCTTTCATAATTCTCTAATGATGTAGCAACTTCTTTATGTAAAGATAGTCCATATTTCTTGCAATTGGTGATGGTGACATGATCAAGATGAGTTTCCTAAAGAGTCCTCCTAGGTAGGTTTGAGGGTGTCTTAGTTACTTGCTATTGCCAATTGATTATGCAATCCATATTTAACTTGATAGTGTCATTCTCACTATCTTGTTTCTTGGCTTCTTCTATTACAACTTCTAATCTCGATGAGATATTTTGTAATTCCTAGATTTTCTCTATGACTTGTTCTTGCACATAAAATAAATTTGGTTGTAGCGAGGTAGCACACGTCTGAAACTCTACTAAACTGCGTTTCTCACCTTTAGAACTTTATGCTTCCACTATTAATGCATACTTTTCCACCTATAATATTTCCACTTGGACCGCTAATGTTCCCTTTTAATTCTCCAAGATTTCTACTCGAGCATCCAATGCTTCCTTTTTTTCCTATAGCCTCTTCACTTGAGTTACCAATGTTTCCTTTTCAGTGAGTAGTGCATCGTGTCATAATTCCACCAACTCTCTTTGAGCTTCCAAGATTTGATCTTCTAGAAGGATTATCTTTCCTTGTTCCCTTACTAGATCATCATTTAACTTTTGTATGTTAAACTCAATAGCCATGGTGGTAGCAATGTTCACTGTGGCTACAACAATAGGTTTCTAATATGTTCCTGTGGACATTGGTGTTTCAACTAAGTTATCTGTATTTTTGTATACACTAATAAATTCAATTTTGTGTGATTTCTTTGAACGATCTGTTGATTCTATTTATCAATCATGAAGGAACTCATTTGGGCTATAGAATCCTCCTTAGTGGGTGTATTCAAGCCTATACCCAATTCCCGCAACAGGAAGTGTCCACTAGTGAGTGGGACATTTGTACTTGTGGTGGTTATTTCTACATCCATATATTGTGTACTACTATCCTAAGCTTTTTCCTATCGTTTATGTTCTTCCTCAACCTTTTTTATAAATTTATACTAGTTTATCTTGCACTTTTTGCTCTTTCTCTTCTTGTTCCTTCCTTTTTCGAGCATCTTCATGTTTTTTGTGTTCCTCATCTTCCACTTGATTTCTTCTAGCCGTTCTTTCTCTTTGTGTTCCCTCTTTCTTCGAATTTCCTCTTTGTCTCTCTCCCCTTTCTACCTCTATTGGGATTCTTCTTGACCATGTTCATAAGCTTTCATATTTTGTTCTTATTCCAATATTCTCTAAGCATATTCCATATGCTTTAGAATTTACTCTATTTTCCCCTTAGCCTCTTTCTAGGCCTCTTCTCTTGCTTCCTTTGATTTCTTTCCTTTCTCAGTTGTAGACTTCCTAAGGCCAATATTTTTCCATTTTTCATTCTTCTAGGGTTTTGGCTCATTTGGAGATCTTCTCCTCTCCAAAGAATTCATTGGTATAAGGCCAATTATAATTCACAAATGAGCAATTATTTAATACCTTCTTCTTGTTTTCATTCGGTCTAAACTTTTCTTCATCAAAATAAAATAAAATTAGATCCTTTATTAACTCCTCAGATTCCTTGACTCGAGCCATCTTGCAAGAACCTATAACTATGGGTAAAGGTGTCCATGAAGCCTTCTTGTCCTTATCTAAATAAACCCCAATTCCATCAATGAAATTCTACCTTAGCATCTCCTTCAAATTGGCCTATGAGTTCATGACTACATCCACTAAGATGGATGAAAGTATAGTAGCCCAATTGAACTTTGTGCCTAGTAAGGTAACATGATAGAAAAAGGGTAATAATCCTATTCGAAAATGTGATGCATCATGTTCAGTATACAACCGACACAAGAGTGTTGCAACAATTATGTAGGGAAACCTAAGTAACTGGGTTTGATAAATACCATCCCCTCTTTCTTGAATTTTTTTTTTTTTTAACACATGCTTCCCTTAGAAATTTCATATCCTTAATCTTGAGCATGTTAAGCAACTCGATTGTTAAATTTATCTCTGATACAAGAAACTTGTAGAAATCGTTTAGTGTGGGCGGATAGAAGGAAGCAATAACTTCGTTGATGGAATTCTTGATGGCCCTATTGTTGACATCCACTTTTAGAAGCAACCACTCTATCACCTCAACACAAGAAAATACTTTAGATGTTTTCACTACCTTATGTAGGCCATACCTCTTGATGTTCTGATATATAGGTAGGTCCTCCTTGTTTTCTAAAATGAGACCATGGTACTCTTCCATTTGAAATAATTGATACATTCCCCCCTAATGGTACCCTAGTTCTTCTTTTGCATCGCTTTTAGTGTCATCCTATTGAAGCATCGAGCTTGAATCCCCCTTCTCTTTGGTCATATTTTCTTCCAATGAAATGATCTGGACTATATTGGTTTGGAGCCTAGTCCATCAATGAGACATAAAATCCTACTGTGAATCATTAGAGCCATAATCAAGATCCATGCAAAGAAGTAGAAAGCATAAACAAATAGGTTCATCATTTAAATTAAACAAACAAACTTCCCAAACCACAAACATTCCAAAGCTATGAGCCATGGCCATTTTAAACAATAGGTTAGCTAAAAATAGTTATTTGTCAACATGTGATATGGAAAGAAGGCCCAAGGTCTGTTATGCATTCATAAGAAAGCTGAATTAGTTAAATTTGTGTTAAATACACCTCATAATTTTTTATCCTACCTTATAGTTCATTTTACCATTAAAATAATATTATAGACGAGAGAGGATTAGAGGGAGAGCATTGCGGTTGAATTTTTTCCATTTTCTATTACGTTCGTGGGTAGTGTCATAGTTTTAGGGTATATGTGATGCTGTATTGAGCCACTATGTTTCTTGGGGATATACCCCCCTCTTGTGTCAATCTCCAAGCTTGTGATCTTGAGGTGGTATAAAATTTATATGGCCCTTCTCCACTTTCTCTTATATATTTGGAAAGTGGGTCATCATGGTTTGGGGCTATTGCCTAGAAACACAACATCATGGTAAAGGGAGCGAGAAGGTTCTCCTAGGGGTGCCTGAATGAAAACGCCATCTCTAGCGATTCCTAAAAATTATTTTGGTGACAACACCTTTGTTATGAAGCTTCCTTTCTACATACCTTCGAGGTTTCATGATGGCTATCAGAGGATCCAAACCACGTGGCTCAACCGCAGCGTGACCCATCTTCCTAGTAAAATGGGGGGTAGGTTTTAGGGTTGAAGGATTAAAGGAATATTCCAAGGTGTAGTTATACTGACGTGGGTGAAGAGTGAAGGAAAATTAATCATGTGTTTAGAATTGACGAGGATCAAAGGCTCCTTCTTGATATTGTGCTGATACGTTGGCGGGAATTCCACAACAAACGCACCAAGTCTCAGAGAGAATCCGCACTTAGACAATTTTTCTGGTTGAACTACACTGAAATATTTCTTTGGATTTACTCAAATTTTCAGATGACCCTTGCAAAATTTGAGCTTCTTTGTGCTCAGATTTCCTTAGAATTATCCTTCTACCCTAAACTTAAAGTATCCCATGGACCAAGTCGTAAGAAAATACTCATCAACCATGAAAGGGGAAACCGAGATTTTAAGGAAATGCACAAAATTTTAGGAGTGGAATCCATCATCTCCTACGAGATGTTGGGGAAGGCTGTTGCAAGTAAAACATATCTATAACAACCCCTTATCTAGAAGTACAACCATATATGTTGTGGAGCCCTCTATCATGACCTATGTTGGTAATACTAGTGGTGATACCCATCCCCAAGCTTGTGAAGGAATTAAAATCAAATGATTTTGGCTTGTAGAGCTCAAAAAAAGTGTAACTTATAGGCATCACTTCCCCAAGCTTATGAAGGAATTAAACTCAAATTATTTTAGCCATACTTTGTAGAGCTCAAAAGAAGTGCAACTTCTAGGCATCACTTCATTTATTGAACCATCATGGGAGGAGGCCCAACAAATAGCAACACAACCAAGCATACCCATTGACAAAGTCTAATATGAATTTTATCCATAAACAAATAAAAAATGGAATGAGAGTTAGAATAAGACAAACGATCAACAAATTGAGAGTTAAACAATGTAGTGCAAGCATCAAAATAAAAGAAGACAAGAATGAACATAACTTTGAATTGGAAACTTGCTAGTAAAAGATGAAACATGAGAGATCACTATATAAGGGGAAATGAAAGGACATGAATGTATGGCCTTCTAGTTACCCTAGTGAATCCCAATGATGCATACATCCTTTAACACCACAATTTACAAGGGGTTTCACTAGTGGAGTAGGAGAAGATGTTGAAGAAAAATATTTTCTAATTTCTAAATAGCCTAAAAATCCATCACATTGCATTGTAATTTAGAATTTGTCGAGAATAAATACTAAGCAAGCCATTTGAATGTTTATTTTCTCATTGGAGTTTTGAATATAGTGTGAACTCATCGTTGTGTGCTCGAATTTACATTGCTTAGTTAGATTTTGAAATAATCCATATGCTTCAATTAAATTAAATACATATAGAATGGTGTTATTCATCGGTTTCAAAGTAATGATTTTTGAATGTTGTACATAGTAATCTATAGCCAAATAATTACTTATAGCCATACGTATTTATTTTATATCCATTCCACGGTTATGTTCAAGATTAATAATATTACTACTATGATTGTTTTTAGTGGTATTGTTTCTAGGAGCTACTCTTCACTGCCCAAAACAATTGTTTATTATATTGCAATCCTCCCTTGCTTTTCCAAATTGACCCCCTTCACTTGGTCATTGTGTTCATTCATTACATTGACCACGTGTTGATGAATATAAATGATTTTATGTTCACATTTAAAGTGGAATCAATGGAAAGATTAAAGTGATGTCATTCTTTTGTTTCTTGAATGAAGGTTGAAAAATGGGAGTAAAGTCCTTCACTTGAAATTACATATTTATTCATGAGTCCTTGAGATAGGATTGAATTGTTGGCATCGATAGGTTTATTTATGTTATTTGGTACTAGCTCTCTCTTAGAGTGGCAGAATTATAAGCAAATTCTTGATGTATTTTGCAATGTCTCTGGAATACTAGTAAGTAATGATAAATCTTGGTTCTTGGAAAATAAATTGGACCATGACATCAAATAATAGATCAAACATATCCTCCCTGATCTACTTAGCAGTTGGCATTCTTGTCCTATGCTAACATCAACTGTGACAAGTCTTCAACTTCGACAAGTTTCGAATTCGACATGACTTCGACAAACTCAAAAACTTCTACAAGTTCAGTGACCTCACATTTTCGTGACGTCGACATGCAACATCGACCTGTGACTTGCGACTGTTGAACCACGACAGAATGTCTCCCTGTCGTCCAGTCGACTGTAATGGTTGAAATTCCGAAACCATTCTAACTTCTCTTGTAACTAAACGTAATGGGAAAGAACCCAAGCGTCTCAGCATTCTATATAAGCATGTATAATATTGTAACATACATCAATCAATTGATCAGGCATTCAGCCGTCGAGTAATAGAGAAGATCAGTTTGCATTCTTGCATATTGTCTGTGTGTATTTGTGTTTATCTATGTAGTGTATTCCTTCTTTGCTTATTTTATTTCTTATGCTTTCGCCATAACAGAGTCGATTCATTCAGTCGAATTGTTGTACCCCTCATGCACCTGGGCGTGCGTGGATCATTGGTATCAGAGCTATCAGTTTTGTTTGTGATTAAGTTTTGAGTAGACACTTCCAGTGAATTTACTTGACTTATGTCGGTTCAAACACGCTTGCAATCTCAGCAATCCAAGTAGACACTACCTCCAAAGATGTCAGAAGAAACAAATGATATACATGCAGCTGACGAGACAACACAACTTATTGAGCAAGAACTGGCTTGACAACGAACTAAAATGTTTGCCCAGTTCAATGAAATTCTCACGTGATTTGATTCGACATCCAGAGGATTTTCGACAAGAATTAGCTTCGACAAAATCAACCCCTTCAAAGTGCAAATGAATTTGGACATACCGAATCTAGAAGGAAAGATTGACGTGGAATCCGTTGACAATTGGGTACAACAATTGGAATCCTATTACTCTGTGAACCAACTCTCAGAAGCCGAAAATATCACCATTGCATCCTTAAATATGTCAACATTTATACACTACTGGTGGGAGGACCTCTCAAAAAATATGGATAAAAGAGGAGACCCCATCGACACATGGGATAAATTCGTCAAACATGTCCGAAAGGAATTTTACCCACCCAAATACCTCGAACAACAGTATAAGAAGTGGCAACATCTAAGGAAATAGAAATACCAATCAATACAGAGTTACATCGATGAGTTCTATCAACTCATGGCTAGACTTGGCATTCAAGAAGAAGAGAAATTGCTTGTTCCTGAAGTACATCAGCAGATTGTCCCAGTACATTCAGGAGGAGATGGAATTTCTGACTATCAATACGCTTGCAGATTCATTCCACTATGCCAACAAACTTGAAACCAAGAAGAAAGGAAAAGCACGCTTCATGACAAATCTGACATCAGGACGACCACCTGACAAGAAGGCACCAGTTGAATTCGACAAGTCGAAATCTTCTCATTCGACACCAGCAAAGCCAGATCACGGAAAAATTCCTTTTCAGAAAAGGGAACGTAGCAAACAAGCACCTACCGAGAAATGGTGTGATTACCACCACTCATCTTGGCATGATGTGTCTAAATGCAAAGCTCATAATACATTTTTGGGAAAAGTGTCGACATCCGACGCATTCGACAAGATGGTGGAATAATCTAATCTAGACGCAACAACCCTTTTGACATCGACATCGACCACTCTAGCAGCCTCGACTATCGTCGACGAGGAGGAACGAGAGCGCCTGTTCCATACACGGATATGGGTTTAGAGTAATCCATTACATCTGATTATGGATAACGGTAGCCAGAAGAACTTCATTTCTGAATATCTCATGAAGAAACTAGGTCTTGTCACCACTTTGCATCCTTAGCCTTACAACATCGGTTGGATGAAGGATGGACAGGAACTATGGATCACCCAACAATGCAAACTCACCTACTTCATAAAACATTTTGAAGATGAATTACTCTGGGACGTGGCACCACTATTCGTAGCCGACGCCTTGTTTGGGAAACCTTACTTGTGGGACCGCCATGGAAATTATTAGTCACAGCCTCAGAAGGTGATTGTAAGAATCCGAAATCGATGGTACGACATACCAGAGCGCCAACCTACACCAACGGTCTCAATGATATATGATAAACAGACAAAGAATCTCATCAATCATGCTCAGAAGTTCGCATTAATCATGATCAAACCGCAACATTCTAGTAAGACTACAACGACAAGTCGACTCATCGACCAATGTAGCTCCCAACATAATCAATTGATCGACAATGTTCTCGATGATTATCATATTTTATTCCAAGATCCAGATGGATTACCTTGAAATTTCCAGGTAAAACACTCCATTGAACTTGCTCCTGGTTCTTCTTTTCCTAACGCATCTGTTTATAGAAGATCCATTCTCGAAAATGAAGAGATTCGTTGACCAATCCAAGAATTGATCGACAAAGGTCATATCTGACCAAGCTCATATCCTTGTAGAAGTCCAGTCATCCTTGTTCCAAAGAAAGACGGGACGTGGCTCATGTGCATCGACTACCGGGCCGTCAACAAAATTTTGGTAAAGAATCACTACCCTCTGCCATGGATAGACAAGCTCATCGACTGTATGAAAGGTGCCAAATTCTTTACTAAGCTCGATCTCAAGTCGGCCCATATCATCGTATTCCAATCGAGCCCGTTGATTTGTGGAAAACTACTTTCAAGACCAAGGAAGTATTTTTTGAATGGTTAGTCATGCCTTTCAGCTTAACCAATGCACCTGCGACCTTCATGTGATACATGGACAATACTCTTCAACCTTTCATCGGCAAATGTGTCATTGTCTATCTCGACGACATATTGATTTTTAGTCGATCATGGGAAGAACATGTCAGACAGCTTCGACAAGTCCTCGACACTCTCCAACGATATTGAATCCAGTTGAACATGGACAAGTGCACCTTTGTGGTGACTAGCATCAAATATTTGAGGTATGTAATTGACTCTACAAGCATTCACGTCGATCCATAGAAAGTAAAAATCCTCAAATATTGGCCCATTCCTCAAAGCATTCAATAACTAAGAAGTTTTCTTGGTTTGGAGAATTTCTATCAACGATTCATACTCGGCTTCAGTCACATAGCCTAGCCCTTGAATCAGTTGACGAAGGGAAATAGAAAAACTATCTTCAAATGGACATCGACACAACAAGAATATTTTGAACAGCTCAAGCACAAGCTCTGCACTACACAAGTATTTGTGTTACCTGATTTGCATCAGCCCTTTGAGATTGAGACAGACACATCGAACTATGCCTTAGGTGCAGTGATCACTTAGTCTGGTCACCTAGTCGCTTTTCATTACGAAACTTTTAACAACATAGTTAGAAGATATTCGACATATGAAAAATAACTGTACGCCAATGTGCAAGCTCTCAAGCAACGGAGGCATTACATCCTTGGCAAGGAAACGATCATCCTCATTGACCATAAGCCTCTACAGTTCACTCAGACCCATTCGAAACTACAAACAACTTTACAACTCAAGTGGATTAATTACCTGCAACCATTCTAGTTGGTGATTACATATCGGAAAGGTAAAGCTAACGCTGCCACCGATTGTCTAAGTCAAACACCCATTACTCTCCTTTTCACAATGATGAGTATGCAGGGATACGACACGACCACTTGGCCTCAAATTTATCAAGACGAAAATGAATTCTCAACAGTCTATCGACAACTACAGACCGATAAGTCGTCGACCTCCGACTATTTATTGAAAGACACCTTGCTATACAATATTGGACAGCTTTGTGTACTGACCGGTGAGCATCGACAGTAGCTCATTTGGGATGCGCACTATAGCAAGACTGTAGGACACTTTGGAGTAGTGAAGACACTTGCTATTCTCCAAAAGTATTTCTTTTTTCCTACACTTAAAACTGACATCAACAAGTACATTCGATCATGCGTGGTTTGTTCTATTGCTAAACTTCCTAATCGACAACAGGGATTGTACACACCTTTTCCAGTTCTTAGTTGACCAAGGGAATCTATTTGTATGGACTACTTGACAGGATATTGTAAGGTACAAGCCTTACATGATTACCATATTTGATAATATATATATATTTTTATAATTGAATTGATGATTTATAGAGATAGTGATCCATGTTTAAATATGGCAGATAGGCACGTACATGTCTATTAGTAATAGACATGTCGTATGATAACTATTAATTAATAACTAATTAACCTAGTAATGACTAAATAGTAAAATAACATTAATTGACAACTGTAATAACCATTTAGGTTTATTACAAGTCATCCTTCTTTGAAAAGATTCGACCACGAATCTTCTACAAGCAAGTTGCAGCTGGGATTCTTGCCACGAATAACTGTGCCATGGTTTAGCAGTTCTTGGAATAATTGGTCACATTTCCATTCAAATTTTATCATGCTTATGATTCTGTAGATGAACGCATAATAACTCAACGGGGCATATTTTGGATTTGCTAATCTGATGGTGTTCTTTTGATCTTCTAATTTGGTTTTCTTATATGTAGCAGCAACTACTAATAATGTACTTACTTCCTTGTCTGACGAACTTGTCTTTAGTTGTTCCTTGGGATCCTTCCCATCTTGAGTTGTGACTATTGGTAGAATGTTCATCTCTTCATTTGATGCAACATCTTCTGGGTTTTGTTTTTCTATGATATCGTGATTAAGGTCATCTTTGGCACCTTTATTTTCATCATTGCATTCTTCTACAACTTCAATTCTCACATAATTGATGTTAACCTTGATTTTATTGACTTCATTGACTTCTACGACATCGATATTTTCTTTACAATTGATATTGACATTGTGATTGTCAATATCATCTTGATATTCCATGTCCTTTTCTTCTACCTCTTCTATTTCATTGTCCTTGTTATCGTCTTCTTTAACAAGTCCTTGTTCTAGAGTTTCACTAAACAATTTTATAGATTTTTTAGCTGACATATTAATCGATCTTACTTCCTTGTCTGACGAGCTTGTCTTTATTTGTTCTCTGGGAACCTTTTGAGATTCTAGAACATTTTGAGTTGCGACTATTGATAGAATGTTGACATCATTATTTTTACAATTGATATTTACATCATGATTGTCAATATCATCTTGATCTTTCATATACTTGTCCTCTACAGCTTCTGTTTCGTCGTTTTTGTCATCGTCTTCCTTATCATGTACTTTGCTTTGACTGGGAATCCCAACATGGTCTCTGGTTTGTCCTTGAGTAACACTGGACATCTTTATAGGCTTTTCTACTGGTGCATTAATGTGACTCACTTCCCTACCTTGTAAGAAACTACAACGAAATTCTGGAAGACGTGCATATTTCTGACTCACTATCGTATTCTGCAGTTTATTTTTGGGATGTCTTTTCTTATCCTTCCAAGTGACTGGTGGTTTGGATCTTTTGTGCAGAGGGATATAAGGAAGCGGTCGACCTAGCTTCCCTTCTTTCCTAGGGGTAGTAGCGACCTTAAATTCCTCCTTACTAGAGTACTTAGCTTCTTCCTTGGTAGTCCTTTCTTCTATTATGTGTGCAGAGGCAGTTCCCTACCCTACTTGTCTTGAGTACTCAAGAGTTGTGATAGATTTTTCCTTAACGGTCATAGTCGCAATAGCTTTCATAATCTCTTCTTCTGACGTGAGTGTTGATGCAGACCTGACGACAACTTCTTCCTTAATGGTCGTAGTCGCAATAGCTTTCGTGGTCTCTTCTTTGATTGGGAACCCAGGAGACACAGTTGCTCCTTCCATTGTGATTTCAGTCACTTCCTCCATTGTGGGTGCATATGCAGTTTCTAGCTCTTCTTGACCTGGTAATTCAGGAGTCACTATAGCTTCTTCTTGACATTGTGTTATTGTCAACTTCAATTCCTTGACTAATTTGATAATGTCTTCATATCCGCTTTTTATTTCTTCATGTTGGTTTCTTTTTATTTCTTTAGCCTGGAACCTTTTTATATTTTCCACTTCAATTCTTTCATCTCTTTTAGGTTTGTGGAATGGGATAATGATGATCTTGTTGAATGAAGAGAACATCGTGATTCCAACTTGTGAACTCTTCAAGAAATTTGATTTTTTTTTTTTTTTGAATTTTTATATATTATTATAATAATAATTTTTTACTAAAATAATAATACAATCGTATAAAAACTAGATATAGATTTTTATATAGTCTTTGAAAATTTTTATATATTGTACTACTACTACTACTAATAATATTATTATTATTTTTGAAAATGGATAAAGTGTGAAGAAATTTGGGTTGTAAAATGGTAAGAAATGGATGTGGGCATGGCCAATGAGATAGTGTGTGGGGTGAGCATGAGAGGAAGGGGAGAGTGGCAACGAATGATGGGGAGATGGATCACAGGTTGGAGGATAGAGGTATGTGCGTAGGGTGTAGAAGTGTGGATTAGTGTTGCGCATGGAGGTTTATGCGGGAGTATGGATCAGTAGAGAGTGTAGATGGACGCAAGCAGTGTGTGCAAGCGGGAGCGTGGAGCTGGACGAGGAAGCAGTTGTGGGGAGCTAGATGGGGAGGTGGTGGGAACGGGGAGCTGGACGCGGAGGTGGATGAGGAGATTGGGGTGCTGGCACCGTGGGGATGTTGGAAGTCGAGGAGAGAGCACGTTAGCAGAGGGGGATGCACAGGAAGGGGGAGAAGGAGGCAGCGTGGGGGTGGCTAGAGGGGGTGCTGCGAGAAGAGGAAACAGGGATAAGCTGTGGAGAGAGGAGGTGTCGAGGGGAGAGTTCCAGGTGTGTGAGATGGAGCACGAGGGAGGAGCAGTGAGGCGTGTTTGGGCGGTGGGAGGGAAAGAATGGAGAGGCTGGCATGGGTGTGGAGGAGATTGGGAGGGACAATAGTGGAAGAGGGCCGTGTTAGTTTGGAGTGAGGTGAAGTAGAGATCGGGGCGTGAGAAAATCGCATGGAGGGCGTATGGGAAGAGAGGGATGGAATGGGAGTGCAGGAGGTGAATGAAGAT
Source organism: Larix kaempferi (assembly GCA_027924585.1). Taxonomy (NCBI): domain Eukaryota; kingdom Viridiplantae; phylum Streptophyta; class Pinopsida; order Pinales; family Pinaceae; genus Larix; species Larix kaempferi. Next base: position 6,925,920 of record BSBM01000288.1, read on the forward strand.
GGTGGTGGGAAAGCATAGGGAGAGTGCGCGCAAGGAGAAGGGAAGAGTGGTGACATATAGGTGGTGTGAGGGATGGAGAGAGGGAAAATTGGGATATGGTGGCTGCACAAAGGAAAAAAATGGTACTGGAGTGAGAGTGGAGCATGAAGGAGCGGTTGGTGATGAATGTGATGAGGAAGAGGAATGGAGGATGAAGTGAATGTCCTGAGTTGGAGTCTGAAAGCGTGAGAGAGAGCCGAGAGCCAAAGCTCTGATACCACTTGTAAGGTACAAGCCTTAGATGATTACCATATTTGATAATATATATATATATATTTATAATTGAATTGATGATTTATAGAGATAGTGAGCCATGTTTAAATATGGTTGATAGGCACGTACATGTCTATTAGCAATAGACATGTCGTATGATAACTATTAATTAATAACTAATTAACCTAGTAATGACTAAATAGTAAACTAACATTAATTAACAACTGTAATAACCATTTAGGTTTATTACAGATATCCTACTACCAAACATCAGCATTACGCGATCTTAGTAGTATTCAACATATTTTCCAAGATGGCCATTCTCATTCCATGTAAGAAGACGACGACAGTGCAGCAGACCGCTCAGCTCTTCTTCACAAATGTTTGGAAACACTTTGGTTTACCGACAACCATTACTTCTGACCGAGATGCCAGATTCATCAGCATATTTTGGAAGACTCTCTGGAAACAGCTGGACACATGACTCTCATTGTCGACATCTTTACATCATCAGACCAACGGACAGACGGAAGTTGTGAATCGCTTGGTAGTACATTTGCTTCGCATGTACAACCACAAGCATCGCCGAACATGGGATGAAAGTATTCCATACATACAACATAATTAAAATCGTGCTCAACACAACTCTACATGAAATATTCCATTTGAGATCTGTTACAGATTTCAACCCTCAGCACCTATCAACTTGATCAGCTCTGCGGTGCCCCTCTAACCGGAAGGCCACCGAAGTTCTAGATTTTGAAATCAAGTTTTGTAACCAGCTCCTAGCAGTTGTTTTTCCTTCTTTTTATTTCAATAATAAATAAGCATCATTATGCTTTCGTTATGCTAATTTTCTGCATAATTTTAGTGATAAGAAAAATGTCTAGTAGCATACAGTGCACCTACATATAGAAATTTTAACAACATACATAAAATTGTAATTTCTTGCATAATACTCAGTATATTGAAATATAAATCATTTTTCTAACTACCAGTAGAATACCTGGACCGATGTAGGTTGTAGATTGCCCCTATCCACTTCGTAGCTCCTTTGGTCCAAGCCTTAGTAACCAAAAATAGATGATCCACCCTGCCGACCAGCTCTTATCATGCTGGCCCTAGGAAACCGACGGGTTTCCTAGCCCCCGAGCCCACAAACCAATAATCCCGACAGCATCCTTCCTTAGTACCTTTCCATAGTTCAAGAGTTAACCCCACCTCGTTCTTTTGAGTTTCCCAACTCCTCAAAGCTTCGAGTTATCCCCCTCCTCGGCATTCCTCCTTTTCATCAAAATACTAAGTTTTCTTCTCCCCAAAAACCAACCCCCCTCATCTTCGTGAACCATTGCTTTATAGATCCATTTTCCTCCTCCAAACTTCATTCTCACTCCACCGCCTTAGCCCTCCAGGTTTTTTTTGGGATTCTTAAACCATTAATACCATCACACTCATCAAGGATAAAATAATATTTAAATATGATTGTCAGATTTCTTGTTTCTCTCGAGCAGTGGAATAATTTAATTCTAAGGATAAAATAATATTTAAATATGTTTGTCAGATTTCTTGTTTCTCTCGAGCAGTGGAATAATTCAATTCTAAGGATAAAATAATATTTAAATATGCTTGTCAGATTTCTTGTTTTTCTCGAGCAGTGGAATAATTCAATTCTAATTAAGGTTGTCCTTTTGTGTAGATTTCCTATTGTTCAAAAAAAATAATTAAATAAATAAGCATGACTTGCCTTATCTAAACATATGGGACAAGTTAAATTGTATCGAATTTATCCCACCGCTTGATCTTTAAATGTGGATAGGATAATATAATAAATGCAAACTTGAATTTACACATGGAGGACGTTCATGTCTTTATTACTCAACTAAATCTTGATTTGAAAATGTGGTTTTATTTATAATTAAAGTTTGAATAACAATATAATATGGAATATAATAATATGACTCACTTTCAATTGTTTTTTTTATAATTTTGGTTCCTTTTTATTATTCACATAAAACAATCGTGATAAATTCATCCATTTATGCAAAACATTAAGCTATGTTTATTTGACAACGATTATAATAACAAATAAGATTATGCATGTTAATAACCACTTTAATAATACTAATAACAATAGTAATATTAATATTAAAATATTTAATGATAATTATTTTATAACACTATGACCTTAAAGGTTATAAACATAACATTGAATTCCTTCTAACCAACATAATTTGACTGTTCAAAGAGAAGGACAATTATGCTAGAACAAACAACGCTAATTGTGTAAACTAAACAGGGACTATGTTAAATACAACACTATCCCCAACGCATCATAAATGATGTTAAGCACAACACTATTTCCAACAATTAGTTACTAATGCATGTAATTAACAACTAACAGACTGATCCATTTATGCATTTTTACATTATTAACAACCATCATTTGGACTTCACTAATTCACGACTGAGTCTTATCTAGAATTCAATCACAACCAATAGTTATCACATTAATACTAGTGTACATGTACAAGGTGTGCATCCGTGGCCAGCGTATGCATAGACTGTACTCGTACTATAAGAAAACATCATTTCCCCTATGCATATATATTAACTTCAGCAAAACAATGATTTGTACTGACATAACAATCATACATACAAACAATCACAAATACTTAACCCATTCAACATGCATAAATCATAATCATTTCAGCATCATTAGGCATTGATAATTATCCAATTAAGTTGTAACATTTATGTTTTCCAGATTCACCATAATTAATCAATCAATTATTTTTAAGGAAGAGGCACCTACTACCACTAAATCAGGATCAAGGGATACCCAACCCTCAACAGTACTAACTAACATATCCTCCCATCCTAACCTGCGTCCGCATCCTCCCTATCCTTCCTCTGCTAGTACAAAAGTGGATGTCAGCTATACTGACCTAGCCACATAGAACATGAGAGCGGTAGCGTCGGCTAACTAGCGGACCTAACCTCTCCTAGCAGGCATCCGACCATCGTCATCACAACAACTTGGGGAGCGTGTCTCAGCACGGCCCTCCCACGACCTCGGGTATCATAGAAACATAGGGTGGGAAATACATCCATCCCTCTCAACATACTGGGTCTACGCCCTTATCAACTCATACTTCGTTGCTCTCGAGATTATTGGTTTGTGTCATCGTATCATCAACTTTGGTAACCAAGGCTCTCTGTAAAATAGGTACTATACCATACTTCGTATCAGGTATTCGACTATTACATAGCCCCGGTGTCCTGCAGATTAGTACTTTGCAGCCATAGATTTATAACAATATTTCCATTCTATCATCGTCTGATCCATATTGTCAACATCATTTATTTTATCACATAAAATCATTAAATCGATCACAGCATAAATACCACATCATATATATCACATTTCATCCAGGATGATTATTAAACATATACTGTCATTATGAAATAAAAGAATCTCGTGATAACTACAACATAGTAACCACATAAACCAAATAACGTCATGAGGATGGTAACATCATAACATCATAACCATAGTATCAGCATGGGCACAGTAACATCCTAAACATAATAGCAACATATCATCATGTCTAACATGCTGAGAATATAGTTCACTCTGTGTAGCTAAGTCGAACCGATAATAAGCAAAGAAAGTGAAAGGTGTCTAACTCACAAACACGCCTAGTCAAAATATGGGGCGTTACATACACCCACCCTTCAGGAAACTTCGTCCCGAAGTTATGGTCAAAATAGTGAGGGAAAAATCTTGATGCATAATCTATGTGTCCTCCCAGGTTGCAGATCGCGGCTATACTTGTCCCTCTGGACCTAAAATTGACTAAACACATTGATGGCACCTTACAGTTTTACTTCTTTTATCCCATGATATGTATTCTAATAATTGAAAAAAACATTTAGATTAATTTTTCTGTAGAATCTCAATACTATATCTAGAAAGCCTAAAGGTTATAATCAGGTGCTATCCTCCTTGGCTTTGTTCTCCTTACCCCCCCCTTTTTTTTTTTTTTTAAATATCCCTTTGGTTATACCATCAAGTGAGGTTTACTCGTCACACTACCAAGTTTTCATCATACGCATGTATTTAGCATGAAGTAATTATTAAGGTTATCATATCTCTTGCAGGGAAAGAATATCCACATTAACAAATCCTAATGCCATACATTATTATTACCCTAGCGGAAATAAGCAATTTGTATCTATGATAACCAAAAGTAATATAACATTAATTAAATTAGGAGAACTATCATTGTTTACAAGGTTTTTGTGACAATATCTTATCAGAATGAAAATGTTACCAAGTTTGTTTATTGTTCTCTTCTTTTATATGTGATATAATTGGAAGGGGAACCATTACTTCCAATAAATTTATAGCTAATTTTTTTTCTCGAAATCTAAGTTTCCTATACATACGCTTATTAATCTACATGGATCTTATTGATACTTACACACATTATGCACTATGACTTCTTTATATGCTACTAATGTGAATTTAACCTATTTATGTGGCATCAAGCTTTGTTCCTATTTTGCGAGATGTTGATGTCAACGGAGACATATTTTCCTTTCTTCATAATGTTATAATTCTTATTCGTTAACTCTCTGTAAAGAAATATCATTATTATTATTTTTATTTTATTTATATATATATATATATATATATATATATATATATATATATATATATATATTTCATTTCTTTGAGGCGACGATCGATTTCCTCCATCCTATAATAGGGGTTTAAACATCGTAACTTTATTCATTGTGATGCACATCCGTTACTATTTTGCCTCCATCATTATTCCATTTATCATCATTACTTCTCTTAACCTCGTATATGCTTATTGAGGCTAACTTATTAGTTCCCCACCAATCTCCATACTTTTATTTTGTATCGCCTGTTCGCTTTGTAATTATTAAATCCTAGTTGTTTCCCAATAATATTTTCCTTCAAAACATGCCAATTTTGCATAAGCAAGACTAGCGACATATAGCCTCTACCCCTTTCGCACACCTACTTAGTTCCTTCAATCTCTTTCTACTTACCACATTGAAACATGATTAATTGCACACAATGTGGCAGAATACATCATACTGATTAATTAGTACTATCAAGCATCAATATCCAACACTTGTGCACATATATTTATTTACCAATTTGATGCCTAGATTCAACTATGTTAGCTCAAACTATGGTGTTTGCCAATACAACTAGACTTTTAACGTCTTCTCATAAATGAAGGTGTTTAGGGGTAATGTATGTAACTTATTTATTATACGTAATTTATGGATGTATAGCATAGCCTTTCCTCACCGTATTGCATCATTGCAACACTCGAACATAGACAATGATTATAATACCATAAAATATATGTTTTCATACAACCCACAATGAGGTAAAAACCTAACCTATTCCAAATGCCAACTATGGAAGGATCAACACTATGCCATTACTGGAAGAATCGTGGCGATGTCGATGACGACAACGGAGGTGGAGGTGAAGGTGGTTGACCTAGACCTTGACCTCGATGTGTTATTACAATGATTGATTCTATGTTCATGATCAAAACATCAAATCATTAATTCCTCTATCGAAAAAAAAGTTTAGAAATGCCTATATTTATACTTATGTGCGAGGAACAGTTTGTTAGGATCAACGTGTTGAAATATATGGTCATTTCCATTCATGATTTTGTCATGTAGTGAAATTAGCACCATAGCATTCAGCTCGCCATGCTCGTTTCAACGGTTCCTTGTTTTCAGATTATATGTTTGTTTCGTCTCTTCGACTATACGTTGAAGTCTCGGCAATGGATTTTCTAAGTTTTAAATAAATTAATTAATGTTTGGCTTTTCTAAGTAAATAAATAAATTAATGTTTGATTAGTCTATACATTAAACCCATACATTAATCTTAATGGTTAAGCATAATAAAATAATTTATTTAACTTAATTCAACCACTAATACTCCACTATTACTATTTCATGTTCTAGTTCGATTTAAACCTAAATTTTTAAATTTAAATACACATAATTCATCATTAATTAAAATCCGATATATAATTAATTTATGCATTAATCAACATCAATTAATCAAAATATTCGTTGATGCTAAGACTTAATGGAAACTATAACTTTGAATTTTTTTTAAACATTTTATAGTAATAATTTTAAACATTTATTTTATTTTATTTATTTAACAGAATATTAACCTAACCCTACCGTAATCCCTAGCTAGCAGCTCCCTCTCTCCAAAGGACACGTAGCCCTTATCTCCCACGCGTCCCTGACTTGCTCCCGGATCCCCATCCTTTCACCTCCAGGGCAGCCAATGGTTCAAGGGCGCCCACGTGCCTATCTCCTGCATGCCTGCCACGCACCGGTGTGCATGCTATCAGGCGGACTCAGGTGGGGAGCCCCAGCTGAAGGCAATCTTCTTTAAATCCAGTCTCCACCTACCTCGCGCGTGCATGAACTCTCATTTCTTCTCCTTTTTGGCTCGGCAACTCTGTGCCTCCTCTTTTTTTTTATCCCTGGTGCGAAGGTATTCAGGTCTTCACGATGGTTGCGATGTTCCTGTGGGAATAAGACTTGATCCATGGGCTCTAACTGGGCGTTTTTTTTTGGGTATACGCTGCAGCATAGAAGGTACAGAGGAATCAACATACCTCGAGAATTGGAGCTTGAGTCATTTCTGGTAGCCACCGCCCAAGTAGTTGCAGAGGAGCTACTCCACCTCATTCGTCTAACTTCCTCCACTGTGGCCTGCATTGCTTGCCCAATCTCTATGTTCAGCCGAAGGCGAGGTTTGCTCCCTTATTGCAAAATTATTCCCGTGATTATTTTACTTATTTATTTTCGTTTTCTTTTTGGGGAATTTCTATCGAAAGTGCTTCAAGAAACTTACGTCCATGCCTATGGTAGCCCATATTTTATCATATACTATTTTATCCTCTTCCAAACCATGCAGTATAAACATAACAATCAATTTCTGTAGATATCTAAGTCTGATAACAATTTAAGTCTGTAGTTTAAAATTTTTAAGTCTGACTTGGGATATCTATTTTTTTTCATTTAAACTACAGAGGATATCTATTTAAGTCTGTAGTTTAAATAGTTTCCTCTGATAATAATAATTTAAGGCTATAGGACGTCTAAACCTAATGTCAAGCAAAGCTTGCCAATGGAGCCCGTGGTTTGGCGGTGGGGACGGTGGCATGTTACTAAAGAGCATTTGATTAAAATAGGGAAAGACAATGTGGATGAGGATTCTATTATCAAGTCAACCTACCGACATGAAATATACAGCGTCTACAGTTCTCTGGTTCGGGTTTTTCAATCAATCATTAGAAGTTTTTCTGAAATCTATATAAAGCAACCAAATGGGGTGTCCACCCCTAAACTGGTAGGCCTCAATAAAATCTAAATCCCAGCCTTATTGCCATGCCTCACACACCCGATAAACAAAGGTTCACTTTGTAAAAACATGCATTTGAGAAATCGAATTTATCTTTAGTGAAATGTCTGATTGAATGCATGTTTGGTCTCGTCTGCAATACCTGATTGAATGCATGTTTGGCAATACCTGGAATAACCTCATTCACACACGGGCATTGTCTATCGAGAGACCCTCATTCCCAGTTTAGCATTCCCAGCAGTCGGTTTCCAGACTCTTTTCTGCAGAAAACTTCATTTAGGAGTAATATTTGGGTACCCTGATCAGTTCATTTGGTCTTACGTTGTCTACTGTATGACTGTTCTGAAACTTTATGGGCAATAATGCGACTAGGACTAAGCACAGTGCACCAGATGCTAACCCCGGAGGTGGCTGCCACGTTTTTGGTAGCCCTACTAGCCATCTGCGCCAGGCTTGCTTGGCTGTGACTTCGAAGTTTAGGGGTTGGTGCTGGGGCCACCGCAATAGAAATGATGGGATTTAGAAGACTCATAGAAATCCTTCTAAAGGTTTAAGAAGAATAATTCAGTTCTCGTAGGGGAGAAGAGCATGAAGCTGTAAAAAAAAACTTGTGCAAAGAATAGAAAAAAGTGAAACCCAATCAATATAGATAGAGCCTGAGAATATAGATGAGCTGCTGGGGTATATATAAGACAAATTCTAGACGCCAATATGTGTGCAAACTAGAAATTATATTGAACTTGTGCCAGTAGCTGAAAGACTAAAATATATTCACTCTCTGTGCGGCCACAAATCCAATGACTCTCAGATGTATGCTTCTTTCTTTAGCACCAATTATTGTCATAAATAATGTTAAAATATTCAGTCTATAAGCATATATGCACGTTGACAGGCATATATATATAGACATTGGCTGGAGGTTCTAGAATTTTTATTTATTTTAATTATTTTAGGTATAAACAGATAGGACTAAATAAATTTGAAGTATTTCGATTCAAAACCATTCGAAGTTCGCGGTGTCTAAGCGAATAGAAGGGGTTTTTGCTTGTTTTTTTGGTTAAAAGGATTTATCCTGGTCGGAGGCTAGAGTAAAACAAAAATGCAGAGTATCTGGCGGCTTACAGTGTTTCTTTGCTGCGTGTGGCTTGCGAGCCTTATTTATGGAGAAATGGTGGCATTTTGGATGCCTTACTGGAAATGCTCATGGCCTCCCCCTCAACAAAATTTGACAGGAGGGCCTCATCTGGAAAAAGTGTTCAAGGTTGCAGTGATCGCTGATCCACAGATCAGTACTTTTTTTTTTTTTTTTTCATAAGTAATTTTCTTGGGTATTAGCCTATTAGGTCGATTCTATTTCCTGAAGAGATCTTTATTAATGAAAAAAAAATAAAAAGTTAAAGCACAAAATGAAAGAATGATACCTTTGAAATTGACATCGAAACAAATATCAGTTAAACTATTATTTTTGAATATTTTGTTTTTAGTAGATTGAAATGAAACTGAAATGCTTAAATTAACATCCACGATGCCAAGAATGCCAATAGGACTGAAAATTGCAGATACAAGAGTACCATCAGCCAGAAACAAGAGATTACACACAGTTTAATTTGCAATTAAACTTTTATCTGCTTCCGATCAGATTAGGGTTTTCTTCTACCAAGGCAATCTTAAAATTTCAAAATATTGATGGTATTTTAGGGTTGGAGCACTTGTAATGGAAAATCACAATAATTCAAAACTTTTACGAGGGTAGTAGATTATCTATAGTCTATATCATATATTCTATGAGGGTTCCCTTTCGGTCTTTATCCTTTCCAACCCACTTAAATCTTATGCATATTTCGATTTAATTTCGATATTGCTGTTGGTACACAAGCATTTGATTTCTCATTAACCACCGAAGTATTTATAGTTCTGTGTCAACGGGTCTTGGTTAGTTGGTAAAGTTGGGGTGTAGGTTGAAATCCTTAAGAGACACATATTGCTTCTTGTGGGCTGTCTTGTTCATGCAAGCAGGCCATTTCATGTGGTTGGGGCCAGATGCAAGTCTTGCATGAATTTGGCAGCATAGATAACCCCCCACCCACGGCTTCTCTGCTGAAGGGATCTTTCTAGAGTTCTAAGCCATCTGCAGTCCATTGTTGTACTCCTAGAATGGGGAAAGGGTATGTTTGCCACAAGATGATAACAGGAAATATCTTGTCAAAAAAAAAAAAAAAAAAAAACTATTTATAGTTTCTTATAATTCTTGAAAGCCAGATTGAGAGATGCATGTTCCTTTCTTATGGCACAATGCTTGTATTTGTAGAAAATTTCTTCGATAACGTAAACCCTAGTCTCTCATTAACGTAAATTTCTTGGATAAATATCTTGAAATTTTTTTTTAACGTAAACCCTAGTCTCTCATTAACGTAAATTTATTTGATAAATATCTAGTAAAAATTTTTAACGTAAACCCTAGTCTCTCATTTAACTACACAATCCACAATTACAAAGTTACAGTGGAACAAGAAGACATAAATAGGACACAACATTTATCACTGGGTTGGGAATGAGAAGTTGTAATTCTTCTTCTCTTAAATTACATTTTTTTTTTTACATGCTCATAATAGCTTATAAGTTTGCGGATGTCAATAGCCCTCGCATTCATTGGTTGATGCATCAAAACAGACAGAGAGGGTGAATATTTCTCCTCATCTACTCAAGGTAGTGAAAATACCGACTTTTGAAAGTTTACAGTAATTTCACACAGAATATCGCTTCAAACTAAATCTGATTGTATTATTATATATATATATATATATATATTTTTGAAAGTCTAAATTAATGGACAGAAATCTACCTTAACACAACAACATGAGGAAACAGTGCAAATTGAATTTGATGAGTTTTGTGACGAAGCCAGCTAGTAAGTGCTAATTGTAGTGCCATGCCTGCGAATCCTTACATTTTATGTTTTTATTTCTTGCTGAGCCCATTTGGTTATGGAATAAACCAATGAATAGAAGCCGTAATTACTATTTGTTTTCCTATTTTTAGGAAAAATTAATGACCTATCCCACCCTACTATAAATTTTCTTGCAAAATGAGTCAATAAAATAGATTTACCATTTGATCATTGTTTTCTTCATACTGTACTTGTAACGACTATAACCTACACTACATAACTTTAACTTTTACAAGATTGGCTATTCCTATGTTCAAGTTAGAATGCCAACATAGGAATTCTCTGGTTATCCTCTATAACATCAGCTTGTGGAAATTACTCTTCTTTTTTTTTTCATTAAAACTGGGGTTGGATTCACCTTGTTATATTATGTAAATATTTTTATAACAAGAACATTGCTAGAGGTTAACTTTCATTCCTAATGAGTAATAGATTTTGATGACAAAATGTTTTTAATTCCTTAAATATATTTGCAATATGTATCTATTTTGAAATATAAACACACATATATTTACATATATGCAGTTTTCTAACATATCCAACTTTCTAATGGTGTTTGTGTTCGTGCAGGTATTTCTATCAAGGTTCATGTTCTAAGTTATCATAGGCTTTAGCATGGTGAAAAGTCAAGGTAGTTTAGGCATGTGCAGGCCCTAAAGGTCTAAGTGTTCGAGCCTTGAGCTCTGATACCAAATGCGGTGCCCCTCTAACCGGAAGGCCACCGAAGTTCTAGATTTTGAAATCAAGTTTTGTAACCAGCTCCTAGCAGTTGTTTTTACTTCTTTTTATTTCAATAATAAATAAGCATCATTATGCTTTCGTTATGCTAATTTTCTGCATAATTTTAGTGATTAGAAAATGTCTAGTAGCATACAGTGCACCTACATATAGAAATTTTAACAACATACATAAAATTGTAATTTCTTGCATAATACTCAGTATATTGAAATATAAATCATTTTTCTAACTACCAGTAGAATACCTGGACCGATGTAGGTTGTAGATTGCCCCTATCCACTTCGTAGCTCCTTTGGTCCAAGCCTTAGTAACCAAAAATAGATGATCCACCCTGCCGACCAGCTCTTATCATGCTGGCCCTAGGAAACCGACGGGTTTCCTAGCCCCCGAGCCCACAAACCAATAATCCCGACAGCATCCTTCCTTAGTACCTTTCCATAGTTCAAGAGTTAACCCCACCTCGTTCTTTTGAGTTTCCCACCTCCTCAAATCTTCGAGTTATCCCCCTCCTCGGCATTCCTCCTTTTCATCAAAATACTAAGTTTTCTTCTCCCCAAAAACCAACCCCCCTCATCTTCGTGAACCATTGCTTTATAGATCCATTTTCCTCCTCCAAACTTCATTCTCACTCCACCGCCTTAGCCCTCCAGGTTTTTTTTGGGATTCTTAAACCATTAATACCATCACACTCATCAAGGATAAAATAATATTTAAATATGATTGTCAGATTTCTTGTTTCTCTCGAGCAGTGGAATAATTCAATTCTAAGGATAAAATAATATTTAAATATGCTTGTCAGATTTCTTGTTTCTCTCGAGCAGTGGAATAATTCAATTCTAAGGATAAAATAATATTTAAATATGCTTGTCAGATTTCTTGTTTTTCTCGAGCAGTGGAATAATTCAATTCTAATTAAGGTTGTCCTTTTGTGTAGATTTCCTATTGTTAAAAAAAAATAATTAAATAAATAAGCATGACTTGCCTTATCTAAACATATGGGACAAGTTAAATTGTATCGAATTTATCCCACCGCTTGATCTTTAAATGTGGATAGGATAATATAATAAATGCAAACTTGAATTTACACATGGAGGACGTTCATGTCTTTATTGCTTAACTAAATCTTGATTTGAAAATGTGGTTTGATTTATAATTAAAGTTTGAATAACAATATAATATGGAATATAATAATATGACTCACTTTCAATTGTTTTTTTTTTAATTTTGGTTCCTTTTTATTATTCACATAAAACAATCGTGATAAATTCATCCATTTATGCAAAACATTAAGCTATGTTTATTTGACAACGATTATAATAACAAATAAGATTATGCATGTTAATAACCACTTTAATAATACTAATAACAATAGTAATATTAATATTAAAATATTTAATGATAATTATTTTATAACACTATGACCTTAAAGGTTATAAACATAACATTGAATTCCTTCTAACCAACATAATTTGACTGTTCAAAGAGAAGGACAATTATGCTAGAACAAACAACGCTAATTGTGTAAACTAAACAGGGACTATGTTAAATACAACACTATCCCCAACGCATCATAAATGATGTTAAGCACAACACTATTTCCAACAATTAGTTACTAATGCATGTAATTAACAACTAACAGACTGATCCATTTATGCATTTTTACATTATTAACAACCATCATTTGGACTTCACTAATTCACGACTGAGTCTTATCTAGAATTCAATCACAACCAATAGTTATCACATTAATACTAGTGTACATGTACAAGGTGTGCATCCGTGGCCAGCGTATGCATAGACTGTACTCGTACTATAAGAAAACATCATTTCCCCTATGCATATATATTAACTTCAGCAAAACAATGATTTGTACTGACATAACAATCATACATACAAACAATCACAAATACTTAACCCATTCAACATGCATAAATCATAATCATTTCAACATCATTAGGCATTGATAATTATCCAATTAAGTTGTAACATTTATGTTTTCCAGATTCACCATAATTAATCAATCAATTATTTTTAAGGAAGAGGCACCTACTACCACTAAATCAGGATCAAGGGATACCCAACCCTCAACAGTACTAACTAACATATCCTCCCATCCTAACCTGCGTCCGCATCCTCCCTATCCTTCCTCTGCTAGTACAAAAGTGGATGTCAGCTATACTGACCTAGCCACATAAAACGTGAGAGCGGTAGCGTCGGCTAACTAGCGGACCTAACCTCTCCTAGCAGGCATCCGACCATCGTCATCACAACAACTTGGGGAGCGTGTCTCAGCACGGCCCTCCCACGACCTCGGGTATCATAGAAACATAGGGTGGGAAATACATCCATCCCTCTCAACATACTGGGTCTACGCCCTTATCAACTCATACTTTGTTGCTCTCGAGATTATTGGTTTGTGTCATCGTATCATCAACTTTGGTAACCAAGGCTCTTTGCAAAATAGGTACTATACCATACTTCATATCAGGTATCCGACTATTACATAGCCCCGGTGTCCTGCAGATTAGTACTTTGCAGCCATAGATTTATAACAATATTTACATTCTATCATCGTCTCATCCATATTGTCAACATCATTTATTTTATCACATAAAATCATTAAATCGATCACAGCATAAATACCACATCATATATATCACATTTCATCCAGGATGATTATTAAACATATACTGTCATTATGAAATAAAAGAATCTCGTGATAACTACAACATAGTAACCACATAAACCAAATAACGTCATGAGGATGGTAACATCATAACATCATAACCATAGTATCAGCATGGGCACAGTAACATCCTAAACATAATAGCAACATATCATCATGTCTAACATGCTGAGAATATAGTTCACTTTGTCTAGCTAAGTCGAACCGATAATAAGCAAAGAAAGTGAAAGGTGTCTAACTCACAAACACGCCTAGTCAAAATATGGGGCGTTACAAGCTCCTCGACACAGTCGAAATCCGACACCGACTACAGCCAGCAAGAAGTTGATAAATCCTTGAAGTTTCGAGATCAAATTTGTGACATCTAGAAACAAGCACATGAAATGTTGCAACGATAAAATGCGAAATCCAAGGCTCGACAAAACAAGCATTGTATCCCTCATTCATTCCAAATTTGGGATAAGGTCCAGTTACATCTCAAGAAGGAATGCTTCACCGGTCCATACAAGAAGCTAAAACCCCTGCCATATGGTCCGTACAGTATCCTTCGACAGATTGGATAAAACGATTTCCAACTTGACATTCCTGCATGCCTGGGTCTGCATCCAGTATTCAATGTGTATCTACTTTGACCATACCATGCACCACTGTTGGAACATAACGACTTACCGACAATAGAATTCGAAGACATCCATCTAGATGTTGAGGAGCCTCTTCATTGTGACACCATTGTGGGACAACGAGTATGCCATACAAGGACAAACAAAATTCCCTTGTTTCAGGTTGCTAAAGTTGGACAACTCCCATCCCAAGGAAAGTGGTACTCTGCTACTGAACTGATCGAAATGTTTCATCAATTGACTGAGAAAACAATGGGGACCATTGTTTCTTAAGGAAGGAGGTCTGATCCACTCAGCAGTTGGCATTGTTGTCGAATGCTAACATCAACCGCGACAAGTATTTTACTTCGACAGGTTCCGAATTCGACACGACTTCGAAAAACTCAACAACTTCGACAAGTTCAATGACCTCACAGTTTTGTGACGTCGACATGTAGCATCAACCTGCGACTTGTGACTGTTGAACCACAAGAGAATGTCTCCCTTTTGTCCATTTGACTGTAACAGTTGAACTTTCAAAACCGTTCTAACGTCTCTTGTAATTGAACGTAACAGGAAGGCACCCAAGCATCTCATCATTCTATATAAGCATGTATAATATTGTAACATACATCAATCAATCTATCAGGCATTCAGCCGTCGAGTAATACATAAGATCAATTCACATTCTTGCATATTGTCTATGTGTATTTGTGTTTATCTGTGTAGTGTATTCCTTATTTGCTTATTATATTTCTTATTCTTCCGCCATAACAGAGCCGACTCATTCAGTCGAACTATTGTCCCCCTTGTGCATCTGGGCACGCGCGGATCACTCCCTTTCAATTTCAAGGAGTTGTCAAGGGGCACAAAATATCTAGGTTTCTTTATAAAACCAACTAGTTATCTCATTAATTACTGGAACTGGCTCTTAAATAGATTCGACAAGAGGATAAGTCATTGGTGCTGGTGATGGATTTCCATGGGAGGCAGACTCGCTTTAGCAAAATATGTGTTACATAATCTAGCTGTATATTGGATCTCCCTTTGCAAAATTCCAAAGGAAATTATGAATGGGATGCGCATAAGAATATTTGGTTTTATTTGGTTGGTTGGTTAAAAAAGGATAAGTTTCATCTTATAAATTGGCAGAGGTTGGCTCGTCCCTTTCCCTTGGGTGAGTGGGCTATAAAAAATATTGATTTATTTGCAATAGATTTGCATGTGAAAATTTTGTGGAGATCCCTATTTTTCAAATCTTCTTGGAGCATAATAATAAAAGAAAAATATATAAAAAATATTTCAGTTGCAGATTGGTTGAGGAAGGGACACCCTGGCACTAAAGGTGTGTCAAATTATTGGAATGGTCTTTTGGGTTATTTTCATACAATCTCATTTTGGCTCTCATGGATTCCAAGGGATGGTAGACATATTAGATTAGGGGAAGACCCTATTATGGGTGGTCCTCCTATCTTCATACTATCTCCTGATTTAGTTTATGTCTTGATATCTAAAGAATATTGTACCCTAAATCATGCGGTGGCATCTTCCTCGGAAGTTGTGGGAAGACCATCTTGGTTTCCAGCTCAACATCTAGGGCTCTATGGTAGGATGGGGGATGAATGGTCTATTTATGTCAGGGGCATTTGGAATCTAAATATGCATTTATCCGATTCTCTGGATAAGCTTATGTGGTCTTGGAATTTTGCTAAAGGTTCCATTCTAGGGAAACTAGCTTACGAGTCCTTATTTTCCAATTATTTCACTCAGCCTCAGTGATGGCACACGAGTGTGTGGAAACTATCCATTCCTCTCAAAATTAAATGCTTCATCTCGCTCACATTGAGCAATAGCATCCTAACATGGGATAAACTGTGTTGTGTTGGTCACCCTATATGCTAATTAATTAAAACTAACACACAGGATGCTCAATATAAATTGTCAAACCCAGGGAAGTCTTTTTATTTCAATGGCAATAAGCAAAATCTATGCATAAACATGTCAAGCAGTTGATTAACTAAATGAAGATAATGATCCTACCAATCTGTCCAGCCAAACTCATTCCATAAATAAAACTAATCTAACTCATACATCTAGGAATTCAATTGCAGTTACCTTCCTACAGAAATCAACCCAACATCTATAAAATTAAGAATGAAAATAAACTAGATTACTTTTGCAAGAAGTTAAATCCAATAATTATCAAACTACAATATTCAATCTTTAACAAAATGATCCATCTAGTAGCTACTGTTACTCAATCACAATCTTCCTATTCTAATAAACTAATTGAAGATACAACATCAACCAGAATCTAAACATAAGCTTGAAGTCTAACTGATAATTACTGGAAATCCTGGAAAGCATAAACAACTAAAAGATATTGGAATTGAGCTTGGCTATTACAGCTAATTCAAACACACATGCATTAAACTGAACTACCCTACACAGTCGACTGTCACACCACTCTGTTACAGCTATTCAAGATGCAATTGTGAACTACCAAAAGGAAAGCTAACCTCTGTTGCAGCTAACAGTAACATCTACAATGATTCCACACCACACAATAGAAAGAAAGCTAAATTAACCTACCTACTTAAGCCGACTATCTCTGTGAGAAGGCGGGCCCTGTCCTTCTAACAGAGACGCTAAGAATCACAACAAATTAAGACACATAAATGAAGAACTCTGCTCTTATATTGATGATGGAAATTGATAGTCTCATTTCTCTATTACAGCTTATGCAAAATGGTAATTGTCCAACCCCAAGCTACCAGAGCCTTCTCATATTTATACATTGAAAATATAGATCTCGATCCACTAAAATCGTGCAGCAATGAAGATCTTTGATCTTCATGCTGTGGAGTTACAGCTAACTGTTACAACCGTATTAAACAAGGTTGTTACTCATGAAGGAGCTGTTACTCCAGTAATAAATGGATCAACGGATTTGGCAAACTGGGATGTGACCTGTTTGTTGCAGTTGGGTTTTGTTTCAGCGGATGCCTGTTACAGATTCTCGTGGAGGAATGCGCTGTCCCTTGGAGTTATGAGGAATCGGGCTTTGAAGAGTAACATCTGGCGCCATTTGGATGATACACCTGCGCTTTAGACCTTGACTAAATGAAATCACACAGATTAGCATAAATCAAGGACTAGGATCGAGAACCTTAACAATCTTAGGCATAAAACAAATAAAGCAATAACAAATTATACCTGTCAATGGTTGAACTGGAGAAAAGGCATAGGTATAGCTTATGCAAATAGGATGTAATCAAGACAAAATGATGCAATGAGGATGGCTAAAAAGGGGCATTTCCTGGACCCAACATCTCCCCCCAACTATCCGATTGCATGTCCTCATGCAACAACCTCCACTAGTCTGAATCTGAGTCTGAGTTGAATCTGTGAATATTTGTGAGGTTGTAGGAAAATTCTGGTGTTTCCCCTCGAGGCACAAACTCAAAGCAGGCTGTCCATTTCTCCCAACACAGCTTCTCTTCTTCTTCAGTCAAAGCATATCTGTTTCTGTAAGGACTCACAGGAAGCCATATGAGAGGGAATCTGAATCTCAATCCAATCCACCAAGGTCCACATTTTTCCATACACTTCACATATTTAGGAATTCTTGTCAAGGCTTTCCTGAAATTCTCAAAGTAGTAGGGGTCCCCCTCCTTTAGAGATGAAGAAGAATATAGCCATCTGTATTCACTACCTTCCAGAGCACTCTGCTGCATATTAAGAATCATCGGGACACATGTGGTGAGGATTTTATCTAGCAAAATTTCAAAGTATTGGGAAATTGTAGGAACCTTGAGAGATCCAACATGGTTTTTTATGAGTTCTTTTGGTTACTGAGGTTCACCCCTAATACAGAGGGTAGAATTCTCCTCATTCTTGAGGATGGTTTGGAAAGCATCTCGCCATTTTACATGGTTAATGACAAAAGAGGAAAATTCCCTCAACTGAACATCCCCCAAACAAGGAAATGGATTGGATGGAGAGTCAATTTAACAAGCCCTATCATGTAAATACAATTCACATAACAAATGTTGATCCTCAAAATCACTTTCAGAAAAGTTTCCAAAAACTGGGTAGCTATTGCCAAATCAAATGATCTCCCATCCTTCAGAGCCCTTAATTAAAATAAATTTGTCTGCTCATGGAGAAAGACAGGGTAAGAGGGGGATGGAGCCCTGCAACTCAATAATTCTAGGGAAAGAGTATACATTTTATCTTTTTCTTGTTGCAGGGACTTAAGTTTCTTCAATCCTTCCAATTTTTCTTGAAGTTTCTCCCACCGGAGTTTCTGGAAGAATAACTGCTCAACCCACCTTTCTCTCAACTCCCTAATGACATTTCTATGTTCTTGGAGAGAAATCATAACTGTCCTGAACTGATCAATATATTTGTGCCATTTATCCAACTCTAGACTTATCCAAAGAATCTTTTTCTCTAGCCATTGAAATATTCTGTTCTCCACATCCTTTTCATCATCAGAGTCTAGATAAATGACTTCCTTGTTTTGCTTTGGCAGTGTAACAGTCTCATCCTCCATTGGTGTTGTAGTGGTTTGTGCCTGTAATGTAGTCTCAGCCATTGATTTCGAGGATGCTGGTTCTTGTGTAACAACATCCTTTCTTTCCATTTCAACCTCAGCCCTCTCAGTTTGTGTTACAGTCTCGGCAAATGTCCTTAGGACTGTTGGTTCTTGTGTGACAACATCCTTTCTTTCTATTTCTACCTCATCCATCTCAGTTTGTGATGCAACTTCAACAAATGATTTTGAAAACACTGGTTCTTGTGTAACAATGTTCTCTTCTTGATCCTTGATGTCAAATGTTATTGTCTGAGTTGTAGCCTCACTATATATTTTCAAGGGTGCTGGTTTTTGTGTAATAGCCCCCTTCCCTTCAATTCCTTTGAACTACTGAGATTGTTTCTGGGTTATATCAAATCCCGATGACTGATGAGACTGGTCCTGAAGAAGTTCAGTATCCCCTGATGGCTGGGACTGCACTATTTCATCTCCTAGATTCGAATAAGGAATCACTTCAATTTTTGGCTCATTTCCCCCCATCAATTCTATTTCTGGCATTTTTTCTTCCTTCTATTCTATCTGTGCATGCTTTTGTGATACAACTCCCAACACAATAACTCTGTGTCCTACTGCAAAGAATATGTCTCCACACTCTGGGAAAACAGTCTCTCCTTGATCCTCATTTTCTAATGCAAGAGATGAATTTTCTAACAAATTTGCAGCATCTAATAATGTGTTCAAATTCTTCTCTGTTTGTTTTCCAATTACTCCTTTCCATCTTTCTAACTCATTTCGCAATGTCTGCACCTCCTCCTTTAATAATTCATTTTCATATAGGAGCTTTTTGATTTGAGGTTCTTCTATGGAAGGTTCTTGCATAACAACATATGACTTGGGGTTCAAAATGGGAATTTCTATATCTACCCCTGTTACAGGTGCTATTTCTGCCATAGGTGACTCGATATTTGCTCTGACTGCTCCTACTATCTCTGCTGAGGGTGCTTCATTATTAACCCCAATTGCATCCACTGTCACTGCTTCTTCTTCTGTCTCCGTTGCCTCTGTTGCTGTTGTTGTTACAACTGCTTTTGCTGCTACAGTCAATTGAGTCCTTATCTTCCTCACCATTTCCATTGGGTGTTATTCACTGCATACTGCTACTGGTGCTGTGACAGCTCTGATTTTTTTTTTCTTTGCTGTAGTGGATGTTTGACCCTTGTTCCCTAACCTTCCTCTTTATTTCTTTGACACATGGGTCTTTTCCTCGGTCTTCTC
Source organism: Larix kaempferi (assembly GCA_027924585.1). Classification (NCBI taxonomy): domain Eukaryota; kingdom Viridiplantae; phylum Streptophyta; class Pinopsida; order Pinales; family Pinaceae; genus Larix; species Larix kaempferi. The sequence goes on from BSBM01000288.1 coordinate 6,946,410, forward strand.
TTCTTCAATAATGGTCCCCCTTATCTTAGGAGAGGACACAACCTCCAAAATTTCCACAGTCCCTTCTCCTGCTGTTCCTGCCTGATATCCTTCCTCCTGAATTCCTGCTTCTGCAGTTGCAACTTCTACCATCGCAGCTTCAATAGTTGCTCCAGTTTCAGCTTCTTCCACCTAAGTATTTTCCTCTACAGTTACAGCTTCTGATGTCACTGCCTCTTGCGCCATGGCTTCCATCATAATTTCCTCAGCAACAGGTTTTTCTATTGGTGTTGCCTCTCCCATATTTACCTCCTCTTCGTCATTAGTCTGGTTCCCTAATGCTCCAGTCTCCCCCCCAACTGGATTTGAGGAACGTCGATCCTCATTACCTTACAGGTTCTATGATTGGTCCATCTCCAGCAAGAAATTGCTCCTAGGTTAAATTACGATTTGCAATGGCTCTCAAGACTAGTAATTTGATTAAGCCATGATTAGTAAGGGAGGAAACTAGGTGTTGGGAAGTTTTTGCATATCCAGCCATGGTTTGTAGGGCTTTAAGAAGATAAAATGGTACATTTACCAAATTGCCATGGCGTAAATGAGACAACAAGGCAAGTTCAGAGAAGGAAACAATTTGGTACCTACCTTCACAAGAGATGTATCTTTTCACGAAGATTTCCACTTGATTCCAGGGTGGTGGTAAAGATTCTAGTTCCAACCCATGGTGCTTTGGACTAACATGCTCTCCGACTGCCAAAAATTCTCTTACTGCATTTGCATTATGTGCCTTCTGTCCAAATGAATTCTTCCCAACCTGGGGTAAGCTAGTAACCTCTGCTATGATCTCTTTTGTAACATCCACGCGCAGTCCCCTGACCTCAGAGTGAGTATCAGTCAGGTTAAGGGAAAATTGTAATGCGGTTTCTGTGTGGAAACTGTTCTACCATTAAAAGTATTCCATCCAACCTACTGCTGTGAAAATGTAAATAACTTCTGCATTGGCACGTACAAATTTTGTGTTTACTGGTTCATGTCGGACTGGGTTACCCATCTTAATCTCTCCTCAAAATTCAGAACGAATACAACAATTACTAGTCTAGACGTGGGAGTTGCAGCATACGAACATGCAAGGGATAGTTGGAGTCCGAAAATAGGGTATTTTAGGAAAGTTAGCACAGGTGTGAAGTCCGCTAAGATGAGACGGTTATGGAAAGTTGGCATAATTGGAGTATTTCAGTATAACTCGGGTAAGGTGCCGGGAAATAAATATAAATGTGATTTTGACATATTCCCCGGTGGTTAAATGGTATGGGTTCGCTAATCGAGGGCTAAGACAGTGCATAATCATTATTACCGTATTTAATTTCCTGCCAAGTCATGTAAAAGTTACGAATCCGTACCTTTGCATTATGCGTTCAGCCGTGAATTAGTCATCATAGTCTACTTTCGTCATTTATTCCATTAAAATGAGCATAAATGCGCATGCGCTGAAGTGATGTGGCCACTGCCACCCGAGCTGACAGATACCCAAGACACTCGAAAGTTTCCTTCGTGGCGAACTGTGATTGGATCTTGTGGAGCAAGCAACTAAACTGACACCCAATTGAATCATTATTGGCATCATCATTCGGAGAGAAGGAAGACTGGTGGGGTTACCACCATACGGTAAAAGAAAAATGGAAATGAAAATGGCGGAGTCACAGCTGCTAGATTTACCAAAATAGGCAAGAATGGCGGAGTCGCAGCTGTATGGAAAGAGAGAAATGGAAATGAAAATAGTGGAGTCAGTTGCTAGATTTGGCGGAATAGTCAAGAATAGCGGAATCGCAGCTGCTAGCAAAGAGCGAAAATGAAGTGGAAATAGCGGAGTCGTAGCTGCTGGATTTGGTGGAATGGTCAAGAATAGCAGAGTCGCAGCTACTAGGAAAAGAGCGAAAATGAAGTGGAAATAGCAGAGTCGCAGCTGCTGGATTTGGCAGAATGGTCAAGAATAGTGGAGTCGCAGCTGCTGGATTTGGTGGAATGGTCAAGAATAGCGAAGTCATAGCTGCTAGTCAAAGAGCGAAAATGAAGTGGAAATAGTAGAGTCGCAGCTGCTGGAATAGGAAGAATGAGCGAGGTAAGGAGTCGCAGTTGCGCAATAATGAAGTAACAGGCAAATTTTCAGCTGGCTGCTGAAAAGTAACAAATCACCCATCTTCATAAAAAGAGCGTTATTAGATCAGGAAAAATGCAAGGTGCCTGCAATCATCTAGCCCATCATGACCGTTGTTCCTCCAATTAATTCCTGCACAAAATTCTTCAAAACAAACCCGATCAAATGCAAAATGCAAAATAAATAAAATACAGAATGAAAAAGAAAATGAATTATTTATGTACAAATCATGTGGATATTGTAGTTCTTAAAAATTGACAGGGGTTGAGAAAAATCCCTGTCCCGACGTTAACTGATAGTCTGTATCATTTGCAACATGTGAAACGAAAGCTTCCCTTGAGATCGGCTTGTGATAGAGTCGCAGCCGAAGACTATTTGCGAATAATGGTGTTTTTTTTCATCAATGGTGATCAACTGAATTGTTCCATTATCAAATACCTGATCTATCTGATAGGGGCCCAACTAACGGGTATGCAACTTGCCTTTAAATTCCCTCTTAAACCGTGAATCATACAATAGAGCCTAGTCTCCTTCTTGGAAGAATTTCTTCTTTAGAAATCGATCATGCCACTTAGAGCGTTGTTGTTGGATTACATCTATATGATGTACTGCAGCTGTGTGCTTCTCATCCAACTCATTGAGTTGATTTATTCAGTCCCTCTGTGCCTCTGATAAATCAAGGTTTGCTTCCACAACTGTTTTCAAAGTCCCGATTTCAAATTCAATTGGAAAAACAACATTTTTACCATACACTAACTCATATGGGGAAAAACCAGTGTTGTTACGCCATGTAGTACGATAGGCCCATAGTGCCTCTGGAAGTCTTTCAGCCCAATCCTTACGATGGTTCTTCACTGTTTTTGTCAAGATAGCCTTGATGACCTTGTTTGTGCTCTCCACTTGGACATTGGCCTGTGGATGATATGGCGAGGTTATTCTGTGTTGAATATGGAATTTCTGTAATAGTGCTTCGAGCTTGTGAGACAAACTGTGGTCCACCGTATGTAACAATTTCCTTAGTTACTCCAAACCGTGTAAAAATTTCTTCATATAGAAAATCAATCACAGCTTGATCATTGGCCTTAACCAAGGCTACGGATTCTACCCATTTGGTCATGTAATCTGTGCAAACCAAGATGTGAACTTTTTGTTTTGAGGGAGGGTTGATAGGCCCTACAAAATCTAGAGCCCACCCGTCAAATGGTTCAACCATAAGCTGTGGCTGTAAAGGCATTTCATCTAATCTGTTGGGTTGGCCCATCCTTTGGCAACTATCACATGCATGAACATACTTCTTTGTATCCCTGAACAATGTAGGCCAGAAATAGCCCATTCTCAAAATTTTATGACCTGTCCTTTTGTCAGCAAAATGTCCCCCACAGGGCTCATCATGGCAAGCTTTAAGAATGCTAAAGATCTCATCTTCTCTAACACATCTTTTGATCTCTAAATCAAGCCTTGTGTAGAAAAGATGGACATCAATCCAGCAGTACCTAGCACTCTGTTGTATGATCTTCTTTTTTTCTCTCTTCGACAGATGTGCTGGAAGCTTACCTGCAGCCAAAAATTTAGCAATATTTGCATACCATGGAGAATGAGCTGATATTGCAAACAAATGTTCATCAGGGAAGGAATCTTCGACTGGTAAATTGTCATCACTATTAGTAAGTCGAGATAAAAAAATATGCAACAACATTTTCCTTCCCTGGTCTATCAATAATTGTAATATCAAATTCCTGTAACAGTAACAGCCATCTAGTAAATCTAGCATTCGTGATTGGTTTATTCATTAAATACTTAATAGTAGAATGATCAGTGTGCACAAAAGTAGAATATCCAGTAATATAATGTCTAAATTTGTTGATGGCATAAACAATGGCAAGGAATTCCTTTTCTGTGACAGTATAGTTTAGTTCAGCAGGAGATAAGTTCTTACTAATGTAATAAATTGCATAAGGAGCCTTACCTTCCTCCTGTCTGAAAACTGCTCCAATGGTAGTGTTTGAAGCATCTGAAGAAATATGAAAAGGCAGAGCCCAGTTGGGCCCTCGTAAGATGGGTGTTGTAGATAGCCTTTTCTTTAGCTCGGTAAACGCTGTTTGGCATGCATCATTCCAGACAAACTGTGCATCCTTCATTAACAAAGTGAACAAAGGAGAAGCTAGTTTGGAAAAAATTTCTATGAATCTTCTGTAATAGACAGCGTGCCCCAAGAAGCTACGTACATCCTTCTATGTTCCAGGAGTTGGTATATTTTCAATTACGTTGATTTTGGATGGATCTACCTAGATACCCTCAGAAGAGATGAATTGCCCCAACACTATGCCCTCACTCATCATCATATGGCACTTTTCAGTGCGTAAAGAGAGCTGGCTTTGTTCACAGCGTTTCAAGACCTTTTCTAAATTTTTTAGTGCTTCTTCATAACTATCACCATATGGAGTAAAGTCATCCATAAAAATCTCCATGCAATCATTTACCATTTCCGAAAAGATTCCAATCACTACTCTTTGAAATGTGGCTGGTGAGTTGCACAATCCAAAAGTAAGTACTCGGTATGCAAAAGTTCCCTAGGGACAGGTGAAAGTGGTTTTGTCCTGGTCTTCTGGAGCAATCTGGATTTGGTTGTAGCCACTAAAGCCATCCAGAAAGGAGAAATACTTTTTCCCAAACAAGGTATCAAGGACTTGATCGATGAAAGGTAAGGGGAAGTGGTCCTTCTGCGTTGCTTTGTTCAATTCTCTGTAATCCACGCAAACCCTCCATTTCCCATTCTTCTTTGGCACAATAACAAGTGGAGAAACCCACTCACTGTATGAAATCAGGTATATAAATCCTGCTTCCAAAAGTTTTTGGATCTCCTCTTTCACTATGTCTCTTAGGTTCGGGTTCATCCTTTGTTGTGGTTGACACACATGCCTGGAGTCGCTTTTAATATAAATGTGATGGGTTCACAAATTGGAAGGAATCCATTTCATGTCTGTGTACTCCCAAGCGAAAGCTCCCCTACGTTGTTTCAGCAGAGTGACTAGCTGTTCCAGCTCACTAGGCACATGATTTGGATTGATATTCAATGTTTTCCCTGACCCGATTTCTACTGGAACTCTCTTCAAATTTTTGAGTACTGGAATTATACTGGCATCACTGACTAGAGATTCTTCTGTAAGATTTTCTTGTTCTGTTGCAGCTAAAGCACTGTCCAAGATTTGATAGAAATTTTTATTGACTAACACGGGCTCACTGATGAAACTATTAATGGCATCATCCTCTATTTCATATTTAAACGTTAAGTCTCTCCTTATTGTTAATAGTGGCTGCACACCTTCTTCCTCCTCCAAATCTGCCCACAATGGAGTTTCAGCTTCCGTGCTTAGTCGAGCTGGAGGGTACAAAGTTAGGCTCTTGATCTCAATCCCGTCTGAAATAGTCATAGATCTTGACCGAAAACTGATACAGGCATTTGCTGTGGCCAACCACGGTCTTCCCAGGATCAGTGGGTGTCCCCCCAACTGGGATTTCGGCTGTAACACCAGGAAATCCACAGGGTATTCCCACGAGTCAACTGAGATCACGAGGTCATCTAAGATCCCCTCAGGCTTGATCGTTGATCTGTTAGTAAGTTCCAAAACAGTAGGGGTCGGCCGAAGTTTAGTGAGTCCCAATTTCTTCATAGTCTCTATGGTCATAACATTAATAGATGTGCCTAAATATACCAAGACATTGGGGATTTGTGTGTTCCCTATGTGAACTGTAACAGTCGGATTTCCAGGGTCATCGTATTTTTCCACAGGGGCCTTCCCCATTATTAATTCTGAAAGTTTTCCCAATAGGTGGACACTGGGGGGGTCCTTGGGCCTTCTTCCTGGTTTCTTGACACACAAATATATAATAGTCTTAGCATAAATGGGCACATCATGAAGGACCTGTAACAGTGGAATTTTAACATACAAAATTTTCAATTCTCCCAAGAGATCGAATCGAGGCTGTTCCACTGTTTTCTGCAGGGCCAATTGTTCAGGGTATGGAGGTTCTCTCATCAACTGTGTAGGCTGTGATACATCGTGTGTTACTCTCTGAGTTTCAGCTACTGTTTCAGTAGGAGTATCAGCATCCTCAATGATGGGGCTTGCTGAATTAACCATATTCTCATAGTGCTGATTCACTAGGGATGAAACATCCTCAGTGATAATAGGTTCCAACACCCTCCTTGATTGTAATTGTATATCATTGCAGGGAATCTAGGTGATGGAATACGCAGGCATGTTGGCAGTCTCAAACTGATGGACTGCTTTATTGTTTGGGTTCGGGTTAGGTTGTGCAGGTAGCTGTGGTCGAAGCGATGCATTCATAGGTGCGGCATTGTTTTGGAATGGGAGTTGCGGTTGCTGATAATGTTGGTGCTGATACGGTTGAGGAGGATACTGTTGATACTGAATTTGGTGATGGGGAAAGTTATTTCCTTGGAAATAATTTCTCCAGTTCAAATTCCAAGGAGCTTGATTGTTTGATTCCTGTGACCATGGTGTCCATGAGTTAGGATTTTGCATTGGGTTCTGAGATGGATGCCACTAATTGTTAGAATAATGTGAAGGGAATTGTGTATTCATAGTATGCATATTGTTCATTCCATTCATATTATTCCGAAAAAATGATGGGTCTGGATTCATACCTTGATTGCGAGGATACCATGGTTTCTTCTGTGCAATGAAGTAAGCTGGCTCCATATCCGGAATGGATTCTTGCAATATTGCTTTGACCTTAGGTAATGAAGGAAATTCCTTGGTATCATGCTCCAATTCACATATCCTACATATCTCTACTTTTTCCAGCGGGAATTCTTTCAATGGGTGTTTTTTCTACATTTAGGACAGAATACACCAAGTGTAAGGTCTTCTACTACTTGCTTCTGCTTTTCTCTCATGACATCTAACTCTGAGGAAATGGAGCTCATCATGTCTGTTTTAAAATTCTCTAGTAAGTTGTCTATTTATGCTCGAGTGGCCCCTCCACTAGCTGACTTCTAAGTCCTAGTGAAGACATCCTCGTCTCGATCTTTGTCTCGTTTGTTGGTTCTAGAGGATCCCCTGGAGTACCTTTGACATAATTCAACAATCTTTTAGAAAGGCTCCTTTGAGATGCCCCTTTTCCCAGCAAATTCAACATATCAAGGCAGTCTTCTCTGATTCCTTGTAGTAAAATGATCTTGAGCACATCCTTTCCAATCTCAGTGTGACCAGATCTTTGTAAATTGTACAACAATCTTTCCACAAAGTCTTCCAAGCTTTCTTCATCCTTCTGAACCATTTACAACTCCTCCTTTCTATCCGTAGTTCTACAATCCTCCTGGTACTTGGAAAGGAAGGTGTTTTTCATTTGGTCCCAAGTAGTAATGGTCTAACGATCCAGAATCATGAACCATCATAGAGCATTTCCTTTCAAGGTGGCTAAGAATAAATTCAGCTTCTGAGCACTAGAGGTGTAATCATAACTACGACAGAGGATATCAAACTCAAAAAGAAACTCATTAGGATCCTCAGAAGACTTACCATGAAAATTCGGGAGAATTGATGGTGAGATATTTTTCATGGGAGCTTCTCCAGGTGTCTAGAGGATAGGGAATTCTAATGTAGCCACAGTATTGCCAGGCTGATTATTTTCCCCTTCTTCTTCCCGGTTCTCCCCATGTTTGTTCTCCCCTTCCTGTTCTCTACCAGCCATGGTTCTAGTCCAAACTTCAACAGCTTCCTTTATGCGTTCTTCCTTTGCTTTGGATTCTTCTTCTCTTCTCCTCTCTTCTTCTCGCCTCCTCTCTTCCTCTGCTACTCGGCGAGTCTCCAAACACACTTCTTTAGTAACTCTGGTTCCGTTGATATGATAGATCTCCTCTCTATCTGGTGCACCCACAACACTTCCCTTATCTTCAGAAGGTTTATTTTCTGCAACAGGAGTTGAAGGCCCCGTTGTATTCTGTTAGGAACCCATGTCTTTACTTTGTTAGTATATTATTGTTGGACACATATGATTTGTAAGTTGTCCCGTGGTATTTGTTGATCCATAGTTTGTGTTATTATTGTTGGCGCATATGCTTTGTAAGTCGCCCGTAGTTTTATTGATCCATAGTTTATATTGGCCCATGGTTTTCACTCATAGTATTGGTGCCTAGACTTAGTATATAAGTGTGTGTTGAGGCCTATGAACCCACCGTGAAGTTATTTGTATTGAGCTTGCTAAAAGGAGGTTGCCCCCTCGAAGTGTCCTGCGATCAATATAAAAGTGATTCTGAGTTCTGTTATTTCAACTATTTCGTGTGTTTTCATTAATTAATTATTGCAGGTTCTTCACATCTGGTATCAGAGCACTTTCTTGGGCTCGTTGGGTGGAATTTCTGGCAATTTTTTTTTCACATCTGTTGCAACTTCGGATTTGGGAATAATCCCTATCTGCTTAACTGTGGGAAGTACTTGGGCATAAGCCCTAAAACTCATTGTGAGGAGTACCATAGGAACCCCAAAGTAGCTAGCCCATTGAGAGGACCTTCCAGCGAAAAGGGCAACGACCCCTACCTGATTGACTAGTTCCCACCCGTGAGGTAAACCAAGAGCTGTCGTTCGTGGCAAAGCAGTTATCAGTTTTACCTGAGCCATGGAGTGAGGGGACTGCCCCAATATGCAAGCCGTCAGACAGCATTGGTGGCCGAATGAATCCCCTGAACTGATAGGAAGCCACGCATACCTGGGGTCCATATCTATTTTCAGCTGAACTGTTGCTGATCACTTCCGCTCTAGATCCCGTCGTTTCAGATCTATTCTGAAAGTCATTCCAAATCCAGCCGTTGTTTCAGATCCAACCGTTTTTTATCCCTTTCGTGCCGTTGTAGATCCATCTGTTGCGGAACCCTTCCACGTCGTTGCCGATCCATTTCTAAAAAAAAAAAAAAGTATAAATTTCTGTTTTTCGGCCATATCTCCCTTGTTTGAACTCTGTTTTCCCTGAAACTTCACTAACACCCTTGCAATCCCATTCTGCATATTTCATTCCTGAAGACCCTATCCCAAATTCCACTTCCCAAGACCATAAATCCCACATTTGTCTATTTTTAGGGTTTTCCATAACTCCTTCAATTTTCACCCAAACGCCTTCAAATTTTGCCACCATGTTCCTTTCCTAATTCTACTTCTTTGTCCCTCTCTACCAAATTTTCTCATTCTTGCACCCCGCTTCTGAAATCCCCATTTTTTGCTTTCCTGTCCATCAGAAAGTGTCCAAAACCTAGTCAAACCCCAATTACCCATCTGAGTTTTTCCCAAATCCAAATTTTCCTTTACTAAATAAGGTTTTGTTTGTGTTTTTCTATCTATTCCTCCCCCCCCCCCCCCCAAAAAAAAAAAAAAAAAAAACTCCTGGTTGTGGTTGTCACCCACGTAGGAGCAAAAACCATGGAGGAAGCACTTGCAGCCATCCAAACCAAACTCCAAGATCTCGATGAAAAATTTCTCAGCCTCCATCTTCAACATTCAGCCATGAATAATAACCGACAGCCAGAATCTTTTGCAGCCACCGGGTTCTATTCTTCCAGCAATTTTCATGGGCCGAAGCTTGATTTTCCTCACTTCAATGGTACTGATCCGACTGGATGGATATACTGAGCAGAACAATATTTCAGTCTGCATAATACTTTTGATGTCCAGAAAGTTCCACTTGCATCCTTTCATTTGGAACAGGAATCCCTTCAATGGTACGGTTGGTACATCAAAGCTCATCCTGAGCCAAACTAGACAGATTTTTGCCAACTCCTTTTGCCACGATTTGGTCCTAGTGCTTTTGATGACTTCACAGGCACACTCACTAAACTTCACCAAACTGGCACAGTGAGAAAGTATCAGACAGAATTTGAGAAACTAGCCAATCACACAGAAGGATTGTATGATGAATTCTACCAGAGTTGTTTTATCAGTGGTCTTAAGGATGAAATCCGGTCAGAGGTTAAAATGTTCTGTCCCAACACAATGATGGAAGTCCTAGGTTTGGCTAAGTTGGCAGAAGACAAGATTGCAGTCCAACAGCGCTCCAAACCCACTTTTGTTCCCTTTCGAAATATGGGTTCTCAATGACCTCCCATCCCGCTAGCTCCTCGACCACCTCCTATCAAGCATTTGTCTGAAACCGAGATGCAGGCACGCCGAGAAAAAGGGCTTTGTTATAATTGTGATGAGAAATTCACTCGGGGACATAGATGTGTTCAACAAAAGCTCTATCTCTTGGATGTGGATTCTTCGCCTGCCTCTGAACTTGGTGAAGAAGCTCCAAATACAGTAGATGATCAGGTCGACATTCAACACCTGCCTGTTGACACCCCATCTCAGGATGACCCACCCGAGATCTCTCTCCATGCTGTAATCGGCATCACCACCCCACAAATAATGTGGGTCAGGGGATACTTCAAGAAGCTCCCTCTTACCATACTCATTGATTCTGGTAGCACTCATAACTTCATTGACCCTCGGATTGCCAAACAGGCTGATTGTTTTGTCCATCCTTGCTCCAAGTTTGAAGTCATGGTTGCCAATGGGGGCACCTTACCTTGCAAGGGGAAGTGTCACAATGTGCGTATCTCTATGGAAGATTATAACCTGCGCTCTGACATGTTTTCCTTGTCCTTAGGCAACTGTGATGTGGTTCTGGGCGTTCAATGGTTACGCACACTTGGCCCCATCTTATGGGATTTTGCTGAACTTTGGATGCAGTTTTCAGTCAATGGGACACAACACAAATTTATGGGATTACAACCAGGGTCTCTCCGCATCATCAGTTCACATCACCTGGAAAAGATCCTTAAGAAGAATTCACATGGTGTCATCGCTCAGCTCCATTCCATTCAGATGCACCCACCAATGGTATCCACTACTTCCTGGGATCGATCTGTAGGTGTCTTTGTTGCACCAGTGGGATTACCGCCTTCACGAGACCTTTCCGGTAAGCATTTAGCCGTATCTCAGTAGGAAATGATGGCTATTTTGCATGCAGTATAGATGTGGCAACCATCTCTATTAGGGAATTATTTATGCATCAAGATTGATCTCCAGAGTCTGGAACATTTTATGGAACAATGGGTTTCCTTCGCAGCACACCGGAAATGGGTTACCCAACTCATGGGTTATGACTATGCGATCACTTACAAGAAGGGTAAGGATAATATGGTGGTAGATGCTCCTTCTCACAAATTTGATGACCCAGTTTCTCTTATAGCTATTTCTCTGCTTGTTCCAAATTGGTTGCAATCTGTTCAACAAGGCTGTCTCTTCTATGAACTCCATGCTTCTTCATCGGCAGGGCACTTTGGGTTCCTCAAAACCTATGACTGGGAACAATGTAACTTCTTTTGGCAGGGACTGAAAATGAAAATTCACCAGATGGTGGTTGAGTGTGATACTTGCCAGGTCAACAAGGGTGAAACGACACTCCTTTCGGGATTGCTTGAACCCTTGCCCATCCTTACACAGATGTGGACAGCTATTTCTATGGATTTCCTAGAAGCGCTCCAGTGGTACAATACCACATTTAAAAGGACACCATATGAAGTAGTTTATGGATAGGCACCGCCAGTTCTTCTTCCATACACGCTCGGCAGCTCCCCAATTTAGGCAATTGACTCGGTTCTTCGAAACTGTGATCAGATTCTTCTTATTTTACAGGACAATCTTCACATTGCAAGAATTCAACTGAAACAACAAGCCGATCAACACCGTTCCGAGTGCATTTTTCACGCAGCTGATATGGTCCTTCTTCATCTACAACCTTCCATGTAATCCTCCCTGAAACTTGAAAGGTGTCAGTGGGCCGGAATGCAACCCGAGGATGTTACAGGGGAACCACTCCTTCAAATTCTGCATCAATTTTCACATCTAAAGTTTTGAGGACAAAGCTTTTTCTAAGGGGGAGGGGATGTTAGGAACCCATGTCTTTACTTTGTTAGTATATTATTGTTGGACGCATATGCTTTGTAAGTCGTCCCGTGGCATTTGTTGATCCATAGTTTGTGTTATTGTTGTTGGCGCATATGCTTTGTAAGTCGCCCGTAGTTTTATTGATCCATAGTTTATATTGGCCCATGGTTTTCACTCATAGTATTGGCGCCTATACTTAGTATATAAGTGTGTGTTGAGGCCTATGAAGCCACCGTGAAGTTATTTGTATTGAGCTTTCTCAAAGGAGGTTTCCCCCTCGAAGTGGCCTGCGATCAATATAAAAGTGATTTTGAGTTATGTTATTTCTGCTATTTCGTGTGTTTTCATTAATTAATTATTGCAAGTTCTTCACATATTCTCCATTATTGATGCTGAATTCTCAAGATTGGGAGGAACAGAATTTCCCTTGCCTGTAGATGTCCACGATGGTCTAGTGGAAGAATAAGCTCTAGCAATTATTTCATCAATGTATGTATGTCTTCCCTGACCTGCGTTATGACCTCGACCTCTTCCACCTGCAATGTTAGTATTCAAAGGGGGTTGCCAATTTGTTTTTCTTGTATTCATGCATGCTGTAAATAATTAAACCAAAATGAAATCGAATGAAACCAACTAATAACTCTGTCTATCTATTACCATCCCCGACAACAGCACCAAAATGTTGGTCACCCTATATGCCAATTAATTAAAACTAACACACAGGATGCTCAATATAAATTGTCAAACCCAGGGAAGTCTTTTTATTTCAATGGCAATAAGCACAATCTATGCATTAACATGTCAAGCAGTTGATTAACTAAATGAAGATAATGATCCTACCAGTCTGTCCAGCCAAACTCATTCCATAAATAAAACTAATCTAACTCATACATCTAGGAATTCAATTGCAGTTACCTTCCTACAGAAATCAACCTAGCAGTTATAAAATTAAGAATGAAAATAAACTAGATTACTTTTGCAAGAAGTTAAATCCTATCATTATCAAACTACAATATTCAATCTTTACCAAAATGATCCATCTAGTAGCTACTATTACTCAATCACAATCTACCTATTCTAATAAACCAATTGAAGATACAACAACAACTAGAATCTAAACATAAGCTTGAACTCTAACTGATAATTACTGGAAATCCTAGAAAGCATAAACAACTGAAAGATATTGGAATTGAGCTTGGCTATTACAGTTGATTCGAACACACATGCATTAAACTGAACTAACCTACATAGTCGACTGTCACACCACTCTGTTACAGCTATTCAAGATGCAATCGTGAACTACCAAAAGGAAAGCTAACCTCTGTTGCAACTAACAGTAACATCTACAATGATTCCACACCACACAATAGAAAGAAAGCTAAATTAACCTACCTACTTAAGCCGGCTATCTCTGTGAGAAGGCGGGCCCTGGCCTTCTAATAGAGACACCGAGAATCACAACAAATTAAGACACAGAAATGAAGAACTCTGCTCTTATATTGATGATGGAAATTGATAGTCTCAGTGCTCTGTTACAGCTTATGCAAAATGGTAATTGTCCAATCCCAGGCTACTAGAGCCTTCTCATATTTATACATTGAAAATACAGATCTTGATCCACTAAAATCGTGCAGCAATGAAGATCTATGATCTTGATGCTGTGGAGTTACAACTAACTATTACAACCGTATTAAACAAGGCTGTTACTCATGAAGGAGCTGTTACTCTAATAATCAATGGATCAACGGATTTGTCAAGCTGGGATGCGACCTGTCTATTGCAGCTGGGTTCTGTTTCAGTGGAGGCCTGTTACATATTCTCGTGGAGGAATGCGCTGTCCCTTGGAGTTATGAGGAATCAGGATTTGAAGAGTAACAACTGGAGCCATTTGGATGATACACCTGCGCTTTAGACCTTGACTAAATTAAATCACACAGATTAGCATAAATCAAGGACTAGGATCCAAAACCTTAACAATCTTAGGCATAAAACAAATAAAGCAATAACAAATTATACCTGTCAATATTATTGGTTGAACTAGATAAAAGGCATAGGTATAGCTTATGAAAATAGGATGTAATCAGGACAAAATGATGTAATGAGGACGGCCAAAAAGGGGCATTGCTTGGACCCAATATGTCGTAGAGGGGGTTGTGGCTCCAGCAGATGTCATTTATGCTGTCAGTAGGAGGAGTCGGTTGATCATTTATTTACTCAGTGTATGGTTGTTAAAAGGTTATGGTTAGCTATCAGAAGAAAATTTGGGCTGACATTGTGCTGGCGGTCCAATTCTTTTAATGAGAGTCTGGGACATTGGATTAGCAGCATGAAGGTTTGGGCAACTATCCCTTGTTTTGTGTTCTGGGAAGTCTGGAGGGCCTGCAACCTTTGTATTTTTTAGGATAAACAACATAACTTGGAGCATTTAATATGTAGGGTTATTGTCTCCTTCAATGAGTATAATAACCATGTGTATATTCCAGTTATTTCAACCAACAGATCCAAGTGCCTTGATTACTCTAGGGATAATATTTTTCCTTGTGGTTATTTTGACGGGGCCGCTCGACATGGAGTTGCGGCAGTTCTGTTCCTATGCTCAAATAGTTTTTTCAAAATATGGTTGAACACCGGGGTGACACCAATACACGCAGCAAATTATTAGCACTTTGGCTCCTCCTGTATTTTTTTCTTTCAAAGGAGGTGTCCAACATCCATATGTTGGGTCATTCAAAAGTAATTATAATGTGGGAAAAAGAAATTACATCCATCAATGTGTTGCTGCTATCCTTCTGGCTAAGGGAGACCATAAGTCTTATTTCTAGGTTTGAAAGTATTACATTCACTCATGTTTATAGGGAACTAAATCATCATGCTGATGAGTTATCAAAATCATCTCTAACTACTTAGGAGGGCCTACTTGTTTGGGAGGAATGGTGCGACAATCAGCTGATTTCTCATGGATCAGAAGATTTATTTCTGAACTAGTTATTTTTTTCCTTTTTTCCACATATATATTCGTATTTATATTTTTTTGCAGCTGTATTAACCATTTTGCAGGCGATTAGTTTTTTGTTTCCAATGCCTTGTTGGACTTTTGATCCTGTTGGTACTGTAGCTTGATGGTTGGCCCAGACAGGTGCCATACTTTTTGATGTGTCTGATATGCATACTACTCTCATGATTGGGATGGTCTTGTTGGTTTCGTGAATCTGATCTGTTTTATGATCCTCCTTGTTTTAGGTTGGTATAACTCCATGCTCAAGTGGTTTTCCTTGTATGTGACATATTTTGGTGATACTTGGTTGGATTGCCGATAAATCTTGGTCATTTTCTTTTGATGGACTGAATGGATAGCCACTATTTGGCTGATAGTCCTATGATATTGGTTGTATCTCTTCTCTTATTGGATCGTTTTAGCCATTGATATGTACTCTTTTTATATACTATTTACATTATTAATAGTATGCTATTTTTCATTTCTGAAAAAAAAAGGTTTATTTTTGGATGGCTATTAAAACAAATATTACATATAGTTGTGTGCATTGATGTATTTTATTTAATGTTGATTTTAAATTTGTATAAATGTATTTTACTATATTATTGGAGAAATATGTTGAGATATTGTAACTTCAAAGAATATTATATTTGTACTTTATTATTCCGGAGATGTTTATTCCTTCGTTGGAATGTGGTAACTCGGGTTATTAGACTTCCCTAGTGGGAGTCGGCCCTGTATGTGTTGTGTGGGTCAAAGGGTTATTAGACCACCCTAGAGGGGTCGGCCCAGTCAGTTGTAGTGGGGTATTTAACCCATTGGTTAAATACGAGCCTACGTGTACTTGTGTAAAAGATATGTCAGAGTAATGTATAAATAGAGGAGGTGTGTTCCTCATTTGACACACACCCACTCACTTGAGGATAGCGCATTTGTGGAGGAGAGGTCTGCTATTGTGGAGGAGGAGATCATGTCTCAGGGTTTCATCTTTGTATATTGCTGGTCATCTATATTGAGGAAGCTTTACTGGGTTTTCTACCCCATGAGGGTTTCCCAGGATAAATCTGTGTCTCTTGTGTTTATGCTATGCTTGTTGTTTCTTCAGTGATCCTGTATATGCTATTATTGTGAAATGGAATGCAATGCTGCTATTTTCTGTCTTAGCATATTAAATCTTAACAAAATAAACACAGAGTGCCCTTGGTTTCTAATCATAAAACATATATGAAGGAATACTATAAAATTATATCAAATATCTGGAATACTGTAAAATTATATCAAATATTTATGTAGGCATTTTTATTTGTATCCATATCACATGTAAACTCATATGTATACATTCTCATGAAGTAATGTACAAAGAATGTTTATATTTTTTTGGGGGATGTATTAAGCATGTATAGGCTAACCAATCCTTGGAATTAGATTAGCACAAAACCATTTATTTTAGTTAACCGGATGCAAGTAATGAAGTAGTGAAACATTTATGAGAATATAACTACCTACCGTAAATGGAAAATCCATTAAGATTGTGGCTACAAAATCCAATTCATTCCTACTTAATAAGTTGTAGTGTAACCCACTCATAATTGTACCAAGAATAAATATCTCCTTTCGTGTATTTGGAGAAGAGAAATTAAAGGACCTTGTACTTAGCCTAATAGAGAATCCAATTTAATTTATGTAGAATATCCATGTTGGTAAAATGAATGGGCTATAAGTTCCTCATTTATGGATCAAATTGGTATTACAGAAGTTGAGTCCTTGGCCTTTATCCATCTACAAGCACTTTGAAGATAAAGTAGACTCAACAAGTATGCACTAAAGAGAGATATATTGTAAGACCTAAGGGGCATCAATGTGCAAATCCAAGAGGAGAATTGACACTTGAAGGAGAAGGCACATATGTTCAAATGAAGAATAGTAGAGCTATAAAAGGTCATTGAGATATCTATAGAATTGTTTCCTTTTCCAACATATCACTTTGTTGAAGCAAAGACTCCCTCACCATTGTTATGGAAATTTATGAAGGCAGAAGAATTCAATTCATGCACCGGAGGGAGAAGGAAGTTAATCTAAGGGTGAAATCGCAAACTTGGGAAACACTTTTTTGACAAATGGAGTGAAAAAAAGGAGCGCGGGCGGATGATCACGTGAAAAAAGTCAAATTGAAACTCTAGGCCAAGAGTTTTGAGAGTTCAAACTCTGGGCCGAGAGTTTAAAAAAACTATAGGCCGAGAGTTTGAACCAATCGCCGCGTTGTATTTTAAAAAAAACTCTCGGATGAGAGTTTGAACTAAACTCTGGGCCGAGAGTTTGGAAGACATTTTCTCGCCCAAGAGTTTCTGGTCAACAATTCCAGCACCATTTCTGCAGAATTCAGAAATGTGTCACTTTAACAAGGTCGGACAACTACAAAACATGAGAATTACATGTCGGAGTTTATACCAGTATATTCATCATTCAATCTACTTTCTAGTAATATATGTTTTTTCCAATTTCATTTAGGATTACTATTTTTTTCTATTTTTTTACTAAACTTTATCATTAAAAAATTAATTGACTGAAAAATTAGTCACAATGAAAATTCAATATCATCACAATGACGAAGACAAAAAAATTTAAAAAAATACAAGGATGTTCCTTGAAGTGTCCTCTTCAATGGGTTGTTTTTAGTTTGTTTGATAAGAGTAACATTTGAAATAAAATGTGAAGACAAAAACATGTGTCAATAATGCACCATTTTCTGAACATACGCTGTTTTGATAAATAATAAAAAATAGTTATCAAGTCTTAAAAAACTCGAAATATAGTCCAAGATCAAGTTTAGTGTGTGCAGATTATGAGTATACAATTTTTTCCCCTAAAATGAATAACCATCTATCAAAAAACCGTCGTCAACACAGGTCACTCATTATCCATACCTAAACTTTTCAAGTATATGTCGTTGGTTGACAACAAATTTGTCCCACGATATGTCCATAAAAAAAATTAAAAAAAATATGAGTAGAAATATAATTCAATTCTGTAAAACCTTTGTGTTTACTTCAAGTTGAAATTCCTAAGGGATATATGGGTTTGAAGAGGTCAAAGTTGAAAAACATAAAAATTAGCAGTTTGTTTTGTCAAAAACAAGCCAAAATTGTTTCCCAACTTCATGTTTTCACCCCTAAATAATTAGAAAGATGAGAGATTCACTCAAGTGATGGAATAGTTGTACCAAGAATTGGTGGTGAAGGAGGAGGCATCAGATAAGGTACAATCAAAGTGATCAAATAGACAAAGGAAGCACAAATCACCTTCAATTGTTACTACATAATCCATCACCGCAAATGAGACACGCATTATAAAGTAACCATTGATAGACTTTTCTCAAGATCACTTGGATGATTTTGGGAAGAATACTAGAGGTATTATTTATAATCTCATGAGGAAAATGGTCTATAAGGGCCAAGGGATAGGAAAGATAATTCAAGGAAATGTATATTCCATTATTGTTGAACCAAGGGTTAAGCGTGAAGACCTAGGTTTTGGTGGCTCAATGGAAAAAGCCATGGCCACCAAGGTAATTTTTGTGAAACTTGGCCTTTTCATCAAAAGAAAGGGTGGAAACAATGAAGATTGAAGCACACTGCCACTCCATCCTTCTTGTGGTATGTTGTAGAAGTGTAGCTATGAGGAAAATTTAGAGACTCAATGTGAACCAACACTTAGAGAGGTATGCATCAAGCAAGACATCCTTGTTTTTTACTACTACAAAAAGGAATGGAATATAAATACCAACTATTGGTATTCCTAGGTATGTTCATTCTGTGGGAATAAAGGCCATTTTAATACTTCTTGTTGGGAGAAGCAAGCAACATGACATAAGATTGAATATTCTAAGAGGAATAATGGAAAGAAAGCCTCCCCAATAGAAAAAAAAACCTAGAGGGACATGGATAAAAATATAATTCCAAGCAATCTATGTACTAGCAAAATTTTTTTCTAGAACTTCAAGATGAATGGACATTGGGAAGCCAAGTGTTGGACACTTCAACTAGAACTTTATATTGGGAACTACACAACTAATAGAAGAGTGTGGAGAGTAAATATTTAAAATAACAAAGAGCTCCATGCAATTCCACCACAAGGAGAAAATATTGTCTAAGGATTTATAGTGGAATAAGTGGTCAACTTCACCAATGAAGTGAAAAACATGGCGATGCCAACATCAAGGGAAAAAACTATCTAATTTTTGTCTACAATATTACACTAAAAGTCTCTCCCCTTGGATATGTGTTGGAGGCTGATGCACATAAGTCATTGGCATTGGGATTTCCTTAAAACTCCATGATATTCTATGAAGAAAATAGGTCAAATAATTGCCTCAAATTTATTGTGAATTACTTTGAGCATGGGATTAATTAATTAACTAGATACAATTGTCTTTCCCTTACTCAGTTTGTTGGTTTGTGAATGAAGCGTTTCACATTGAATTGAATATGTGTAAATTTTGAGTGGGAAATTTTAATTAAGCTTTGGGCACTCATCTACAAGCCATCTTAGAATCATTTTGCTGGATGGTGTAATTAATTCTTCATATATAATTCTATTTCCCTAAACTTTGGGTTGTTGATTGCATGCATGTTGTGATTCCTCATTCAACTGATCCATTGGTGGTTTTTCTATTGTTAGTTATTTTATTGGATAAGTAAATTATATAGCCATATGTTATATGATTCATCAATTTCTTAGTTCAACACCCTCAAAATACTAGCATTTCCATCCATTCATTGTACTTTGGTTATGGTATATATTCCTGGAGTGTTGTGTTAATCCATAGCTAGAGTCGAATTCCTTGATTGAATTATTGGTTGAGAGTTGTGTAAACCATGCTAATAAATTCCCCTTTATCCCATAATCTATTTTTATGTTGTCTAAATCCATAACCATAGCCATGCATGGATTGCCACCTACAACCATACATTTGTGTGTTTTGTTAACTATTTTGGGCATCTAAAATTATGAAATGGTGCATGTTGTTAGGGATATTGTATCCCACACTAGTGATGAATGAGAACTGACTCTCATAGATTGAATCTACTCATTGGATCATTTTCTTACTTGAATGTTATGTGGAACCTCTAATATAATGATAAGTTGGGTCTACAATAATTTTCCCTACTTTTCTTCTCCCCTACTCTATTCAATGTAATATTTTTTATGCTTTCTTTGTGAAATTGACAAGAAACAATCATCTCAATTGGCAATTTGAGTTTCTGTAAATGGATTAGGAATGTTCTTTATAGCTACCCAAATAGAGTAACCTTTTATATGCTTGTATTGTAAAGGAAAATGCCCAATTTAGGAGTTATGTGTATGCACAATCAAGTTGCAATGATTAGAACAAAGCACCATTTCTCTTAAGTAATTGTTCATTTTTCTTAAGTGGGCAAGGATCTCATTGTTGAATGAGATTTGTCAAGCATAGTTGAAAAACTAGTTGATACATTTAGTAGTGAACAACTTTCATTTGCTACCAATATAGAATACCTCCAAATCTACAAATGAAGGAGACTTGCACATTGAAAATGGGATGCATTTTCATTGAATAATTCCAAAATATAAAGATTTATCATAGCAAAGAATCCACGAGACTTGATTTTTGTTCTATGGAAATAACTGAAACTAGAAACCAGAGTTGAATCCATAGATAGAACTAGATCCAAGACTTAGAGTCGTGGCTAGATTTAAAGCTATAGCCAAGACCAAGAGTCAAGAGCCATATTCCCAAATAAGAATACATTAGGCACATTGATAAAATTATCTTGATTTTCTAGGAAGATTTTAAGGACCAATATCCTTTCAATGGGGAAGTGTGATTTAAATTGGATTTGAAGACAAAGAATCATTAGAGGAAATATGACAGTAAAAGTTAACCTCAAACCCTAAACCAATTTCCATGTCATATTCTCTTATCCAATCAAAATTCTTTAAAATTCAAAAGAGGTGGATATACTTATGAGTCAAATCATTCTTAACTGGCAATTTTTTTATTATATAATTCTTGTTTAGGTGAGAATGGTTTTAATTATATAGAGTAGAAACTAACTACTTTATATATTATATTCTAACTAATTAAGAGTGCTCTCCCTTTTCTTGTCATTGAAGAAAATCCCTTTCCTAGAGGGAGAATCCTCTTTCCATTATCCATGAACCTAAGGAGGCTGGTCGATGTTAGTTGCGTAAATGCATTAAAGTGACTTTGGAACCCCTACCTTTAATTAAAACTCCATTCATTTGTTTTTTTATGAATATTGAATCCTAACCCTTCCTTTATGAAGAGTTCAACTTGAAAGTATTTGAATGGATCGCTTTGAACCTCCAACAATGTTGTTGGAGGGGTAATATAAGTGTTTTTCCCTACAAGCACAAATGTCAACACATGGTCATTTCACAAAATAAATTGGAGTTGTTCTCGAAACAACATTCTTGGAGCATAAATGTTGGAACATGTCGGAATGTACAAATCATTAATTAAATACACATAATGTTGTTATTCATTGGTTGAATTTTTATTTTCAAGTAATGGTCGTTTTTTTTTCAATCAGAAAAATAGCTATATTTCCATTATAAAAATATATGAAAAGGTGTCATTACAGTCATCCATATCAAGAGCAAGCCAATGCAATGGTGCCATCAACCAACCAAGTCAAGAGATACAATAAAATTATGAAAGATACCCACACCAGGGCCCAAGTGTAGCCGAGAGACACTCATGGAAAAGACACATGAGTCGGAGAACATAGTCAAAGAGAATAGAAAAAAAAAAGAAGTAGATATCATAGGAAAAAAATAGAGAAGCTAAAATGTACAAGAAGTAAATTCTTCCGCCAAGAAACAAAAAAGGCCGCCAAAAAATATAGATTTCTGTCACCAGCATGAGGACGATGACAAGAGCATACGCCTACTAGAATGAAGCATAGAATGAGACCAAAACTTGAAGTGGATAAAGCCACCATCAGCCATGAGAGCCAACTTCAACAAAATATCAGCTTGCGCATTGTGCTCACAATAAATATGATCAATAGAGAGGAGTGGGAATTCCAAAAGTAGTAAGTCCACCATTTCCATCCATGGAGAAAGAGCCAAGGAGTGAAGGGATCATGACCACAATCCCACTTGACAATTGAGCATGAATCACCAACTATATGCTGCAGAATGATACCCTTTCTCTTGGCAAAAAACAGATCCATCCAAAGCGCCATAAGTTCTCTGCGGGTATTAGAACCCATACCTCCATTCATCCAAACATGAACTACCTCGTTATTTTCAAGTAAAGGTTGTTGAATGTTGCACATAGTGAACTACAACCATCGAATGGGTATCGTTGTAAATATAAATTCATTTGCAAAATGCTATCACCGATTGACCACATCTCTATTCATTCTTTAACCTATTCGCTAGGTGACTTATTTGTTATGTAAACCATGCTATAGCCAAATAATTACCAACAACTATATGCACCACATTCTATAGTGATTTGTTGGTCATTTTTTATCTTAAAAGAATCATTTCTATGAGTTACTTTAATTGGTATCATTGTTGGGTGTTCCTCCTCATAACCCACATTAATTATTTATTATATTACACTCATTTCTTGATTTTTCAAATCAACCCCCTTTGCTCTATCATTGTCTTTATTCATTACATTGGCCACACATTGATGAAAGTAAAGGATTTTATATTGATCTTTCAATTGGGATTGATGGAAAGATGAAAGTGATGTTTTTCTCATACTTTTAGAGTGAAGTTGAAAAAATAGGGTAAACCTCTAGCTACAAAAACATATTTATTCGTGAGTCCTTGTGCTAGGATTTAATGGTTGTCAATCCCATGTTTTTTTTGTTTTGGGTTGGTAATTATAAGATATCTATGTGAATTGGTTTATTTGATGTAATGTTGTGGTCTAATTTGTAGAAATAGAGAGAATTATATTGTTAGTTGAAAACAACCAAAACACTTATTTTTGGGCCATAGTATATATCAAGTTGATGGTATAGCCCCGGACCCAAGAGCTATGAAGCAATATTAATATACAACCATATGACATGTGAAATCATTTATATATATTTTTGTTAAGTAATATATAAAGAAGGAAGGTTTTATATTTGACATTGGTTGTATTAAGCACATAGAGGCCAACTAGCCTTGGACCCAGATTGGCACAAAACCACCCATTCCAATTAACAAACAACAATGTAACCAAGTAGTGAAACATATTTCAAAATAGAGATACCCATGTAGCCTATTAGTAAATGCATACACCACGAAGCCTGTGGGTACAAACTCCCATACATGCCTTATGAATAAATTACAATGTAACCCTGTTAGAATTATACCCATAATAGAAATATCATTTCATGCCTAGTAGAGAAGAGCAAGTAATGAAGCATGTAATTAACATGACAAAGAATCCAATTTAATTTATGTAAAAGATCCATGTTGGTGAATTTAATAGGCTATACCATGGTTATACATCCCTCTTTTATGGATCAAATTCCTAGTGAAAGCAACCCCAACACTAAAAAACAAACAAAAATAAATAACTCTAGGCTTTCCAAAGGAAAATGAAAATTGTTATAAATATCTCCATCCATGAGCTTGATAACAATATGAATCAGGTTTTGGATAAAGGGTTAGGTTTTTCTATTGCACTAAGGAATATTTCTATAGATGATTTTGTTTGTAGTATTGAAGTGAGTTTAAAACATCTCCTAGAAACCACTATGGAATAAATTATGTAGGAGGTATCTTGGAATTGACATGTTCCAAACCTCCAAAGAGGAATAGCAATAAAATGGAGGACATTTCCCTAAAGAAATTAAGGAATAATGACAATATTGTCATTCTTAAGGAAGACAAGGGTGGATCAATAGTTATTATGGAGAAGGATGACTATATCAAGAAAATGCATGATCATTTGGACTTCAATGGGTGCTAGAAAAAGTTGAATAGGTATCCCCTTAGCAAAATTGCAAAGGACATGATAAAATCCATCAAGAAATCCTCCCTAGATGATGATACCAAGAATAAGTTTATTCCTAAATGCCTCATTGTTCCCAAGATTTATGGATTTCCAAAAATCCATAAAGAAAATATCCCCCTTTGACCCATTGCTACCACTATCGGATCTCCTGCATACCTTTTGGCCAATTTCTTAACTATTAAGTTGAAATGATTAGTTGGCAAGATGGATTCATATATCAAAGACCCATCTTAAAACCTTAAGGTCGATGCTAAAACAACTTTCCTAGTTTAAATGTCGTGTTTCTATTTTCCATGATCCCTATTAATGAAGTTGTATTCGTGATTGAGCAAGTTACTAACCCTTGGACTACCAACTTGGTGCAAATTTGTCTAAAATATATGATTTTTTAGTTTTCGAGGAAGTTTCCATGAATAAAACTTTGGTGTTGTTATGGGGTCCCCTATATCCCCTATAGTAGGCAATATTTATATGGAACATTTCAAAGGTAAATCCCTAGAGTCTTCTCATATGAACCTAATTTATGGGTTATATGCATTGACGACACTGATGTAAAGTGGTTGCATGGTGAGGAAAGCCTCAACAAATTCATCAAGCATCTCAATAATTAATCTAACCCAATATAATATAGAATGAAAATCCGCACGAATTCTCGTTTTTTGGAGGTCACACTTAGTACTTGTTTTCACCTCCATTTCAAAAAATAGTGCTACCGGTAGCACCCTTTTTTTCTTGGGTTAAATTTACAACTTTATGGAAACCTAGTTGGGTGCCCTTGCAATAAAAACCCTAAATCGACCCTCAAATTGAACCAGTAGAAACCAACCCCCAATCAAGGATTGAAAATTACTACTTGATTGACATCGTCGTCTTAACCATTGACATCATTGCAATGAAAAGACCAAAATCAACCCATGACTCGAAAAGAGGTGATACAATTAAAACTCCTTTCCTTTGTTGGTTACATTTGATTGGAAAATTTTTAATTCTTTTAGAAAAATAAAAACACATTAAAACAACTTGAAAGAAAACAAAATTTATATTAAAAAAACTTTAAAAAAAACAATACTTTAAAAATTTAGAAAAAAAAACAAATTCAAAAAAGATTTACAACATTAAAAAATTTGTAAAGAAAAATTTTAAATAAAAATTCAAAATAAATGTAGAAAACATTCAAAATAAAACAAAATAAAAAAATTGCCATTTTTAAAAAAATTTAAATTTAATTAAAAAAGTTGAAAACAAAACAAAACAACAAAATAAAAACATTTAAAAACAATTTAAAATTTATAAAAAAATTTAAAAATTTAAGAACGAAATATTTTCTCTTTTGAAATTATATTAAAAAAAATCAAACCCTAACCCCCCCAGCCATCCCCCTCGTCCTCCACCCTCTCTCCCATCCCTCCACTCCACTTGTCCCCCTTCCCCTCACTCCCTCCCCATCCACTCACCCCACTCCCCCCCTCCCCCTCCTCCTCTCCTCCCCCTCCCCTGGCCCTTAAGGGACCCTTTGGGTGCACGAGGGGCGGTGTCGCCACTTCCTCATGTGGCCAAACGGCCGCCTCGTGCACCCAAAGGGAAGGTTTGATTTTTTTTTAATAAAATTTTAAAAAATCATTTTTAAATTTTTAAATGTTTTTTTTTTTTCGTTCTTTTTTTTTTTTAAATTTGTTTTTTTATGTTTTTTTGTTTATTTTTTTAAAATTTTATAAACATTTAGTTTTTTTGAAAAAAAATCAATTTTTTTTCAAATTTCTTCAATTTAAAAAAAAATGCAAATTTATTTATTTTTAAATAGTTTTTTTTACATTTTTTATTTTATTTTATTTCATTTTAATTTTTTTTTTTAATTTGCAATTTTTGTTAGTAAATTTTATAATGTTGTAAAACTTTTTTGAATTTGTTTTATTTTTTAATTTTTTTCACTTTTTATGAATTTTTTCTTTTTCTTTTTTTAAAGTCATTGTTTGTAAATTGTAACCTCGAATAAAAATGACAGTGATTTTACGAGGTTTTCAATTCAGGGGTTGATTTAGGGTTTCAATTGCAATGAAACCACCCGAGATTACCAAGAAGTTGTAATTTTAAGCCCCCCCCGACAACAAAAAAAAGTGGATTATATTGGTATCACCACTTTTCGTTTTGGGGTTGTTTCTTTGGTGCTTTTTACTCAAAAATATGATTTTTTTATGTCTAGAGTTCTCATTATTTGTATATAGTTATCGTTCTATTGTATATTGTGTTATCTAAGCATATTCAATTTACAATGGAATTGGAAGAGAATAACTCCATCCCTTTCTTATATGTTCTTATCTCTAGGAAGGTTGATGGTTCTATGGGCCATCAAGTGTATCGTAAAAAAACCCATATTGCAGTGTTATTTAGCGAAGAAACTTAAAACATACGATATGCATAGGTTAAGATGCAATCAAGCAGAATTTATAGAGCAGAACAAAGAACATTAGATAGTAGAAAGATAAATATTATAGGAAATGAGCTTTATATGAGAATAATTTTAGGAAGCAATGCTCACAAGCCTCTTGAGGTAGGGTGACCTCTCACTTGAGTAAAGATCCGTTACAATAATTATCAACAAAACCCTTCATAGCCTTAGATCTCTTTTGATAGCCTTTTTAGAACCAAAACCCTAACTACTTGACATGGTCAAATAATTAATAGGTACCAACATCCTAGTGGGTCATAATCAATAGAGAGAGAATTTTTACATTGTTTTTCGACTATTAACTACTCAGCCTTATTCCAAAGAGATTCCCATACAATGCATGTCTAACTTGTAACATAAGGTGGGTTAGGTTAGGACCCTAATGTTCCCTCACCTTCAAAAGCAGTGTTATCCTCAACACTGATGGTGAGGAAATTGTTGTTGAATTTCTATTGGTTCCCATGTGGCATCTTCTGGCATCATATATTTCCATTAGATAAAAACTTATTTGATTGTGTGGTTGCACAATTATCGTTCCCTAGAAGCCAAAACCATTGATGGCTAAAGACAAATAAAGCCTTCCTTGTCCAGTTCTGTTAAACTATTATACACTTTACAATTAAACACCATCGCTTTTTTGAGGAAAGAGATGTGAAATACTAGATGAATCTTGGAATGAGATGGCAGAGAAATATTTTAGGTGACATGTCCAATGCATTGGAGGAGTTTGTAGGGTCCATAGAACTTCAGAGCTAGCTTTTGGTGGATATGAGACTTGAGAGATGTTTGTTTATAAGGTTGGAGTCAAAGAAACATCTGATCTTCAACATCAAAGGAATGCTTGGAGTAATGTTGGTCTACCTATTGTTTCATTATATTTTGAGCCATAACCAGATTGTCTTTAAGGGTGATGAGGATAGCGGCTTTAGTGTCAATTTTTTTGGCCATGGCCTGAAATTTGGAGGTATCGCACACATAGGATATCACTAATAATGGATTTTGGCCATATACTTCTTCATATGGTGTCATTTTGGTGGAGCCATGATAAACAATATTATACCACCACTTAGCCATAGGTATCCATTGGGCCCAGTGGTGTGGCATGTCCGACACAAAGCATCACAAATAGGTTTCCAAGCATTTATTGCCCACTTCTGTTTGACCTTCAATTTGGGGGTGATAGTCTATGTTGATATTTAATTGAGTACCTTGAAGTTTAAACAACTCTTCCCAAATATTGTTGGTTAAGGTGGGGTTTCTATCAAACTCAATAGAATTTTGCATGCCATGTAGCTTAAAAATATGGTCCATAAAGACTTGTGCTACTAGGGAGGGTAAATTTTGTAGTAAGGCACAAAAGTTAGCATATTTTATATGATAATCAACTACCACCATAATGATTGTTCTATTTCCTACCTTAAGAAACCCCACAATGAAATCCATAGGGACATCCATCCATATATGGTTGGGAATCGGAAGTGGCTACAAAGCCCTAGGTGACTTCATTGTTTCTCCCTTATGTTGTCGGTATTATCAGTCAAATTAGCACTTCTCCATCTTTGATCACATCACCTTGTCGATCACACAAAATGACACTATGGATGGAAGAGCTTGTTTTACCTTAAATGATTTGGAGCTGAACCTTTACCCTTTCAGTTAAAAACTTATTTTTTCTGACTTATTTCATCCTAAAGACGCGACTCCTATGTTTGACACCTCATGAGTCACTCGCGGGTCTCCATACTAACAACCCATGGGTATCAATTAAAAGTTGCACCCGCGAGTTGCTGAGCCCAAAAGCTGCGAGTCACTCGCTAGTTGATGTGTCCTATAGTCGTGGGTGACTTAATAAAAAATTGAAAAATATATTAAAATCACGAATTGGGATTAGTTGAGTTAGTTCTTCTAACTTCCTCAACCTCCCAATTCAACCACCTTTCGAACCAATTCTCCCTGCCTTGCCATAAATACAAGGGGGAGGCATGAGAAAGGGACCACCAATTGAAGAGTTATTGTTATGCTGGAGAAATCCTAAGTCAAGAGAGGAGTAGGAACCCAAGTCTTGGTCACGAAGGTGTCTCATACAGAAGTCAGGTATAATTGTACTTGCTTCATTTATTGATTAATAAAAGTGGACATACTTCCTTTCCCAAGATAATATTTGTTATATGTTGTATATTTGATTATTAATTGATGTTTTAGGTTGTTATCGATATCAATTTGTTTTTATATAATCATATAGGCTTGAGGAAGGTTTAGGGCTTCTTTTGTAGGTTGGCACATTGAGGAGCAACAGAGGAGAAAGCTAGGATCAGACTTCAGAATAAGGTACATATCTTTTTATCCTCTAATATATTTTCTTAAGAATATGTGTATGCATAATTGTATATGCCCATATTACACCCTTGTATGTTGATAGTCTCCATCCCCCTAATATAAGGTAAAATCCCTAACAACAGAATTGGTGAATCCATTGGGGACACCTTCTAGTTTTGTTTGCTTTGGGGGTCTTTTGATTTCTTTCCGTTTCATAACCTTTTCAGGTTCTTTTTAGGTCTTTAGGGTTTTTGTTCAATCCCCTTTGTATTGTCTCAGTTCAGTTTAGTTTACAGAGTTTTTGTCTTCTTGTTTTTAGTACCTAGCCGCATGTTTCCTGTATATACATGCGCGCATTTCCTGGTGTAGCCGTGAGTTGCAGGCTTTGCTACCCACGCATTTCAAGTGTCTCATGCTACAACAAAGTTTTGGATATATTTTTTCAAGCCTTCCCAAAAGAATGAGCACTTAATAAGTTCATAATTTTTATGAAAACATGAATGGTATATTATGGGGGGTGAATGTAAATGCTCTAGGATTAGTGGTTCTAAGATGAATCCAAGGTAATAAAAATGCACTCCTTATGCCTCAAGATATTATGGTTCCATGTATACCCAGGTGAAGGGTTCGAGTCTTCTTGTATCCATTTGATGAGGTGTTGAACTATGTCCTAGGCTAGCCTGCATTCCTGATGTGCTTTCTCTATCCATCTTGTAACTTGTAAGGACAAGGAAAAAGAGGAACCCTCCTCATTTCTTGGAAGCATCTGCCACCACATTGTCGCAACCTTTCTTATATATGATCTCATAATCATAACCTAGTATCTTAGTGACTTGTTTATGTTTCTCTAGTGGGTACAACTATTGTTATAGAAAATACTTGAGATTATGATGGAATGTCTTGATTTAGAAACATAATCCAGTTAAATATGGTCTCTATGCCTCAACTGTGTGAAGGATATCCATAATTGTTTTTTCATAGGTTCACTTTCCCAAGTTCCGCTCATACAACTACTTACTAGTGAAGGCTAATGGGAATCTATCTTGTTGTAATACCACTCCTAGGCCACTTCCAAAGGCATCACATTCTAAGATTAAAGTATTAGTGAAACATGACATGGCTAATATAGTCATAGTGCACACAACATCCCTTATGGAAAAGAAGGCCTACTATGTTGCATCATTACGGGAGAAAGCAAGTTTTTTTAGCAATGCGGTAAGAGGAGTTGCAATCTTGCCATAGTTTTGCACAAAATTATAGTAGTATCATGTAAGTCAGGAACCCTATCAATCTCATGAGATTTTTGGGGTGGGGCCAATTCTGCATATCTTCCACTTTCTTGGGATCCACATGGACACAATCCTAACTCACATTATGGCCAACGTATTCAAATTCAGTCACCCCAAAAGCGTATTTTGAGCATTTCACAAATAACCAGTTGTCCTCTAGTAATTACAAGGTATGAGCAACATGACAGAGGTGTCTTTCCTAGATGGGGTTGTAGATCAAGATATCATCGAAGAAAAATAAGGC
This sequence comes from Larix kaempferi, assembly GCA_027924585.1. NCBI lineage: Eukaryota > Viridiplantae > Streptophyta > Pinopsida > Pinales > Pinaceae > Larix > Larix kaempferi. Next base: position 6,976,809 of record BSBM01000288.1, read on the forward strand.
AAAATGGCGAAGGAAAGGGAGGAAGATATTATTCATGAGGCTCTGGAAAGTGAATGGGGAATCACATAGGCTGAAGGGCATGACCAAGAAATCACAATTAACCTCATGAGTGCAGAAGTTTGTCTTCGGTATGTCCACCTCTTTCATCTGGAATTAATGGTATCTCAAGCAAAGGCCAAGTTTGGTGAAGAATTTGGCTCCATGCAACTTGTATAAGAGATCATAAATGATATGAATATGGAATTTATCTTTTATGATTAATTTATTGAGAGCTTGGAAATCAGGCACATGCACCAATATCCTTCCTTTTATAAGACCATAACCATCGGCGAGGAATAATGTATTGTGTTGGGATGAACGATGCCTGCCTCCAATAACTATTGAATGATACTTTCAATTTCATTCTTTTATGCAAAAGGGTAGTGATAAGGGAAGACATTGGGAATTTGATGTTATATTTTGAGCATAAATTCACTATGATCTAGGAAAAGCCCGCCACCATGTCGGAAAAGCCCGCCCAGCCCTTACATCTCACCATGGGAGGACATACCTACCACAATGTGAGAATGGCCCAGCCCTTACATCTGCACCATGGGAGGACCTACCTACCACCATGTGAGAATGGCCCCAGCCCTTACATCTGCACCATAGGAGGATCTACCTACCACTATGTGAGAATGGCTCTTACATCTGCACCATAGGAGGACCTACCTACCACTATGTGAGAATGGCTCATGTGCATCTATGTCTCTGGAATCATCACTTCACTTTGGAGGGAATCTCGATCTGAAGTACACCAAGTCTCTCTCTAAAGTATTCAAACTTCACTCAGGCCAGTGGCTTGGTCAACACATCGGCTATCTGCTTGTCCGTCGCAACATACAGGAGCTTCACTGGTCCTCTCTGCACCATATCCCTGATATAGTGGAACTTGATCTCAATGTGCTTCGACTTGTCATGGAACATTGGGTTCTCTGACAACTTCACACAACTATGGTTGTCGCAATATATACAAGTAGCACTCAACTAGAGATCAAACAAATCAGACAGTAGCTTCCTAAGCTATATTGCCTCACAACTAGCCAAACAAGCTGCAACATACTCTGCTTCAACTGTACTTAGTGACACATAGGACTGCTTCCTGCTAAACCAAGAGATCATACCAGATCCCATACTGAAGCAACACCCCGAAGTGCTCTTACGATCAATGGCACTGCCTACCCATTTTGAATCAACATAACCCTCTAGGTTAAACTTTTGATTCGCATCATACTTGAGCCCATAGTCAACTGTACCCTTCAGGTACCTCAGAATATGCTTTGCAGCAATCAGGTGAACATGTCTTGGATCCGTTAGGAACTGGCTCAAGGTGTTCACAGCAAAGCAGATATCTGGTCTTGTATTCGTCAGGTACATCAAGGACCCAATCATCTGATGATACATCGTGGCATCAACCAGATCAGATGAAGCATCACACAGAAGCTTCAGGTTCGATGCCATAGGTGTGGCCATGTCCTTGCAGTCCATCATCCCGAACCTCTTCAGGATATCTACTGCATACTTCCCTTGTCCAAGGAAGATTCCATCCGCACTCTGCCACACCTCCATGCCTAGAAAGTAGTGCATCATACCCAAGTCCTTCATCTCGAACTTGGCAGCAAGCTTCCTCTTTGTATCGGAAACCAATCTATCCTCACCTGTAACAAACAAGTCATCCACATACAATAGTAGTATCACTGGACTTCCTTCCTCAACCTTGTAGTAAAGGTTGGAATCCGCTTTACTCTTGGTAAAGCCAAAAATGGATAGAAATCTATCTATCCTATCGTACCAGGTCCCAGGTTCCTATTTCAAACCATACAGGGCTTTCTTTAGTTTGCACACATATGACTTCTTGTCATGTGTCTCAAAACCGAGTGGTTGCTCCACATACACTTCCTCTTCAACTACACCATTCAAGAAATTTGTCTTGAAATCCATCTGGTGTACCTTCCATTTCATCACTGCAGCCAGAGCAAGTACTAATGTAATGGAAGTGTATCTGGATACAGGTCCAAAAGTCTCTTCATAATCAATCCCTTCTTTCTGGAAGAAGCCACGAGCTACAAACCTTGCTTTGTATTTCTCTATGCTACCATCTGTAGCATGCTTGATCTTATAGATCCACTTGGAAGTCACAACAGACTTCCCATCTTGTCTTGGGACCACATCCCAAACATCATTCTTCATGATCGACTGGTATTCCTCGACCATGGCATCCTTCCATTCTTTCTTTTCCATTGCTTCTTCATAACTTGAAGGTTCTTTGTTTTTTATGTCACAGAGTAAGGAAACATAGATGGTGTGTGATCCTGTCCTTTTCCTTTCTCTGTGTTTTTCTTCTGGAATGCCATACCTTTCCGCATATTGGATGAGCTCTCTAGCCCATGCTGGTTTCCTCTTGTGAGAATTCTTCTCACGGGGTGGATCAACAGGTTCTTGTGGATCTTCTATTTCACGATCTTCTTCGGGAATTGCTTCATTCATAGTGGTGTCTCGTGTTCTGGATAATTGAGGTTCTTCATTGTCTTCAACAAGTGCCTTCCTCGATTTAATGTATGCTGAGCTTTCATCAAAGGTTACATCCCTGCTGATATCAATCTTCTTGAATCCTGGAAAGTAGATTCTGTATGCCTTCAAGCTTTCACTATAACCCACGAATATGCCCTTCTTTCCTAAAGGATCTATCTTTGTCCTCTTTTCCTTTGGGATGTGTGTGTATACTGGACAACCAAATATTCTGAGATGGATAAATTTTGGTTTCTTACTAGTGAACACTTCTTCTGGTGTTTTGTTGTCAAGTATCTTATGAGGTGTTCTATTTTGTACATATACAACTATCCTTGCTGCTTTTGCACATAGGTGAATAGGTAGATATTGGTCATAAATCATTTCCTTAGCTGCTTCCATGATTGTTCTATTCTTCCTTTCGGCAACCCCATTCTATTGTGGATTGTAAGGAGTAGTCAACTCCCTCTTAATCCTTGAATCACTGCATAGCTTCTTGAATTCTGCTGAAGTAAATTCTCTGCTATTGTTGGATCTGAAGATCTTGATCTTCATATCAGTTTGATTTTCTATCAAGGCTTTGAATTCCTTGAACTTGTCAAACACTTCATCTTTGTTCTTCAAGAAGTAAATCCAAGTCTTCCTAGAGAAATAATCAATGAAGGAAACATAGTATACATACCCATTCAGAGAACTGGATGACATCGGACCGCATACATTGGAGTGGATGATTTCCAAGATTCCTTTTTCCTTGCTTTCACTACTTGGAAATGTCTTCTTTGTGTTCTTCCCCTTTGCACAACCTTTGCAAATGCCTTCATGTTTTGTCTGGATTTCAGGAAGACCTTCCACTGCTTTGCTTACAATTGGTAGTGCCCTATAGTGCATGTGTGCAAGCCTTCTATGCCAAAGGTCACTTGGATCTACTGAGTCATGGACTAAGGCTTGTTCTGGTTGGCCCTTCAATTTGTATAATCCTCCCTCTTGTTCTCCAATCACCACTGCATCATCTATAGTTTTACCCTTTTTCCACATTGGGACTTGGCCATCTACAAATGCAACCCTCATGCCTTTTGCATCCAATGCAGATATGGAGAGAAGGTTCTTCTTGAGACCTAGAACATATAGTACATTTTTCATCTTCATAGACTTTCCAAAGTCTAGCTTGTAGGAGGCTTCACCACTTCCTTTTATGGGATACTGGTATTCATCCCCATGTTTCACCTTGTGGGGTGATTCATGTTTAGATAGGTTCATAAAGGATTCCTTGAATCCTGTCATATGTTTGGAAGCCCCACTCTCTATAAGCCAATCATTACTTCCATGAGTAATGGTACCAATGAGGGAAAAAATAAAAACATACTCTTCATCACTAGAAGAATCTTCACTTTCTTCCCTAGCCCTCTTCCTGGGAGGTTCATCATCCTCTGCAGTGTGAGCATGATGTCTTATTTTGATGTTCTTCTTTTTCTTGTGGGGGCCATCTTTATTGTTTCTGGGACAATCCCTAGCATAGTGCCCCTTTTCATCACATGTAAAGCATCAATCATTGGATGTGCTTCTTCAAGATCTGAAGCTACCCCTCTGGTTCTGATGGTGGTGCTTTTCTTTCTTACTATGGTGATGTCCCTTCTTATCATCATACTTCTTGGAGTGTGCTATGAGATCTTTGTCTTCATTCCCCATCTTCTCTTCTCGAGCTACAATCCGAGCTTCTTCCTGTGAGCATTCTTGCCACAGCCTACTGAATGAGATAAGTTTCTTTCTAGCACAAATTCCTTGGATGAAGGAATCCTATGACTTAGGAAGGCCATTAACAATGATCATAACCACTTCTCCATTTTCTATATCTTCTCCCATAGCTTCAAGTTGTTCTTTTATCTGGGAGACCCTTGAGAAATAAGACTGCATTGTCTCTGCATTCTGGATCTTGATATTTTTCAATTGATTCCTCAAGGTCATCTTCTAATTTATGTTCTTCCCTTCAAATAGCTTGGTCAAGGAATCAAACATATCCTTTGGTGTCTTTAAAGATGACACATGTGGTATGAGATGGTTTTTGATAGAATCAGCAATGATCCTCTTGGCCTTGACCAGGTTCCTCTTGTGTAAGGCCTTAGCCTCTTCTCCCTTTGGGACAGGGACCTCTTCACTTATGTAGGTATCCAATTCATTTTCTTCCAGGACTAACCCAATCCTATACTTCCATTCTCGGAAGTTATCAGACCCTTCAAGCTTATCCTCAAGTTTGGTGTGGTGAGACATCTTAAAGAGTACTTCAAATGGAAATATAAAAGATTTAGGTCTTACCACTTGATTTGCTGAAAACTAGATCTAGAGCTAGATTAGGGTTTGTTAGAGAAACCCTAAAAATTCAAGCTTTGAATTTCAAAGTTATGAAAGGATAGAAAGATGCACCTTGCTAAGCTGATCAAGCTGGTATATTCAGAATTTGAAAACTGCAAAGTTTCACCCCTCAAAATTGCTTTTGAAACTTATGGATTCACTGGGCAGGACCCTGAATTAGGGTTTGACTTTCCCAGAGCTTCACCCAACCAAAAAGTTTGATCCAGATCTCTAAAATTTGATTTTTCAGAGGATCTTCTAGTCATGGTCTCAAAGTTCAGAAATTCCATTTTTTGTAGAAACCCTAATTTTTAGGTCAAAAACTGAAAGTGCTCAGAATTGAATTCTGTTTCGATAGAAAGATGCGCCTTGCTGAGGAGAGTCAATCTAGCCTCCTGCCTTTGAAGATATGTGGAGAGAAACCCAAAAAAAAAGAAGCCCTAGCTTCCGCAACTGCATAGTGTCTTCTTCTTAGGTTAGCTCTGATACCATGTTAGATTTTGAGCATAAATTCACTATGATCTAGGATCTTATCTGAGAGAATAACATGTACAACATATCAATCACAAGAGATAATCACAAGAGACAATAGACACAGAGTTTCCTTGGGGAAAACCAATAAGGTGAAAAACCCCAATAACTTCCTCAGAGATAGAAAGAGCAATGATACAAAACCCAAGTACAAGAGAGAGTCTCATAGCAGCTTCTCCTCCTCCACTTGTGCACAACTCTCACTTGAGAGAATGAGTGAGTAAGTGAATGATCAAATAGAGCGCTACACGCACTCTATTTATACTTGACTTGACTTTCCTAATAACCTAGCAGGGTCGACTTCTCTAGGAGAGCCTAATAACCCATGGTAACTCATCTCAGGTCTAACCCCACACTTGGTGGTCTAATAACCCATCATATATAAGTTGCGACACTTACAATGCAACTTGCGACACTTGTAAATACAAATGACGACACTTCCATGTAGAGGAATAATAACATCTCTATAGGAATACAATATACATATATGAAATACATTCTGAAGTTACAAATACATCAACATTTGATTTCGTGGGATTAAAGGAATCCCATGGTCATGTTCTCCATGGGATGGGGGTAATCCTTATGGTGCCTCAAAAACTTATTGATACTAGGAGATAAACTATTGCAAGTCTTGGTGAATAGATAGAATGGGTATTTCCATGACTTGGATTGTATTGAATTGAGAAATGAAACATGATTGGCCTTTCTTCAATAATTTCTCTAGACAATGTGTTGAGATAATTTCAGGAGAATTGGTGGTAATTCCATTGAGGTGATTTTATTCCCTACCTAAGTACAGTTGAGAGAGACTGTCATAAAATACATGGTGACATGACCCAAATAGTTGATCCATTCAATCCCTAGAAAAATATCACAACCACCCATGTCAATAGAAAACATGTGGGTTTTGAGATGGCAGTGACCCATTTGGAGCTTCACATTTTCACAGTGACCCCCACATTTCATCATACCCCCATTGGCCCTCATAATTTGGAAATTGGAGATAGGGTGAATATAGCAATGGGTTTCATCAGCAACTCACCAATGAATGAAATTATGGGTGATATCATTGTCAAGTAATACAATGAATTTCATGTGTTTGATGTAGCCAATCAATTTCAATGTATGAGGTGTGGAGAAACCGGATAAGGCATAAAGTGAGATTTGGGGTTTCTCCTCCTATATTTCCATATTTTGAGCATCTTCCAAAGGATGCATAATATCTTCCACATCGGGTTCTAGCAGATCCTCTTGGGTGGTTTCCTCAAGGGAATCATGTGGGGATTCCTCCATTTGAAATAATTTAAATTATTTGTGTTATGCCTATGAAAATATTTTTCATCATTGTTTAAGAAAAGGTCGAGGCGATGCCGCTCACCCATGGCATCTGGCATCAACTTGTGGATTCTTAAAATCAAGGTGGAAGAGTTGTTAGGAGTAGGAGCTACGAGATATATTGTGCGAGTGGTAAATGAAGGGTGTTTGGGTCAGACATTGATCGCCAATTCAAATTTGTGAGCTTTATGACATGATTCTAGTCAAGTGGACGGCCACTGCATAAGGACATGGGCACGAATTGATTCCTTGAGGTCATTGATGAAACAATCTTGAAAAATGGAATCAAAGAGCCCTTCTATATGGATGGCCAATTTCTCAAATGATATTTGGTGCAATTTGGTCAACCTACCCAATTAGTGAGTGTCGCGGTCAAAATGCTCATGAAAGATATTCACAAATTGCGGGGTCCAATAGTAGTACTCGACCCAATCTCTCATGGAACTAACTAAGGAAGCTCAACTGTGCCCTTAGACATACTACGCAACTTAAACTCAAGTACGTGAGAGTATCTTCTCAAGTGATGTGATTGGTGCCACTATAACAACAAAACTATTGATTGGATGATCTATTGTTGGTTTCATGTGACCTAGGGGACTTTCGATACACTAGAGGGTATGTGGAAGTGAGATTCCATGTGCATGTGTTGTCTAATGTAGTACTACTCCAAGGGGTACAAACATAAGTTACAATGGTGTCCAACAATTGTACCAAACAAGGGTACAACATGACTAAACACCAATGGTATTCCTTGCATGTATACTTCCCCAACCATAGTTTTACCTATTGAACAATAGATCTTTGTGGTTATTTAAAGGCATTGGAACATGTATCTAGCCTAAAAAATAATCTATGAAATATTGGAGTCACGTTGGCTTAGGAAAATTGCTTTGATACCACTTATGGTGTTCTTTAGCTCTGAAACTTAAAACAACAGACGACATATAGAGGTTAAGAGGCAATACACCAGGATTGATAGAGTAGAACAAGGAACATTATATAGTGGAAAGATAAATATTGCAAGAAATAAGCTTTATATTATGAGAATAATTTTGGGAAGTAATGTTCATATGCCTCTTGAGGTAGGGAAACCTTTGAATTAAGTAGAGCTCCATTACAATAATTCTCAACAAAACCCTTTATAGCCTCAAAGATCTTTAAATAGGCTTCCCATATAAAAAATCCTAACTACTTGACATGGTCAAATAACTAATAAGCACCAACTTGTTAGTGGGTCTTAATTAATAGAGAGACCTTTTTTACATTTATTGTTGTCTACTAACTACTCGGCCTTATTCCAAATATATGGTCATATATAATGCATGTCTAACTCCTAACATAAGGCGCGTTAGGGTAGGACCCTAACGCATACCAAACATTACCTTCATGTTGACTCTCATCATCCCCCTTCCCAAAAAGTGGGGTTGTCAACACTCTCATTGGTAATGCCCTTAGAGTTTCATATGTAGGACATCCGGATTGAGAAAAATGAAACTTGATTGACAGTGTCAAAAATAGGGGGCACAAAGCATGTTAGGTTGACAAGGCATCTCCGAAAGCTAATAATATTCATAGAGCCTATGAGAAAGAAGGGTTTTCCAACATAGAACATAAGGTGTTTCTACCTTATGTTCAAGGTACCAATAAAAATATTTCTCAAATCCTTCGAAAGAAACAAATTAAAACAATTTCTCAACCCCTTAATATGATTAGGAGCCTTCTTAAATCTGCTAAGGATCGTATGGAACCACATCTTGTTGGAACCTAACCTTATGTAGGTTCATCACACATATAGATATTATGGATACAACCAGTCAAAGGACATCACTCGAAAAGCAGAGCAGTTGACTAGAGGTTGAACTGAGTAGTTGACTAAATGGTCGAATGAATGGTCAAAGTTGTTGTGGTTGGTTTGACTAGAAAAACTTACTAAACTATGGGACGTTGTGGATTTCATTGAAATGGTAAGAACCAATGAACCCTATTTGTAGACCAGATCCTCCTCACTTCATGGGTGTTTTTTATATCTAGAGACTATAAAAGAAATACCATGTGGATCGTGTTCATATGCTTGATGTGCTCGAATCATGTATTGATAATGCATTGCGATGTTCTAATCACAATGCATTGTTCTTAAGTGCTGTAACAATGTCTTTAGACACCACCTCTCTTCTTGGAATATAGTTCCCTTCTGCTATTTTATTTTCCATTCTATGGTTCATATGAAGAGATTCCTTAACATGGTATCAAAGCTATTGGTTTTGACTTATCTCATTGTCTATGAATTGTGTTGAGTCAAATATAGGGTTGATCGACTCTGAGATGAAGTTTTATTGACTGATACCTCTCCTTGAACTTGGATCAGATCTGTTTGATCGGAAGGATGACTTCAAAGATAGACCCTGTTGTTCTAAATGGACACAATTATGCAATATGAGCACCAAATATAGATATTTTGTTTAAAAGTAAGGGATTGTGGCAATATACGAAAGTGACTATTCCATATTTGATGGATGAGCAGGAAAAGTTTGTCATCAACGAAAAGAAGGATGAGGTTGTTTGGGTCATCACAACTTACATTTGAAGGGAGATTCACTTTCATTTAAGTGGGATCGACTTCCCTCATTCCCTCTTTAGTAAGTTGAATTTATTGTTCAACAAGGTTAATGAAAGTGAAGTGATACAGATAGAGAAAGAGTTGACTCTCTAGCAACACATTCTTTTGAAAGGATTGAGGATTACTTGGATTGCATCAAGGAGCTATAGTTTAAAATGGGAGAATGTGGTAAGGATTTTTTGAAGAAGGATGGAGAACTCATTGAATTGATTTTGATGAATTTGAGGACACCTTATGATGTCTTATGCTCCTCCTTTCACACCAATTGGATGTCACGCAAGAAAGATGGTAAGGACTTCATGTATGATTTATTCAATGATTTGATGATTAAAGACCAACAAAAGTTGCTTGAAGGAGGGAAGCTTGGTAACAAACATTAGGCTCACTTGCTCAAAAGCAAGGTCAAGAAAAATTATAAAGAACGTGGTTAACCAGATCATCGATAAAAAAGTATCAACCAACCAACTAAAAAAAGATCAAGGATTTGACATTAACTAAGAAGAATCGAAAGAAGAAAACTTGTCGCTACTGTGGAAAGGTGGGACATGTCGAGAAGACCTGCTAGAATAATATGAAAGACTTGGAGGAAAAGGTCAAGAATCTTGAGGATGGAATGTCAATTGGTCCATTGATCAACCGACCTGCTAAAAAATTTAACTTTTCTCTTAGCACTTCCCAAGCATTACATGCTTGTACCACTTAGATAGAATGGATAGTCAATTCTGGTTGTACTCATCATATTGCTAAGGATTATTCTATGTTCTATTCCTTGAGTGGATATCCAGAACAAAATATTTATGTTGCTGATAATTATTCTCTCATGGTTGTTGAAAGCGACAGTGTTGAATGATGACATGGTCAAATATCCAATGTGTATCATGTGCCTAGCTTGATCACAAATTTGTTGTTGGTTTCTCAACTTACACGAAGTAAGAAGATTGTTGAGTTTTGGTCAAATCGATTTATTGTAAAGAATATGAGGATTGGGGGGGTGACTATTGCTTCAGTATTTCTATATCCCAAAGACAAAATTTACAAGTTTTGTGATGCTCCCAGACTGATTGGACTGACTGCACCCATTGCTCAGACCACGACAAAATTTGAATTTGGAATGAATGACTTGGACGTTTGAACTTTCATAGTTTTAAAATGATGGTAACAAATAACATGGTTACTGGTCTCACAAATATTGAACCACCTGATGGAATTTGTAGAGGATGTATGTTGGGAAAGCATCATCAGACACCCTTTGATTTCAGGAAATCATGGTGAGCACATAATAGACTGGAACTTGTTCATAATGATATTTGTTGGATGGGAAAACCTTCATTAGAAGGTGCGAGGTATATCTTGACCTTTAATTATGATTTCTCTCGACTTACCTAGGTATATTTATTGAAGAATAAGAGTCATGTATTTCAAAGATTCAAGGAATTTACTGCATTAGCTAAAAAGAAATGCAGTTGACCCATCAAACCTTTGAGATCAAATAATGGTGGAGAATATGTGAGTTGAAAGTTTGAAGGATTTCCTTTAAAAATGGTATTTCTTGGTAGATATTTGTCCCTCACACCCCTCCAAAGAATGGTGTTGTGGATAATTCTCTCTTGCAGACAAGCAAGACCTCCCTTGGATCCTTTCCCTTGATCCAAGACAGACATGAGGGTATACCAATGTACTTTCAATCCCTAGATCCAATATTATATCTCCTAGATCTAATCATCCATTCACATGCACACTATGAGAAGAAGGGGAAGAAGGGGGGAATACCTTGGCTTATGAAGAGTCCTTTGGTGCAGATCCAATCCAACTACTGCAGATCTAGCAAACTTTGCTCCAACTCCACCTGCTAGCTCCTACACACAAAGAAGAAACCAAATACCTTTCCTCAAAACCTTCTAACATATGGAATGTGGCATGTAAATCAACATAAAATCATAGATCTAAGCAATATACAATCATATCTAATCCGATATACTCAAGCAAGATCATATCTACTATATAACATCTATTAAATGCATAGATCTACACAAGCTACCATTTATAACAACATGATGTAGGTAGGGGAAGAAAGATACATGTCTATATTATGGAAATAAGAAGAGTACATCAAATAGAAAAATTTGAGTGAGTTGATGCAGATCTCCTCCAAGCTCCCTGATCCAAGCCTTCCTTGACTCAACTAAGATGTTCATAATGGATATAGGATGCACAAGAATCCCAATAGCATGAACATACTAGGCAAAGAGTCTCTCTACAATTTTGGTAGAGTAAGGTCACTCTCAATTTTTCTTCCCTTTCTCCCTTGAAATGCCTCCATTATATAAATGAATGGAGGCAGATAATGAAATGAATATAGAATTCTAGGTCCTCTCACATTTAGATAGGATTAAGAGTTCCTAGATTAACACATGTGGATCCAACTCATTTCTCAAATTTACTCAATAAATAAGGAAAAAATGAGGCTTCTGGAGGCTATCATTTCCTGTAATGGAATAATAAATGACTCTAACCCTCTCTATAGTGGTGTAAGGAGTGATATGGATCATTTTTACTAGGAAACTCAATTTCAAGGGTTAGAAAGGTATTTTTTGCCATGATAAATAATATATGTCCCCTATAAGCTCTAAGGATGACAAATAAGGATAACAACAAATGCCCCCTAAAGTGTGAGTTCAGAAGAGAAACTGATGGCCAGAACACTTTACAAATAATCATATGGAAAGGTAAGGTCTTGGAAGCAAGAAACTAGAGAAAACATGCAATCAAGAATCAACCATGCATACCTATATCATCCTTGAGGTAGGCATACCCATGCTCTAAAAAAGTAGGACATAGCATGGACGCCAATAAAGTATATTGCGGACCCATGAATGTTGTGTGAGATCATGGCCACAAGAAGTAAAAAGTGGATCCATGTCATGACAAATAACATAGCCACCGATCAATGCAGTGTGGATCTATCTGAACCAATGAGATCATAGCCATCGACCAATACAGTGTGGATCTATGTCGCAATATACAATATACATGTCAGGAGTAAAGATAGCACCACTGCTAGTGCACAGATGGTCCTCATACATAGTCATAACTGGTGAGATATAAACTCTAACGCATCTTGGGATGGGAAATAAGGATGAGTGATGCAACCCCTAAACCCACCTTCATCTCAAATCCCGATGGTGTGATTATAAAACATGTGAATAGATGTGTTGATGTCGAATATGTGAGAATACGTCTGATTACTAGTCAAAGATGTTTACCATTAACAAACGTGAGGGAGACCACCGATGATGATAATGGATCCCAAAACACCTAGTACATTCTAATGAGTGTGAATATATGTGTTGAGGTCGAACACTCGTAGAATCCTTCGATTAGGAGTCAATGATGTAAACCGCTTCTTGAACGCAAGGAATCCTGCCACTGATGAATGCAAGGTACATGTTTCTAGATCCACTTCCTAGATAGGGAGTGGGCATCGATAGGAAGGAATTTGTCGAAGGAGGAACTTAATGTATACCCCATCAATTGACACAAAAAAATCATGGAGAGATGTGATAAAGATGTAGAAGAGAACCAAGTACAACAAACCGAAATAGGGATGATCGACACACAAGGTCAACATGACTGTAGAATGGATGACTCAGGTAGACATTCCCTTGAACATATAGCATGACAAATGTGTGAATAGGTAGAAAAGACTCAAGAACACTAGATAGGCTGTAGTGCTCCGACACATGAGGCATCAAGGCACCCTCCATAGTGATTGGAAGAGTAACCAATCAGAGAAGTACTATGGCTCAGGGAAATGGTATGGTTCTGAAGCAAGGCTATAACTCAACTATAAGACAAAGATGAAAACAGGTGCCATGTTCAAGGGTGGCATACAACATGCTACCACTTGTATGAGATAGACAATAAATTTATTCCCCCCTTCTCTTTTTGAATTACCTTTTTCATTTTTTAACGAGCTCGAACAAGAGATAGAAGTATGCTCAATAGTATCTTCTTTGTAAATTTTTAATGATCCCAAAGAAGTAAATTCGCATCTTTCTTCATTTTTTAACGAGCTTGATCAAAATATAGAATAATGCTCGATAAGATACTATACCGTGGATTTTTTTTTCCGAGCTCGGGGTAGTTAATGCTTGCCGGTGTTTTCATATATAGAGAGTTTGAAAAACATAAAGAAGACTCTAAGGTGGGATTTTTCGTATATTTACTCCCCATCGTAAAAAAAACATAAAATGATATGATGAAGAGTTCTTCTATCCAAAGTGGACTAGAGTATTATGTTAGAAAAACAAGATCATAGAGCAATAAAAATAAACAAGATGCAAATATAAATCACATAAAAAACATTACAAGAGAGACACCAATATACATGGTTCACCCAATTTGGGCTACGTCCATGGAGAAATTGCCAATCCTTATTATTATACCATCCAAAAAATGAAGGGATACAACTTGTAGCACATCCGCTGCAACTTCCTCTTCACTCTCATAGTCTCTCTTACACAATCATATTGATCTTTACAATACTACAATACATTACACAACCATATTACAATGTCTTCCTTTTAAAGGGGAATTACCATGGTAAAATACTACGAGCTACCCAATACCATGGGCCCGTAAATTGTTGGCCAACAAACAACCCAAAAAATTTCTTTTGGGGGATTCGCACTAGAACCCCTGTCGAGGGAACATTGGTGCCTTGACACCCATGGGGGGGCGATGCCCCCCCATTGGGATGAGTGTACAATCCACCTGCACAACATATAAAAATGGGGTACAAACATGGCTAAAACAACAACATCTATGAATCAGGAAGATTAGGCTCCACAACCAACATATTCATTTTTAGTAATTAATCCATGCGGCCCAAAAAAGGGGTAAATGTATAACGGATCGATGCTCTTTCAAAAACCTATTAATGACTGTGAAAGAAATAAGCCTACTCGGCAATATTTTCAATTTTAAGGAGTCATAAAATAGCTTGAAGAGGACTCCATATGCACCTTTTATGTGGAAGTTTAACGATTCTCGAAAAGTAAACTGGAGACCTCCTTTCCGTTTTTAATGAGCTCGAAGGAGAGATGGAAGAATGCTCGTAAGGGTACCTTATCCATGAATTTTCAATGATCCTAGACAAGTGAACTCGTATACATCTTTATGTTTTAAGTACCTCCAAGAAGAGAGAAAAATGCTCCATAAGAATCCCACAAGGGTCACCATCATAATAGACTAATGCATATGCCCCTTGATGTAACACACGTTTTACTTTGTAGGGATGATGCCATAAGGGTTGGGTAGTTGCAATGGGGGTGTGCATAAAGTTTCTCACTTTTTCCTGATCAGGAAGAAGGGATGCACTATGTTACTCCTCCTCCCAAGGATTTTCATGAGTAGAAATGACTTCCAAAAGGGCCTCATCCAAAGGTAAGAGATAATAAGAAAAGTCATGCGAAATTGGTGAAGAATAGTCCCATGTGGGTAAGGGATTAGGATTGACAACTAGGTGAGGATGAGGATTATGACCAAAATAAACAAGTGGGTGTGGATATAAATCAACATCAAGATCAACAACTGGGTGAGGATCAGAATATTGGAGAATTTTCTCCATATTTTCTGAATTTGGAAGGAAAGAGGCATGATGATGCATATCCTCCCAAGGCTTGTCACATGAATCCATGACTTCCATGATTGCTTCATTAGATGGTAAAAAATCCATTAGAAATTCATGTGAAGGAGATGGGGAAGTGGCAGAACAAGGCACAACATAAGGATTGAGATCAACAATTCGGTGATGATCACGATGTGGGTCAATGGGATTGGACTAAATAATTTGGTAAGCAGTTTCATCCATTGACATTGGCATCGAATCTCCTGACGAATATTCTTCTGTAACATTTGGTATAACTCAAGGATCAAACAAACCAAGGGAATCGTTAAAAATGGAAGATATTATACAAATGGGAGATTCTTTTTTTGAGGGGTTAGGTGTTGGAAAAGGGAAAATACCCATCAATGAGGAATCTTTAAACAAACCAACACCCACACTATCATAAGTCTTCATGGAATCACCTACGAAGGGAACGTTACCACTAGGAGTGAGTCATAAGTCAGGGGTGCAGTAAACAAGTTGATCTATAGTGATGATATTCCCTTGGTGGGGGAAGCAAAGAATTTGAAAGGCTAATGAGACTACCGCCTACAAGGCATAAAACCAACTACACCCCAGCAACAAATTATAATCAAGAGGCGCATCAACAACTTCAACATATACTATGGCAGTTTTGTCCCCTAACTCAATAGGAAATTCCGGAATGATTCCATGTGGTGTAAAAGTACAACCATCGAAGGATTTCAAAGAGGTAGAGGATTGGGAAATCTCAAGAGAGCCTATTGCACGCTAGCATGAAATGGACATAACACAAGTTGAGGCTCCTTCATTAATAACAATATGGAAGATATTTTTCCCATGTATGACTACTTGTATCTAAAAATAAATTTGGTGGGAGGGCCTTGGTTGGCTATGTTCCATGTCAAAAACAACCAAACTAGATTCCATGGGGTCAACCCCCTTAATGCTCGACAACAGTTATTTTAGTTACGCAAGACAACTTTGCAACACTTCGAGAGAAAACATGGCACAAGGGGCTTGAGCTAAATATTCAACAATATTGTAATGCTGAGCATCTCGCGCATTGAAATTATGTGTTGCTTGAAAAAGTACCCCCTTAGGAGGGTGAATGACTATGTCAAGAGTAGGCTTCTCTATTTGAATAGGGCCATTTAGTTGGGATGGAGAATCTGAGTCCTTTTTAGGAGAACCGGTCTTAGGTTTCTCATAAGTATGGTTCCAAGTTGTAAGAGAAATTGTTTCCTTTAATAAAAACACATTTGACGGTCCATCCCCTTGGGGAGGATGACCTCCATTTCTCCCTTGCAAAGGTGGATGATTTGCAACAACCATTTTTTCAGTGTTGCAATTGAGGGAAAGGATGAGTTAACATGGTAGGAGGTGGGGTTGAGTCTTTGTGAGAAATGAACTCATTGAATTCTTTTAATCCTGGACATAGATGAGTCATATGATCGTCCTCATAAAATTTTCACGAGAATTTTTCATTTCCTTTCCTTTTTGATACCCCCATTATTAGGGGGTGGTGCTTGCTATGTTCCAAACTCGATCCATTGGAATGATTTTTGGCCTTGTTTTTCTTCTTTTTACCTCCATACTGTTGAGATTTATGTGGTTGTGATTGTACCGTGTTCACCTCGGAGGTTTGAGTTGTAACATTGGATGGTTTGGTAGTAGACATAGTTCAAGCGAGTGGACTAGCAATGGAAAGTTGATTAAGTTTCCCACTTAACTGGTTCACTGAAACAATAGATATGGAACCAAAAACACGATTGACATGTAGTCTAGGTGTGGGTCTAGCAGGATCAATTGATAGTGGAGGAGCATGTGGGATAATGTCGTATAAATTTCCCGATTGTGAATATATCAAATCCAAATGTTGGGCACGACGTATAGCATTATCCTTAGTTACTTCCTCAACCATGGAAACATCACAAGAAATGGGAGGTAAAAGTGACTTTGTAAACCAATAAGCTAATAACTGATCAGGAATGGTGGCTTTTACAAGCCTCCCCTTCGTCTCCATTCATGAATATGGTCAGAAATATGGGTGTCAGTGTTTTGATGCAAATATGTCCAAAGATACGTTCTGGTTTCATAGCGGATAGGTAATTGGAAGTTGGTTAAGAAATCGATCTCTAGTGCATTGAAGCTAGAATAGGAGGCGGTTGGAAATTCAATGTACGACTTGGATACACTCCTGATTAGGGTCCAAGGGAAAAGACATAATTTCACACTGCCATCCAACATAGAGTTGGAGACACACCACAAATGATAGGTGGTAACATGAGTGGATAGGTATTCCCACATTTTACCTTCAAATTTAGGTATATTTGCAGGGATCTTATGTGGTATTGCTGGCCATAAGGGGTTGTGCAAAATGAGGTCATTGGTTAACCTTGACAAATCCAATAAATCCAAGGTATCTAGAAAGGGAAGTTGTGTGTTGGCGAATGGATTCTGTGTCAAAGGTAATTGGGAATTGAGACCCATTGGACCGTAAGGTCCCCCCATATATTGGCTTCCAAAAGCGTATGAACTTGGGAAAGCATGAATTCCCCTAGGAAATTGATTTTGCCCATAAGAAGGATTTCCCCCAGTAAATTGATTACCCTGATAAGGTTGATTTCCCCCATTGAGGGGTTTGTTCCCATAAATACCCCAAGGAAAATGACTACCACTAGGATATGGAACTCCTCCAACATAGGTGTTTCCCCTAGGAAAAGGGATTCTACTAGGAGCATTAGTGCCCTTAGTGGATGGGAAACTACCAGAAACATTACCACTTGTTTGGAAGGGTAAACTACCAGACATAGGTGCGTTCCAGGAAAGGGAGTATTACTAGGAAAATTTGACCCTCCTATGGGTTGAGTGCTTCTAAATGTTTGACGCCCTTGAGAGGGAGGTGGGTTTTTTCCCCCATAGATGAATTAGACCCAAAAGGAAATCCAACATTTGGAATAATAGGGCTTCGTGTAGACATGCCAACGATGGCTTGGGAACTACCGCCAATATTAAATGTAAGAGTAGCCCCCCCCCAAAAAAAAGGTAAAATTTGGGGAGAATTGTGGTGATGGCCCACTGGATGATGGAGTATTGGACTGACCAATGGGTGAAACAATAGGTATGGTTGATGTTCCCCAAAGGGAAAAGTAGATGTCTTGGGTGTAGTAGATGGAGCATTTACCCCACTAGTAGATGGTTGTGTAGAATTAACTGAAGTTCCTCCTTGACTACCAAGGGAAGATGGGATGGGTTGTTCCATAGTTGAAGATAATGTGGTCCTAGAAATCATATGACTGAATAGTGAAAAGGGTTCACCAGGTAAAGGTTAGAATTTCTCAAGTATAGGGATGGAAGGATTGGTCAAAGGTGGGTTAAAGTATGGAACAACACCATCGTACACAACTTCAATGTAAAAATGGGTGGTATGAACCGAATCACTTTCAGAATTTACGGTGTCTATTACCTCTTTTGGATAGGTGACTCGCCTTCAAATAGATGGAGGTTCCTCCTCGACATGAGAGATAGGCCCCTAATACATCAATATTGACGAATCAGTAGATTGTCCTTGGTGAATAATTGAAATGTACAAAACAAAATAACAACCCTAACGCCAAATACAAGAGAACACAAAACATACCCCTAGCAAAATCTAGGCTATCAACAGGAAAACCAATTGGCTCAAAGGACTGTTCCGAGGGTGGGTCTCAATCCACCATTGAAGAGGCAAGAAAAAGTTACGATAACCCATCGTACTCCCTTGAATCCAAGGTCCAAGTGCCCGTGGAGCACCCCCTAAGGTAGAGAAAACAGATGATATATCATCTATCTCAGGTACCACAAACACTTCCCACTTGCAGTCACCTATGTAGATACCTAGGAAAAACAACTAAGGCTACCACTTCAGGAAGGAAAACCGGATGGAATAGTCATAAGTCAAGTTCAAATGTGTGGGAAGGGAATGTACGACATATGTCGATTACCCGAATCTTGGCCAGGAGGTGTCACCCCGAGGACTGCCAACTGACCAATCCCTAATACACGTAAGAACCTACTAAGTACACCAAGAGGGGATATCTCTCAAATGCACCTAGCTTGATCTCGTGCTTGACTCATGTGTTAAACGAGCTTTTCCGACAAGCGTCTCTTGTTACTAATGGATTTTTGCTCTTTAGTGACTCTAGTTGCTTTATATGGCCATGGAGAGTATCCTCTCCAATATTATTCCAAGGCCCTACACCCTAAGCTAATGTTGGCTTGCTAGACCAAAAAGAAAAATGTCTAATATATTTTAACTAAGCACTTTCTTTTATGGTTGTTGATTACTCAAGAAGGTATATGGAATGAGACTTAGTGATGTGAAAAACTCTAGACCCAAATGATAACAAAGATGCAAGAATGACATTGCACTTCTTTTCCATTCGATGAACTTCTATATATGGGGGGGGAATATTTATTTTCCTTTTCAATCAACCCAAAAAATATCCCAACAAGAATATGCAGACACTCCAAAAGCAAATATGATCACAAACAATCCTCTTATACATTCAAACCGAAAGCAAGCACACTAAATCAAAGACACCACTTGAAAACAAGTAGTATGAAAGGCCCCAATAGCATCTAAAGATCAATAGAAGGATAAAAAAATTCAAGTCAGATCACTATTCCGTGATTTAAGGTAATGCAAACCGATGGAAAAAGAGAAAAAAAACAAGATTTTATTTTTTATTTTTTTTGCAAATATTTGGAGGAGGAAAAACAGGGCTATGCCACTTAGATCAAATTCTGTATAATTCTATGCAGAATTTCCTAAATCTAATTGCATATTTGGATTCCCCTTTCAAAGACACCCAAGTAAAAAAAAATCCTCCCAAACGGAGTCTAGGAGAGGGAGATATGGGCATTTCAAATATGGGTATTTGGGTCACAATTACGACAATTTTTAGAATGACATATCGTTTGAGTGAGAAATCCGATTGAGGAAAGGTCAGTGTTGTTGGAAAGATAATTTTCCAAGATTTACAGTGGTATACTATATGATATAATTCAACTAAAAATTCAGTGCTCAATCAAGAATAGAAACAAGCAAGGGTTTATGAAATCAAAACTAGGAAAGAATACAAACTCTTCCCCAACGGAGTTTCTAGTTCTGATGTGGATAATTCTCTCTTGCGGAAAAGTGATACCTCCATTGGATATTTTCTCTTGATCCAAGATAGCTATGAGGGTAGACCAATGCACTTTCAATCCATAGATCCAATATTCTATCTCCCATATTTAATCATTCATTCACATGCACATTATGAGAAGAAGAGGAAGAAGGGGGGCATACCTTGGCTTATGAAGAGTCCTTTGGTGCAAATCCAATCTAGCTGCTGCATATCTAATAGACTTTACTCCAACTCCATCAACTAGTTCCTACACACAAAGAAGAAACCAAATACCTTTCCTCAAAACCTTCTAACATATGGAATATGGCATGTAAATGAACATAAAATCATAGATCTAAGCAATATACAATCATATCTAATCCGATCTACTCAAGCAAGATTAGATATACTATAGAACATCAATTAAATGAATAGATCTAAACAAGATACTATTTATAACAACATGATGCAGATAGGGGAAGAAAGATACATGTCCAAGCTCCGTAATCCAAGCCTTCCTTGACTCAACCAAGATGTTCACAATGGATATAGGATGCACAAGAATCATAATAGCACGACCATACTAGGAAAAGAGTCTCTCTACGATTTTGGCAGAGTAAGGGTACTCTCAATTTTCCCTCCCTTTCTCCCTTGAAATTCCTCCATTATATATATGAATGGAGGAAGATAATGAAATGAATATAGACTCCTAGGTCCTCTCACATTTAGATATGATTAAGAGTTCCTAGATTAACACATGTGGATCCAACTCATTTTTCAAATTTCCTCAACAAATAAGGAAAAAATGAGGCTTCTAGAGGCTATCATTCCCCATAACGGAATAATAAGTGACTTTATCCTTGTCTATAGTGGTTTAAGGAGTGACATGGCTCATTTTTATTAGGAAAATCAATTTCAAGGGTTAGAAAGGTAGTGTTTGGCCATCATAAATAAGATATGTCCCCTCTAAGCTCTAAGGATTGCAAATAAAGATATAACAAATGGATTCATAAAGAGGAAGAATCAGACTTTGGTGGAAATGGCTTGGTGGCTACTGTAGACCAACAATCTTTTGACTAGATTTTGGGTAGAAGCTATTTACTATTCAAACTATATCCTAAACCTTGTTCTAACTAGAGCTGTTAGCGACATGACTCCAATTGAGAAGTGGGATGGAAGAAAAAACTTTGTTTGACACCTCAGAACCTTTGGATGTGTTTCTTGGGTGCATATCAGTGATAAATGCAGGAAGAAATTGGATGTAAAGAGTCATGCTTGCATCATGATATGTTATTCTGATGAATCAAAATCCTATCGATTGTTTGATGAGAAGATTTCAAATAATAAGTTGTTGAATTCCTCTTTTGGTCTATTGCACAATGATCCTTTTGATATTATTGAGGAATTTGGCTCGATTATACCCTTATTTGGATTTCTGATCGGACTGATGAATTCTACTCCTGAGTCAACTAGTAGTTGGTTTACCTTGACTAAGAATGTTGATACACCGACTCCTTCAACTGATACTCACCTACTTGAATCACCTCTGACTTGTCTACCTCGGTGGGTTTCTAAAACAATTGAACCTGCTACACTTGATGCTAGCTATGCTAGTATTGGTCAACAGACCCGTAGTAAAAAACAACATGGCAGTGTTGCACTGATGGAACGTGTTATTGAAACTTGTGATCATGACACATATGTTGATGCTTAGCGAGTACCTAAATGGGAAAATGCTATGGATGCTGAAATTGATTCTTTGAAGAAGAATCAGAGTTGGAAACTTGTTCCTCGACCACAAGGAAAGACTATTGTGAAGAGTGGATGGGTTTATAAGACCAAGTTTACTTTCGATGGTATTGTTGAAAATCACAAGGCTTGTTTGGTAGCCAAGGGATTCTCTTGGCAAGAAGGCATTGACTAACTGAAACCTTTTCCCTTGTTGCAAAGATCAAATATGTTCAATTGATTCTTTCCCTCCCTACTTGTTTTGGATGGGAACTTCATCAAATGGATGTTAAAAGTGCCTTTCTTCGTATGGAGAGTTGTCTAAAGAAATTCATATGGAACAACCTCTTGGTTTTGTGACATATTATGGTCTTGTTTGTCGACTCAGGAAGTTGTTGTATGGTTTGAAATAAGTACCTCATGCTTGGTATGGGAAGATTGATTGTTTTTTTTCAATCTTGGCTTCAAATGTTGTGAATTTGATCACAGTAGTTATGTATTACATGTTCATAGTGATACTTTGATTGTGGCATTGTGTTGATTATTTAGTCATAACTGGAAATGTCACTTTTGATTGTGGGTTTGAAGGAATAACTTGCAGATACCTTTGAAATGATTGATCTTGGTCTATTGCATTTCTTTCTGGGCATTCAAATTTTGCAAATGGATGTTGGTATCTTCCTTTCTCAACCTAAATATGCTTTGGATATTTTGAAACGATTCAAAATGGACGCTTGTAAGTCTTGTGCTACACCTTCTTAGTCGGGCGTAAAATTATTAAAGGACTCTGACTCTCGGTGAGTCGACACCACTCTTTATAGACAGTTGGTTGGTATCCTGATTTACTTAACTCACAATCGACTTGATCTCTCTTTTGTTGTTAGTGTGGTTTCCCAGTCCATGCAAGATCCTCGAGAGAGTCACTGTAAAGATGAAAAGAGAATTGTTCGCTATATTAAAGGAACTTATTAGTCTGGTATTAAGTATTGTTGCAGTACATAACCAATGGTTGGGTTTATTGATTCCGACTGGGGAGGTGACATTAAAAAACGAAAGTCCGCTTCTGGCTATGTCTGAGTTCTTGACCCTTGGTCTAGTCATGTAAAAGCATAAAGTAGTCTCTCTTTCGACTACAGAAGTAGAATATCGTGGAGTTTTCAATACAGGTACTAATGCAGTTTGGATCCGTCAACTTTTAGAAGAGATTGGATTTCTTGTTCAAGTCTCAACTGTTATTTATTGTGACAATTAGAGTACAATATAGGTTGTTGATAATCCCATTACTCACAACAAAATGAAGCATGTTGTACTTCATGTTCACTATTATTATGAGATAGTTGGTACATGACAATGTTGTCTCACATGTTTATTAGAGGACATATGATCAGATTGTTGATATCTTTACAAAGCCTTTACTAGAAGCTAAGTTTCTGAAAGTTCGGTCCATGCTTGGGCTTCAGGAAGCTGAAATTATGGGGAGGGTGGTATTCAGAGAACGTAATTTCACCTCCTGAATTTCCAGAGCATTGTGCTAATGGGGGGGTGTTGGAACCTAAGGTTATGCAAGTTCATCACACCTTTGGATATTTTGGAGACATCTAGTTGAAGGACATTGTTCGACTAGAGGCTCAACTAAGTGGTCGACTAAACTATCGACTAAATGGTTGACGAGGCTATGGTCCACTCGAATAGAACAACTGACTAAACTATGGGATGTTGCAAATTTCATGGAAATAGTTAGAACCAACTACCCCTATTTGTGGACAAGATCCTCCTCACTTCAAGGGATTTTGTTAGATTTGGAGACTATAAAAGAACGACCCTATGGGGTGTGTTCATATGCTTGATGTGTTCGAATCATGTATTAATAATGCATTGTGATGTTCTGATCACAATGCACTATGCTTAAGTGCAACAATAGTTTCTTTAGACACCACCTCTCTTCTTATAAAACAATTCCCTTATGTTATTTTCTTTTATGTTCTATGGTTCATATGAAGAGTTTCCCCATCACATCTTTATAAAGGAATCTATTGTATTCATTGTGTGTAGTGTCAGAGATATTGTTGAAACTGTGAGGTCTTTTCAAGTTAGAATTAAAGAGAATAAGGTGGTTATTAGTCATAATCATGTTAAGTCATATGTGTTGGCATAACACTGTAATAAGACTACGCATATGATATGTATTGAATATATAAGAATATTAGCAAAGCTTGATCATTCTTTGAAAAGAAAGTTAGGGAGGCTATGAAGATAGTAAAGGAGGACAATTGTATCAATAAGGATTATGATTTTAGGTTGAGCAAAGATTGGCTACATATTCTTAAGAAGCAAGGAAGGTTCCCCTCTTTTTTTTTGTAAGCAGCATAAGGAAATATATTATAGTACAAAAAAAGGTACATTCACATGAGAATCTGTAGATTCATGAGCTTTCAGAAGCTTCTCATGGAGTATAAAAAGAAAGTAGGAGCATCCATAGTATTGCCCATAAGTGGGATGAGCAGTATTGACATAATTACAGCTGACCATTAAAAACATAGACTGAACTAGACTAAAAGGAAAAACTAGAGTCTGATAGTAGACCATTGATCTAAAACAGTGGAAGATAGATAACGCTAACCGCAAAAAAATAGGAGCTAGGCTCACACAGAGCAGTTCTATGTGCTAGCTTCTGCATTCTGAGAACTAGGATTTCTTCAATTATTGGACAACTGCCAAAGAAGTCCTCTTCCCAATTCCGGAGTGGGAGTTTGATGGGTTGTGGATCAATTTTGCGATGTATGGTTGTGTCATGCTCAGCCTTCCTGAGCCGTTTGTAGTGTAAGGTGTCAATTGTCGAGGGCATTGGGAAGGAAGTCCCAAGGGGAGAGGCCCCCCTGAACCACCATTGCAGCAGGAGAACTCAGTCCTGAGGAGGAGCCTAGAACTGGAGTAGCGCCTTCCGCAGCAGCAACGTTGAGGGAGTCAGGCAGGGAGCTGTCTGGAGCATGGATTTTAGTGGCAGTAGCAGCACCCTTAGCATGGACATTAGGTTTGCCAGCCAAACCTTCAGAATGAGCAGCGAGACCAAAATCATGGGGAGGAGTAGAATGGTGAAACAGAGAGTACCTTCGACCTACCAAATTGGCTTCGAGGGAAGCCATCATTCGATCCAAATGGGCCATGTGTGCCCTGGTGTCCATAATCGCCACCTTGGCCAAGTTCTAGTTTGTTAGCATTTCCTCTACCAAAGTTCCCAACATATTTTTCATTAACCAGTAATAGTTTACTTGGTTTCCCTGGTTTCCAAATGACATAATTTCGGCAACACTACGAGATTGCCAATCGTCCACTAGCCTGCGGACAGGGACGGATATGATTGTCTTCATAGTTGCTATTGGCCATCTTTTCCTTCTCAACATAAGTGGCAGCTTTTCCAACACTGTGACCGGAACCTCACTTGGAATTGCCTCACGTTTGGGTCATGGAACTGTCAACAAGTTCACTGGAGAACGGAGAAGGGGTAGAGCTCTCAGCAGAGGGAGCAGGAAGAGGAT
This sequence comes from Larix kaempferi, assembly GCA_027924585.1. Classification (NCBI taxonomy): domain Eukaryota; kingdom Viridiplantae; phylum Streptophyta; class Pinopsida; order Pinales; family Pinaceae; genus Larix; species Larix kaempferi. The sequence continues at coordinate 7,002,252 of BSBM01000288.1, forward strand.
GATAGAGGCGAGTAATGACAGCCGAGGCATGTAGAGGGAGCCTCATATCAAGAGTTACAAGGCGGGAGCTTCCAGATCCCACACGGGACAGATTAATGGCGCATCTAAACCAATTAAGGGAATGTGACAAGGTGAGCCGAGTCGGAATGAATGCAAGTAGTGGAGCCATGGGGGTAGTGAAATTCAACGCGTGCAAGGAGGCCAGATGGGCTGGGTCAGGACACAACGTTAATGAGGAGGGCTGGAGAACAACGTCAGTGGAGGGAGGTCGCCATGTGTGAGAGCCACGCTATCAGGAGGGCAGGTGGCACCCCTATCCTTGGTAGTGTCATTTCGAGCACCTACATCCAGGGAAGGAAGGTTCCCCTCTTGAGTTTATTCCTCTTTGGTTTATTATTTACTATTTTTTGTCTTCTAATTTTCGACTTATAGTCTTGACTTTTCTATTGCTCAACTTTGTCTCAATTCCCCCTTTCTTTTAAGTATTTAGTTCATTTGATGTTTTTTTTAAGCTCCCTTATATATATTTTATATTTTTTTAATTTCTTTTTTCGTATTTTTCCTCACTTATATATATATTGAGAGAGAGATTATTGCTCATATCAATTATTTTATTTGCCTTTTTTCTTCCTCTTCTTTGTTTTATGTTTTTATATTATTAATTATATTTATAATCATTGTTTTCATTATTTTCTTGAATATCATTTCATTCCTTATTGATCTTTAATATTTTTTAATAATTTTCTGAGTGAGATTTATTACTTGTATTCTTGGTATATGGTTCCCTCCCTTCATATGAAGCGATAAGGGACTTTGTGTAATCCCTTGGCAAAAGTTTCAGATGGGAAACCATCTAGAGGGAAGAAGAGAAACATGAGGTCGTAGACAATTACTTGTATCTACAACTAGAGATTGGGCCTAGGGAAGAAACCCCATCAATGTTGGTTGTGTTGTTGTCTCAATCCAAGGTCGTTGGACTCTATAAACTCCCCGCCACCTTACATGTGTCTAGCTCTAATTATGAGTTCATATTCGAGGGTGGCTAAAGGGAATCCATAAGAGAGTCAATGGAGTAAGCTTGTAGTGAAGTGGAACCATTCAACATATCCCCAACTACCATCATCATAGAAGAGGTTTGCAAGAGAAACATGGTCTAGACCTAACATATTATAGAATTGTGGAAGATGGACCTACTTTTACTCACTAAGATTAATTATGATGTCAACCAAGGAAATGAGAAGTGGGTTTAATAGGGATGACTACATAAAGGACCTACAAATCTATAAATTGCATTTTAAGGAGGAAGTGGAGAAGATAGCAGAAATAAAAGAGGCGGCGCATACATAAGTGGAGTTGGTCGTAAAGTGAAGGTGATTGGAATAAGCAAGTAGAGGAGCCAACTACAACGCTAGAATGAACAAAGAAATAAGCCAAATATGGGGAAGGGAGGTGGAGTAGGCCATAAAGTGAAGGTCATTGGAATAAGCAAGTAGAGGAGTCAACTACAATGCTAGAATGAACAAAGAAATAAGCCAAAGATGGGGAAGGGAGGGAATGCGGGGGGAAAGCTTGCCACTCATTTGAGAGGCAAGATGTAGAAGGCAGGGGAGGAGAGGGGGCTCTCCCCACCTAACACTCTTTTAAGTTGGAAGAAGTAGGTGTGGGGAGGGAGGGAGGGAGCGGGGGAAGGAGTGGGAGAAAGGGGCTTACAAGAGCTAGGTGGGGGACGGAGGTATAGAAAGAGTGGGAGAAAGGGGGTGGGAGGGAGTTTCCGAGAATCGTTTCTTCTTATTTTTAAATTTTTAATATTTTTAAAAGTTGTTTATAGCTTTTTTAAGGTGTTTTTTGAGTTTGGAGTTTAGAGTAAATTAGAAATTGCAATTATTTTTAACCATTTTTGGGAATCCAATCTCTTAAAATTACTAAGCTTGCAAAGATCAATTTCACAAATTCTAGTTTGATCGATTATAGCTATTAAAGCTAGATGCCAAATGAATTCTTCCCAAAAATTATATAAAAAAAAAGCACTTTCAATTTTCCTTATCCCCACTTTATGATGCCATTTGAGTGCCACATATTTATTAACTATCAGTTTTATTGAGATTCTATATTTGGTTGTCCCCATAGAGCTGTATAGCTGTTGAAATTCTTGAGCATTTCATTTTCACTGGATTTGCATTTCTTTCCAATATGGGTTTGCTTTTGGACATTGTTTCTCGCATTAAATTTAAATATTTTAAGAAAGTTAAAAAATATATTTCATTTCAAATCTTGAAATTTCCCAGCCCAATCCAGTAGATACCAATAAATTAATAGTAATTATTTTCAAGGAAATAAGTGTCCAAACTCTGAACAAAAAACAAAAGATGTCACTTTCACTCACTGGCAACCTCTCTCACAGTTCATTGCATCAAGTTTGTTCTTGTCTATCATCCCGTTCAACCGGTAACCTGTACGGCCAACTCCGGTAGAGCCGTCGCGCAAATTAAAGCAAACCAAACACTCCGTTGACGTCCGCCAACTAGCCGCGTGGTGACACGTGTCATAATGCTGTCTTATGCGACCACTCTGAGAAATAAAGAAAACATTAAAGGTTAAATTGAAAGTCCTGAAATTCTCCCCTTGCTTTATATATTGAACCGATGGGATATAAAGTTGAACGAACGATTCGATAACCAAGAAAAGGTGGGGTCGATATTGTGCATCATTAAAGCGAGCGACTGTTTCAAATTTATTTAGGTTAGGAGAGTGAATAGCTATATGGGATATATACAGTGTACATCGCTTTATAATAGAATATTGTAAATAAATTATTATAATTAAAATTAGTGATGTGATGACAAGATCTAAATCATATAATTTTGACAAAGTTTATAAAGTGTAGAGTGTATATCGTTTTATAATTACGTTGTAGGTGTTCACCAAGGAGAAGCATTATTTCCACATCAGCAAGATTCCTCGCTCATGGAGCAAATGGAATTTTGCCATGTGGATGGCAATGCTTCTCCGCAACCTGCCTTCTGCGACGTGATGTTGTCTCGTTGAATGAACAATTTCGCTCTTTATTTTCAACTTTATCGTGTCGCAGCTCGCCAGCGACCAAGCAGTTTGCAATTTCTCTTTTAGTTTTTTTTGCCTTGCACGGAGACCGCCGACCGCCGACCTGCGACACAGTCAGGCACAAATCGTTTTGTTTTTCCATCTCGCCAGCGACCGCCGGCCAACGTGATTACTCGATTGGTCCTTTGTTTATATGATTTTTGCAGTATTGGTTGTTGATATGATGCATGGTTCTAAGCCCCAGGAGATCGAGTCTATGAGTCTTCTGAAAACGCAGCACACACACCTTTTTGCAGTTGTTTTAAATAAGGGATAAGAAAATAATACTAAACGTGATCCCAAATCTGTTCACAGATAGTTTATCCTTTGTAAAAGTCATATGTCGAAAGAGGAAGATCGACGGTGCAGCGTTGAGAAGCTAGATCGACGGTCCACATTGACACCTGCATTGCCAAAGAGATGGAGAGATAAGTAATAAAGCCGGTGCGGAATACAAACCACCATCACACGTGTCCATTCTTGATACGTCCGCATATGAAAAATTTGTATTGCAAACCGCTCAAAGGGTAATGCGGAACCACTCTTTACACGTGCGAAAAGACCATTTCCAAAAGTTATTTATTATTTATTAGGTTAAATAATGCATTGTTTTTGTTATTTGCGCCTGAATTCTTTTGTAACCTCTACCCTATCTTAAATTCCAGAATTTTACAGTTAAGCTATTCCATTGATTTCTGTCTTTGATTGGTCTACGCGCAATGCTTCTCCGCGACTTGCCTTCTGCGACGCGATGTTGTCTTGTTGAATGAACAATTTCACCCTTTATTTTCAACTTTATCGTGTCGCAGCTCGCCAGCGACCAGTGCAAGCGGTTCGCAATTTGTCTTTTAGTTTTTTTTGCCTTGCACGGAGACCGCCGACCACCGACCCGCGACACAGTCAGGCGCAAATCGTTTTGTTTTTCCATCTCACCAGCGACCGCCGACCAACGTGATTACTCGATTGGTCCTTTGTTTATATGATATTTGCAGTATTGGTTGTTGATATGATGCATGGTTCTAAGCCCCAGGAGATCGAGTCTATGAGTCTTCTGAAAATGCAGCACACACACCTTTTTGCAGTTGTTTTAAACAAGGGATAAGAAAATAATACTAAACGTGATCCCAAATCTGTTCACAGATAGTTTAACCTTTGTAAAAGTCATATGTCGAAAGAGGAAGATCGACGGTGCAGCGTTAAGAAGCCAGATCGACAGTCTACATTGACACCCGCATTGCCAAAGAGCTGGAGAGATAAGTAATAAAGCCGGTGCGGAATACAAACCACCATCACACGTGTCCATTCTTGATACATCCGCATATGGAAAAGTGGTATTGCAAACTGCTTAAAGATCAATGCGGAACCACCCTTTGCACGTGCGAAAAGACCATTTCCAAAAGTTATTTATTATTTATTAGGTTAAATAATACATTGTTTTTGTTATTTGCGCCTGAATTCTTTTGTAACCTCTACCCTGTCTTAAATTCCAAAATTTTATAGTTAAGCTATTCCATTGATTTCTGTCTTTGACTGGTCTACGCACAATGCTTCTCCGCGACTTGCCTTCTGTGATGCGATGCTGTCTCGTTGAATGAACAATTTCGCCCTTTATTTTCAACTTTATCGTGTCGCAGCTCGCCAGCGACCAGTGCAAGTGGTTCGCAATTTGTCTTTTAGTTTTTTTTGCCTTGCACGGAGACCGCCGACCTCCGACCCGCGACACAGTCAGGCGCAAATTGTTTTGTTTTTCCATCTCGCCAGTGACTGCCGACCAACGTGATTACTCGATTGGCCCTTTGTTTTCAACTTTGTCATGTCACAGGTCGCCAGCGACCATTGCAAGCGGTTCGCATATTCTGTTTTAGTTTTTTTAGGCCTTGCATGGCGACCGCCGACCAGTGAGACAGTGATTCATATTTTCATCAATCTCATACCTTAATCTGAGGAACAGTAAAGCGCATTCCTGGTCTCTCAGCTAAACCAGTCAGATCATGATCCATGTATTCAAATACAATGTATCCCTGAATTTATTCTATTAGTATCTCCTATGTTGCTCCAATGGCATTTATATCGACTATGGATTCATTTATTTCAACAATTTACGGATTAAAACAAACTGATGCAACTCTGCATGAACAAATATTATGAGATATAGATTTTTTTTTCTACAGTTGAGCATTCAATTATGGATTGGACATGGAACAACTTTCCATCGGGTTTGCCACGGCAAAATTTATTTCTTTGGGTCTACTCGATTACGAATTTATGAATCTTGATTCAATAGTACTCATTTCTGCCTATGAATGTATTTGTGAATTTGATGGATTGGACCTTTTGCACATTCTATCTTCTGCAGATATGAGAACATATTTCAATGCAACAATGGTTAAATGTGCTCAGACACCAATGCACCGCCTTTAGCTACAATCGTTTATAAATTTGGATGGATAAAACTTATGTGATTGTATTCTTGTTTGTTGTTGTTATCGTGTCTCGGTTTTTTCTTCAGCTCAATGACCCTCTTCAAGAGATCAAGTTTCTTGTTTTCTATTGAAAATCAAGGTTCTTTACTGAAACCAAAGTTATATTTATTGTTATAATAACTCATATTTCTTGTTTAGTGTCTCAACTACGATTTATTTACTCGTTTTACTTGTATGTTAAACCTTTAAAGTTACAATTTAATCATACATCTTATTTATTTACTACTTTAAGATGGAACAATGCTTCACTGACATTTGTGCTGCAACAGATATTTTCTCCTAGATAAAATGCCCATTCCAAAAAAAGAAAATTTTTTTTTTTACTCACAATTGTGTTTTTCCCTCCTCTGAACTAATTTTCTCTAGTCTAAGATGTTTTTCCCTTTTCACAATTGTGTTTTAATTTGTCTATGTTCCTATTCTGCTTTTTTGCTGCAACAGGTTTTGTCTCCTATTCTTAATGTATCTTTTATTGTCTAATGTATATTTTTGTCTATATATGCTTTATTGTATGCTTTCTAAGACCATACAATTTCTTCCTTTTGATTAAGCACGTCGTCAACAACTTTGTAAAGATATTGGTTTTAGCCCAGATACAGAAGCTCGTACTGGGAATAGCCTTGCGTTGTCGGAATTGTCTTTGAAGTAACTTGCACCTTTAAAATAATTTTCCCTACTCTGAGGGTTTTTCCCTTTTCACAATTGTGTTTTTCTTTGTCTATGTTCCTATTCTGCTTTTTGCTGCAACAGGTTTTGTCTCCTAAAGAAGTTATCCATTCCAGAAATTATTTCTTTAATTTTGTCAGAATTGTGTTCTTGTTTGCTATTGTTATTGTGTCTCAGTTTTTTGTTCATCTCAACCAAGCTCTTCAGGAGATAAAGCTTCTTGTTTTCTACTGAAAATCAATTGTGTTTTAATTTGTCTATGTTCTTTTTCTGCTTTTTTGCTGCAACAGGTTTTGTCTCTTATTCTTAATGTATCTTTTATTGTCTGATGTATATTTTTGTTTATATATGCTTTATTGTATGCTTTCTAAGACCATGCAATTTCTTCCTTTTGATTAACCAGGTCGTCAACAACTTTGTAAAGCAATTGGTTTTAGCCCAGATGCAGTACCTCGTACTGGGAATAGCCTTGCGTTGTCAGAATTATCTTTGAAGTAACTTGCACCTCTAAAGTAATTTTCCCTACTCTGAGGTGTTTTTCCCTTTTCACAATTGTGTTTTTCTTTGTTTATGTTCCTATTCTGCTTTTTGCTGCAACAGGTTTTTTATCCTATAGAAGTTATCCATTCCAGAAATTATTTCTTTAATTTTGTCAGAATTGTGTTCTTGTTTGCTATTGTTATTGTGTCTCAGTTTTTTGTTCATCTCAACCAAGCTCTTCAGGAGATAAAGCTTCTTGGTTTCTACTAAAAATCAAGGTTCTTTTATGAACCAAAGTTATATTTGTTGTTATAATAACTCATATTTTTTGTTTGGTGTCTGGACTGTGGTTTATTTACTTGTTTTATTTGTATGTTCAACGTTTAAAGTCATAATTTAATCATGCATGTCATTTATTTACTAGTTTCAAATGTTTTCTGTTGCAATAGATATTGTCTCCTAGATAAATTGTCTGCTCCAGGAAATAACTCTTTTCTTTACTAACAACTGAATTTTTCTCTGCTCTAAAGTAACCCTATACTTCCTGTTCACTCCCTCTTCAAATTCCTTGTTCATCCATGTTCTCAAATAACCTATACCTGCTATTCACCCTTACTCACAATTGTGTTTTTCCCTGCTCTGAAGTAACCTATACTTCTTGTTCACTCCCTGTTAAAATTAGTTGCTCTGTCTGTTCCTGTTCTGCTTTCTGTTGCAACATGTTTTGTCTCCCAAACAACTTGTCCATTTCACAAAATAATTCTTTTATTTTCTCACAATTGTGTTCATCCCTGTTCTGGAATAACCTATATCTGCTACTGCCTCTGATCCTTTACTGATTTTTGCTTGAAAACCATGTCCTCTCTTCTAAAATATTGCAAAATTTTAGACTTACTAAATAAATCGCTCCTTTGCTGTGGCTGGTATATATTCAGTTCTCTAAGTTTACCAATATAGATTCTTTCAATATAGTTCTTTTTCAGTAAATGATTCTATCATTTTCTTAGAATTCAGGTTTTTCCTGCTCTAAAATAAACTATACCTGTTGCTCACACCCTGCTGAAATTTCTTGTCTATTCTGGACTTTTGCTGGTATATATTTAGTTCTTAAAGATTTAAGCAAAGTAATAAAAACTTACCAAACCTTCATTACTTGGATACACAGTTATCGGTCTGCCCCAACATGAGCATGCATCACAGGTTTTTTACCAAATTGTTATTCAACATTTGATAAGTTTACCAATATAGATTGAAGAAAAATTCACATTTAAGAGAAGTAATCCAAAAATTAGCAAACCTTCATTACCTGCATACACAATTATGAGTATCCCCCAACATGAACATCCATTATAAGTACAATAGTTCCAATTTGACTGATCATCAGTACTTCTTATTGGATCATTTCTTCTCTTCTTATAAACAAAATATTGTTTACTTAAAAAGGGTTTAGCTCCATTTTCCTTGAAGTTCACTGAACTTGGGCATTCAATTTTTCCTTTTTTTTTCTATCATCATCTTAAAAATAAGGCTCAAAGGACTGAAAATCACCCCATAGAGTTTTACCAATATAGATTAAAGAAAAAATCACATTTAAAGGAAGTAATCCAAAAATTAGCAAACCTTCATTACCTGCATACACAATTATGAGTATCCCCCAACATGAGCATCCATTATAGGTACAATAGTTCCAATTTGACTGATCATTACTACTTCTTATTGTATTATTTATTTTCTTCTTATAAACAAAATATTGTTTGCTCAAAAGAGGTTTAGCTCCATTCTCCTTCAGGTTCACTGACCTTGGGCATTCAATTTTTCTTTTTTCTATCATCATCTTAAAAATAGGGCTCAAAGGACTGAAAATCACCCCATAGAGTTTTAGAAATAAATAGACATGCACAGAACTACTTCTTATCTTTCTACCAGAGTACCCTTTGTTTCATGGTAGATATGTTTAGCCGGTTTCTTTTTTCAAAATACTTGTTCTGAGTTCAGTTAAACTATGGTACTGTTATAACCAACCGTGATATCAATTTTTAAAGGAGTACTCCCCATAGGGAATATTCCCAACTTGAATCAGAATTAACAAAAAATTATTGTTCACATTCCACAAAGTTCATTGCTCTTAACTTGCTACCTAGAATCTAACAATGTAAGTTTAAAAAACAAATAAACAATCTCTGATGTTGTTTGCACATGTTTCCTTATTACTTTAATAGGCACGTTTGTTGCTAAAAGAAAACCAATTTGAAACCTTTCATTTGTTTATTCTTCTATGTTCTACATGTTCTTGTACATGTTTTATATTTACACTTAATATTAATTTCATCCATTTTCTAGGTTGCTTTTGCATTGCAACTATTTTCAATACAACATTATGGACACTCTATTGACCGAAAATGCAGTTTAACTTCTAATGAATGGTGCTATTGACCTATGCCCACTTGTACAAGTTGTTGCTCTCGATCAAGTAAGCTCTCTTAATTCAACAACTACTCGCTACAGAATCACTATCTCAGATGGAATTCATAGCCATGATACATTGATTCCAAGTAGCTACAATAACGCTGTGGAAAACCACCAACTCCAAGCAAGTTCAATCATCAAAATCATCAAGTGTACATGCAACACTATGCATAATGTGATGTATGGTTTGCTTATCGCATTTTATTGTAACTTGATTTCAATTGCACTCCCAACAAATGTACCAATTTTTTTACTTTTACTTACTTACCTTAATTCTTCTTGCTAGGACGATCGCACTGGACATAATCGAAATTGTCACATTGCAAACAACGATAGTTGGAGACCCATCACCTTTCAACTTAACCCCCAACTTTACCTCCCCCAGCAGTTCATCTGTTACAAGAATCAACACTCTTGATCCCGAAAACCCATCAAATATCATACCTTGTTCGCAAAATGCAATTGGAAACCCTATTGAACCTCCTCTTGCTTTTACATCACTCAACCCTTCCACCAAAACTTGGACCATTCAAGGTCGAGTTATTGCAAAAACAAATATGACTACCTACACCAATCAAAAAGGGCCTGGTTAAGTTTTTGGATTTGACTTTGTTAGTGCTACCAAAGATGAGCTTCATATCTATGCTTTCAATGAACTAGCCACCTTATTATATGACAAAATAAATGTTGGTATAGTCTACACTATCTCAAATGGAACAATTAAATTGGCCAACCCAACATACAACCATTTGACAAGCCTCTTCGAGTTTTTTCTTAACCCCTCATCAACCATTCAACCATGTTTGGAAGAATGTCCATTAATCCCTTTTCATTTCTTCCACTTTAAATCTACCCATGACATCAAAACTACACCCCTCAATTCCATGGTTGACGTTATTGGAATTGTCATTTCTGTTTCCCCTGCATCAACTATACGCAAAAGGGATGGCTCTGAAATCATTCGATGAATAGTTGGGTTAAGGGACATGTTTGGGTATAGCATAGACATCACACTTTGGGGTGATCACTGCACAATGGAGGGTTCCCACCTTGCAAGCCTTCGAGGTTTGCCTACTCCCCCTATCCTTGCAATTAAAGGTGGGTGTGTTACTGAGTTCAATGGAAAAACCATTGGAACCATATCCAACACCAACCTCCTTATAAACCCAAATATTGAGGAAGCTCAACTTCTCCAAACATGGTTTACTGTCAATGGTTTCTGTTCAGCCTCGCCATCTTTGAGCAGAAAATCCACCTCGCCTTCTTCTAGCTCTTGAAAACGCATTTCCATTTCTGCTCTTCAAGCTCTCCAACCCTCTGAAAAAGCAACCTGGTATTCAATTATTGCTACAATCACCCATATTAACACCGATGACTTTCATTTCCTTGCATGTCCTTTTTTTGTCGATGGCATTCAATGCATGAAAAAAATTTCCCACAAAGTTGGTAATGTATGGCATTGTGCAAAACGTGATGGGGAATTTATAGAGTGTTCTTATCGATACATACTCAAACTTGACCTAATGGATGCGACTGGACAACTATACGGTGTCATAGATTTTGATGTGCGCAGCAACTGATGGGCATCTCTGCAAAAGATTTATGCCTTCTCTCAAATAATTCAACATCTATTTTGGAAATAGTTCAACGTGTCTGTGCTCGAAAATACCTTTTAACCTTATCTGTACAAACAAAGACTTTTAATTCAACATCTCGCTTGAAGGTGTTTTCCGTCATGTCAGAGGAAGCTTCCTTATCATCATCACCTACCGATTCCCTTGATGGAAATGAACCTATTTTGCGTACTACACGTCCAGTAGCTCGCAGGCTTTGAACTCTGCCTTTGATAACACCTTCCCAACAAGTTTCTACTCTTCAATTCTACCTTTTTGTACTTCATACTTGCTACTTATCCATTGCAAGCTTTTGTATTAACACCGGTATGTAAATTATACTTTTATGCATCATGGAGCATGCTTTAATATTATATGCTTTACTTTTTCTGTAACATTTTGTTAAATTGCATATTCATTGCAACGTCTCTTGTCACTTTCAAATTTATGCTTACATGAAGATTCATTTATCAACTTTATACTTCTTTTCTTTATAAACACTTTTCAAAACGATTCACATTTGTTTCTTGCAACAACTTACCATAAATTATGCATGGTCCATTTATCTTTAACAATCTATCTTTGTTTGCTTATTCAATGGCTTAATATATAGTATGTTTCTCGTCAAACAAATGCATTATTAAGTTCTTAACCAAAAAAACATGTTTCTTGTAGCCATGTCAACAAATGAGCACAATGATCATATCAATGGACGCAGAAGAGTTCTATATACTGAGAAAAAACAACAAAACAACAAGAGCCAACGCCTTCTATATAAAGCTGCTCGCCAACTTGTTAATATCCCTGCTCCATTTGACATTGTCCAATCTCCCCTCGGACACTCTACATCGTCTGCATCAACACCCAACAATCAAGGAAACATTCACCTACAAGGTATACAACAACAATTCCGTACAAGGTTGGACAAATTATCTCCCATGAATGTATGCTCTATATGCATGGAGTCTTATCTTGGCATTAAGACAAGACACTTTTCTAATGCATTTTCATGTTCACGATGCATTGGGGAAAAAAAAATTCATCGCTACTCCTTGGAAAACAACATGGATCCTGGGGTACAACCACCTGTGCTCGCTGTCCTTACTCAAGTTGAAGAAATGCTCATTTCTCGTGTTAACCCAATTTTACAAGTCACTCATGCTCGTGGGGGTCAATATACTTATTCTGGCCACACTATTAGCTTCCCCCAAGACATTACAAGCATTGCCACTTTACTCTCCCGCTTACTCTCAGACATTGACATCCTTATTGTTCATAAATGCAATCCTAACAAGAAGCCTTATGAGTTCTTTGTTAGTCGAACACGTGTTCTTGCTGCTCTCCAATTCAAGCTGTCAAATGATCCCTACTACAAGGATGTTCAAGTTAACTCAATTGCATTGTCTTCTTTTCCTATTGAACCAACTGACATTTCCTCCCTTCTTCGCCATATTAGACTTGAGGAAACCCTACTTGCTGAGCATACCTCAAATGCTAATATCCATGTAATGTCCCCATCTTGACCCTAATGCATTAATATTGTAAATGATGTAAATATTTCTATTTGGTCATGGTGAGGAGCTCAAGGCCAAGGCCCTGCCATTGATTTACCATTCTATGTATCGGCAATTAGAATAGATGCATATGGTTCTTGTGCTAGCGGTGCACAATGTAAAATCGGACATCATGTAAACATGCAATTTTTAATGAAAAACCCACAACCAGCTATGCAATGCAACAAAGAGATGGGGGCATGATCTTTACAAGGAATAAGGGGGGGGAAATAACCAAACCCTTGAGCCATGGTGTTAAGCCATTTCATTGAGGAAACCCATGAACTCTCAACTACCCATTTGGTCTCATGCACCCAATCATTTAATTCTTCCAAGAATTGGTTGAGACAATTAATGCCTTGGGATGGGAGAGGTATGGCTATCAATTTTCGTGTATGGGAAAGATAGCAACCTGGAAAATCGAGTTTTGGCTTGCTGGGCAAGAAAAACCCCCACGAAATTGGCCCAAAGCCATTCTTCACCCATGGCATTCATCCTTTCACGCAGTCTGAGCTTGTTGGGGTTTTATCCTTCACATTTTTCTCAATTCCCCTGCATTTTCCCATGCTGGTAACTCGTTTTTGCATATACAGTAGCTTGGGAGAGAAGGGCCACGATTTGGGGACTGTATGGAGGTCGTTTTTTCCCCCGAATGTCCAAGGACGTTTTTCTAAAAATGGATTTGGCTTCCCTGGGTTGTTTCCCAATCTTCCCATTTCGTTTTTGTGTGTTCCCACATTTTTCTGAGCTGGTAGAAACCCCATCCTTGGTTCGAACCTGTGAGCAGGAGATTCAGGAGTGGAAGAGGACAGTTTTGGCTTGATGAGCCAATTAAGTATCCATAGCTCAATGGGTGAGCCACTAGCTAGTAATTCACCTCTGTCCATCTCTTAACAGCCTGAGAAACCCAATTGCTGATTGGCTTGGTTGATTTTGGTATATATTTGGCTATGTGAGAGCCTGCTTTCCCCTTTTTCCTTGTGGAGATCATGCCCAGCTCGGGGGGTGGCAGTGGTGCTGAGAGATCGAAGAGCACACTGGCCTACGGTTGGGTGGAACGTTGCAGAAGCGTAGCTGGTTGCTCAGGGATTACCTGGTTTAAGATAAGTATTCTCATTTGCAAATTTGATATTGCTTAAATTGATGATATGGCATAAAAATTGGGAATGAATGATGGATGTGTAATGAAATTACTTCCGCTGTGTTTTAAAATAATTTTGCATATTCATATGTCTTTTATATTATATGAATGCTTACATAATAGTTCATGGGGCTAGATGCCCGGTTTAATGTCACGATCCTCTCTATCTTGTTGGTGTGGTAGGAGGGGACATTACAATCCAGTTGCCCAACTTCTTTGAACCCCATGAAGAACAATCCTCTTCCTTTATATCTACCCATACAAATAGTAGAACTAAGGTTGATGAAATCAAACGCTTCTTAGCAACAAGCAATGCACCCACTCCGCCTTGCATTGAATGGCCACAAATAGATACTTCCCCTATCAATGAATACAACACAATAGGCCTCCTCTCAATGGCCTTCCCAACCCTGTTTCCCACTGGAGTCGCAATGCTTAAACAACCACACATTGAAGAGGTTGGTATTGACAATTATGCACTGCACCTACTTCGATACTGCGACAATCGATTTGGATAACATCCTCAATTTCGTTATTACATATATAATCTCATGATGCACCACCGCAGCCATTCTACTGCTTCTGTGTTTTTAAAACGTAGTATTGAAGATACACTTCCTCCAACGGTTTCAGAGCTTCTACAACAATTACAAGAATTACCAAATGCTAAGATAGCTGAGCAAGTCATGCGGTTTGGATCCAACCTTTGTGGGACCCGCTCCTACTGGAACAAAAGCAGAGCTGAACTAACTGACATGATCACACAACAAGGAACACCAACATTCTTCTTTACGCTCAGTGCAGCTGACACCAAATGGCCAGACCTGCATTCTTTCATGCCTGGACATGCTCCAGCAGCTTCACATCAACAGTACCAATGGAGAATTTGCAACCTTATATCAAATCCACATGTTGCATCTCAATACATGGAGAAAAGATTCAAAATATTCCTAGAAGAAGTTCTTCAAAAAGGGCTTGCAACAAAAGACTATTGGTGCAGGTTTGTAACAAACCATATTCCCATCAAATTTCAGTGTATTCAATACCTCAACTCTTAATTTCTAATCTTAATATTTTCCATGCAGATATGAATGGCAACATACAGGATCAACACATATACATGGCTTCTTGTGGATGGACAATGCACCCGATATGGACACATTAGACTGGGCAGATCATGCTAGCGTTGCAGATGCAAAACAGTACTTTGACAAGTTTGTTACAGCATGGAATCCTCGCATCAACCATTCTCAAACCCCATTGTTCCAATCCTCAACTATAAATGATCCATGCACCATTGGATCACATTCTATACTTGCAAGTGATCACTTACATGACTACGAAGAACTTGTTAATTGTGTCCAAAGGCATACAAAATGTTTCGAGTCTTCATGCCTCCGCAAAAAAGGGTCGACTCTTCAATGTCGTTACGGATTTCCATTTAAACTACAACCTACCTCTTCCTTATTCATTGATGCAAATGGACGAAAAACATACAACCATGCCAGGAATGATGCCATCCTTAATATTCACAACCCTACCATGTTCTCCATTTGGCGAGCTAACATTGATTGCCAACATGTTCTATCTAGACATGCTATACTCAAATATATTTCAAAATATGTAGCAAAGGCAGAGCCAAAATCAGAATCCTACCAAGCACTTCTTTATCGCATTGCACATGCAACTCCACATGATGCACCAATCCTACAACCAATAAGACGCTTCCTATCAGAAACTGTTGCCGGTCGAGACATTGGTGCACAAGAGACATGCCACATGCTCCAAAAGCTCCCTCTTTGTATTTGTAGTCGTTCCTTTCTTTCCTTAAATGTTAGCCAAAGTGTTTTCCGATGTATTTCCAATGACTGTCTTGATACCCCACCAACACCAACCTTCATTTTTTCCTACATGCAACGACCCCCTACACTCGAACATCTTACTCTTCTTGAAGCTGCATGCTCTTGGTCATTCTCATCTCGTAAAAAGCACTCCCAATGGAAACCAAACCACCCTCCCAAAATCGTTCGTGTCTTTCCTCGCTTCACTAGCATTCCACACATTTCTGAAGATGCCTTTGTTTCCTTTTGTTGGAGTGAGCTCCTGCTATACAAACCTTTTCGCACGTTGCACAATGACATTGGAGCAACATAATTGGACATAACTTCTAATTGGCTTCGCATTAAAGACACATACATTGCATGGCATGTTGATCATTTACTAGAAACCCCAGAAACCCCCAACACACCTCCCTTGGATGACTCTAATTCTGCTTCTAACCACTTGCCCTTACCACCTGTTATGGATGAATGGGAATTGCTTTCCCAACTCCGCCCTGGAAACAACCTCTATGTTGACGACCTTGACATGCTTGGCCATCGTGATTTTGATAAAGAACACAATTGGACCGAAAACCATATTCTGTAATGTCCCCTCCTACCATATCAGCAGGATAGAGAGGACATTGATGCTCAATCCGGACAATTAGCCCCATATCCATTAATTAAACTTATTGATACAAAGACATGTATATGCGCATGCTATAGAAACACAACGGAAATTAAATAAATCCTGTTGATATCTAACATACATTCAGAATTTATGTGACAGCCATTAAATAGAGACCTTTGCAGAATTATAAAAGATCATATGGAAATGCATAACCATTTGAATACACAACGGAAGTAAATTCGTTAGCACATCCATGATACATTCATAATATTCATCAAATGATAATTGCAAATTCAACACAAGAGAAATACTTATCTCAATAAGGTAGTCCCACGCAACTGGCTATGCAACTGCAACGTTCCACCCAACCGTAGGCCAGTGTGCTCCTCAATCTCTCAGCACCACTGCCACCCCCGAGCTGGGCATGATCTCTACAAGGAACCAGGGAACAGCAGACTCACACGTAGCCAAGCATACACCAAAAATGAGCCAAGCCAATATGCAATTGGGTTTATCAGGCTGCTAGGACATGGAAGGGAAGAATTGCTAAGCTAGTGAGCTCCAGCACAGAGCCAGGGATAGCCTAGCAAGATCTATCTAGCTTGGCACCCACAATACCTACACACCCAGCACAAGGAAGTATTCGTTTCACTGCTGTACAGTCCCTCAAGCCATACCTTCCCTATCTAGTGCTCTCAGGGTATGCATAGAAGAGTAACCAAAGCCCTCTTGATATTCTTGAGAGGTTGTCTCCCCCACTAGGTTTATCAAGCCACTTCTGTCCACTACCACTCCAAAACTTCAGTTCACAGGTTCAAACCAAAAACGAGGATGCACACAATAGCAGAACACAATTATGGGGCAGGATAAAACGTTTTTACAGTGAGATGCATGAGATGGGGTTTCAGCTAACTCAGAAAAACATGGGAACCCACAAAAATGAAATGGGAAGTTGGGAAACAACCCAGGGAAGCCAAATCCGTTTTTAGAAAAACGTCCTTGGACATTCAGGGACAAAAATGACCTCCATACAGTCCCCAAATCATGGCCCTTCTCTCCCAAGCTACTGTATATGCAAAAATGAACTCCCAGGCATGGAAAAATGCAGGATTTGGATGAAAAACGTGTAGGGGAAGACCCAACTAGCTCCCACTGCGTGAATGAGTGAAGACTGACCATTCAGAATGGATTTGGGCACCATTTCGTGGGTGTTTTCTTGCCCAAGGAGACAAAACACGAATTTCCAGGTTGATGGCTTGCCCATGCACGAAATTGGCTGCCATACTTCTTCATTTCCAAGGCATTAACTGCCTTAACCAATTTCTTGGAAGAATTAAATGATTGGGTGCATGAGACAAAATGGGTAGTTGGTGGTTTATGGGTTTCCTCATTGACACATGGATTAATACCATTGGCTCAAGGGTTTGAATAATTTCCCTCCCTTTTCCTTGTAGAAACATGCCCCATCTCTTTGTTGCATTGCATAGCTAGTTGTGGGTGTTTTTCATTAAAATTCGTATTTACATGATGTCTTATTTACATCGTGCCCATCTAGCACAAGAACCATAGGCATCTATTTTTTTAATTGCCGATACATGAAATGCTACATCAATGGTGGGGCCTTGGCCTTGAGCTCCTCACCATGATTAAGTTACAATATTTACATCATTTACGATTTAATACAAAGGGGTTCTAATTGGGGACATTACATATTCCTTCCCACATGCATGCAACAGCCATATCATTCACTGACCTCACGCGTTTATCCTCCCACATACACCACGACACCTATTCATCTTCAGGTCCTGTTGCTTCCTTGTCTCCCACACAATGAATGGCCTTTGACCTTATCCTAAAACACTCAACAACTTCTACAAACCCTCCCCCACTCAAAATGGTCATTCAAGGAATTGCGGGGACAGGCAAGTCTTTCTTAATATCTTGCATTAGAACTGCACTCCATCATGTCTCTAGCGATACACCTTCCCCCTTGCTCGTGCTAGCTCCAACCGGTATTGGTGCATTTAACATACAAGCCCTAACAATCCATTCAGCTCTTCGCAAACCCATTGTTGAGATGCACCCTCTTGAAGGACAATCCCTTTCGTCCTTCCAAGAACAATTCCGGCATATTCGGTACATCATCATTAATGAAATGAGCTTCGTTGGCCCAAAAATGCTTTCTCAAATAGATGATCGCTTACGTCAAGCCTTCCCTTCCCATTCAACAACTCCCTTTGGTGGTTGTTCCATCATATTCCTTGGTGATTTTGGACAACTGCCCCCTGTAAAGTACATCCCCATGTATGTTGGCGCATCTCAAGGGAATAGTCTATGGCACACATTTGACACCTTCGTTACACTTTCAACTATCTTTCGACAACAAGGGAACAATGCTTCTCAAGTTTCCTTCCGCCAACTACTGCTTAATCTCCGAAATGCAACACCGACTCTTGAAGATTGGACCCTCCTGATGTCCAGAACAACCTCAAACCTTTCTCATGAAGAGAACCATACATTTTTCAACTGCACTCATTTGTACGCAACTAATAGCTCTATTGAAATGCACAACAAACAGATGCTGAAACACCTTAACATGCCAGTTGCACATTGCTTTACAGAGCAAAAGAAACATCTCCAATCCTCAGTAGATGATGAACAACTTCCATTCAAGGTTCTACTAGCAATTGGTCAACAAGTCATGTTGACAACCAACTTGTGTGTCTCTGCAGGTCTTGTAAACGGGTCACTTGGGAAAGTTATTGCAATTGTCTACAACTCCAACGATCAACCACTGAAATTGCCATCTTATGTTGTAATTGACTTCCTCCACTACAAAGGACCCCCATGGGATTTTTGCAATCCAACTTATGTGCCCATCCCTCCTATCACAAAGGGTACACGAAGGCAAGTACCACTTCGAATGGCATGGGCTTTAACAATTCATAAAGCACAAGGGATGACTCTGCAAAATGCAACAATTGATATTGGCAACATTGACCGACAAAACCTTACATTCACTACAATATCAAGAGTTAAATATTTATCAGGCCTTCGCATAGCTCCACCTTTTTCGTTTTGTAGGTATTCTCGAATTAAAGATAGCCCCTATGTGCAATGTAGAATACAAGAAGAGACCTTGCTTTCTTCAAAGTCTTTGCAGCCACATTCTCCATAGAGTTACATTCCACCTCCTTTACATGCCTACTTTGTATAGCTATCACTTTACTCCCTTCTACTTTTCCAAAATGACTTATCTGCTTTGTTCATATCTTGTATTCCTACTCCTACTATCATTGAATATATTATACTTCTTCAGGTCTATTACAGAAGATAGGAGTTGAAATGGAGGCCAAACTACTGACCAGTTTTGACACAGAAATAAAAAAAATGTGCAACACTGAAATAAATGATTGTCCACTGTTATTATTTCTTCAAAAATCAATACTTAAGAAACTGTTGCAAAAGTAAATAGATGTCAACCACAATAGCAAAAAATAACAATGAACACAAAGCTGTTTGCTTCAAATAGAAATCAACACATGTATATATATAGTCTCTGATTCTAAACCCCTTTACATCTTTTACACGTCATACTGTTTGATAAATCATCTTCTCACTACATACTAAACATTTTATACATCTATTTGTAATGCTCCTTTACATCTAAACCCAATTCGAAGATAGATCTTTCACTATTTTTTTCCTCTCTCTTGTATTAAAATAGTGTCAACAAATCCTTGAAAGTTGGATTCACAAGTCACAAAAAATAACTCTTCTACTACCTATCAGGTACCCAAAATATAGTTTCCAATAGTTTCTAAATATTTGCAAAATAAATTGCATCTCCCTGATTTTCTTGAACACAAAAAAAACAACCAGGCCATAAAAGTAATTACAAAATTGCAATTATTTGCACCTCAACTAACTACAGAAAAAACTTGTCCCAAGCATTAGCTTGTTCAGCAATAGTAGTAACTTTGCTTGGTTCCAAAACTTGCAAAGAAACTTCATGATATGACAATTGAGTCTCAACATATTCCCTTCCTTCTTTTGTTGCTGTACAACTTTCTTCTAACAAATATGCATGTAGGGATACTTGGCCAACCATATGGTGTACATCTTCTTCAATGAGGGTATCGAACTTTCTAATGTATTCTAATTCTCCTTGCAACGCAGTGTTGATCTCTGTCATTTGCAACTCCTCTGCAGGCAACTCATCTATAGGTGGAAGCGGACAAAGATGACACTTCTCATAGACCTTCTGGATTCTCTTCTAGAAACCCATACATGCCTCAGTAGTCCTTGTAATGTCAGTATTCAGCTTTAGAGATGCCTTTCTGCAAAATTCTAGAAGTTGCATTTCTGACTTTAAATCCAAAACTGTTCTAGACACTAATTCTACAGTGTAATCAGAGTTTGTCTCTCTCCAAATGATATGCCGTTTAACCTTCTCTACTACATCAAACTTCCTTCCTCTAGCTGCTTGCGCCTCTACAGCAATTTCATCCATTTGTACCATCATTTGCTTCAAGTTGTAGACTTTCTCCATAACAGTCACTTGGAAATGATACATCTGCTCAATTACTTTGCAAGCTTCATCACAAAACACAGTTATTTCTACCTTTCTGTTGTTTCGTGTTTCAAGCCGTTTTGTCAAGCCTCTGTTTTCTTTCTCTAACTCTTCAACCTTCAACTTCAACTCTTGGACTTGCTAGTCAGTAGCTAACTATTTTGATTTTAACTGAGTGGTCGCAACTTCAAAATCATTATTTTCTCCTTCCAAAATCATCACCTGAACCGCCAATTTATCTTTTTCATCATCCAACCTCCATAGATCTTCAACCATTTTCTCCTTTTCAGATAACAGGTCACTATATTTCCTTTTAGCTCTTTCCCTCGATTCTCTTCTCTATGTATATTTTCTCGCACCTTGGACAGTGTTTCCTTTGCAATTTCAAGATGGCCTACCAACTCATCCACATTATGCACACTTGCCTAGGCCATCGCTACATTTGCTGCAGCTGCAAACTTTGGATCATTGTTAATTCCCTCCAAGATTGGAGTTTCTATTATTGTGACAACATCTTCATAATTGGCACACTTCATTCTTTTCTTTGATTTCCTAATGATCACTTTTCTATCAGGATCAAAAAAAATTGAATCAAGATTTGCCACCTCATTCTCTTCAGAAGGACTATAAGGGACGAGTTGAAGCCCTGGTAGTGGACAATACCCTCCACTTATACTTTCTAAGGGCCCAACTTCCACATTTTGTACATCAGCACTTTTTGGATCTTCTTGTTGCTTACATTTCAACTTTTCTTCTCTTATCCTGTCTTGTTCCGTTGATCCTAAGGGCCCTACTTCCATATTTCTTTGGCTCTTCTTCTTGATTAGCTTTTACGTCTTCTTCTCTTATCCTACCTTCTTCCGCTGATCCTAATAGCCCTACTTCCATATTTTGTACATCAGCAGTTTTTGCCTCTTCTTCTTGCTTAGATTTTATCTCTGCTTCTCTTATCCTGTCTTGTTCCGCTGATTCTAGGGAACCTACTTCCATATTTTGTACACCATCACTGTTTGACTCTTCTTGTTGCTTGGATTTTCCCTCTTCTTCAGTTTCTTCTCTAAGCAGTCTGTCTGATGCTTATTTTACCACCTTCTCATTCTCCTCTTGCTGCACTTTTTGAACTTCAACTTCCTTCTTCTTCTTCTCAACCTCTGCTACTGACCTATCTAATACTTGTTCATGATGTGTATCTACCTCAACCTACTTATCCTTGTCAACATTAGGACTAGAATTCGTTCCTTTTTTAAGACAATATCGGTTGTTTAGATCAATCATGTTCTTTGCACTTCGATAAAACTCCTCATCCTTCCAAAATAAGTGGCCATATTCATAGCCAATCCTGCAAAAGCCACAGTGTGCTTGCATCTTTCCATCGGGATCATGCCTTCTAAAACTCTTTGCCCCAAAATGAAAGCCTTCCAAATCTTCAACAAACGCTTCAGCTTCCTTTGCTTTTGCAACTTTATATGCTCCTATTACAAATGGCATTGGTGGGTAAATCAATTGCTTCTTTCCAGCTAGAAAATGGCCAACTCCATTTACATAAACTTGCCTAACAGCTTCTTTGTGTACCACAAAATCAGTAGTGTATTGGGGCATCATAGAAGGAGCTTTGCTTCCACCAAACATCCGGATATACAATCCTTCCATGCATAAGTAATAATATCCATACTGTTCAATGACTTTGATAGCATTCTCAGACATGCAACATGGTTCTTCCTTAAACATCAAGCGACACAGTGGTATGATGAATGATTCACATATTCTCTTATAGTGAATTTTATACTTGTCGCCCCAAATCATTTGATATGCTAAATGCACAGGGGGCCCATTTGTATTCCAAACACATCCTAAACCTGGAAAAGGATATCTAATTAAGATACAATCCAACAAATACCCAGACATATGAAAATTAACATTATCCTCGGCTACTCCTCGTTGAGCTGCAACAATGTTTGTAGATAACCTGTCTGAGATGATTGCAGACCAATTGAATACTGTACCATGTGTCGCAACATGGCACATCACAGGTGCCCAACTGAGTTTGTAAATATTCCCATCTGGTAATCCATAAATTCGGCTCAACATCAAAGCTATCAGGTGAAACGTGGTTCTTAGGTGTTCAGTGTCATACTTCCCGCTCTTTTTTGTCCTTAATTGTTTTCCAGGGATTGTCATCTTCCTAGCAAATTCCAAATAATTAAAATTTGCATCTTTTACCCATTGAGTAGTCAACATAACATCAACATGAAAAAGGTTGTATGCTGCATCTAAGTGACCTGCCTAGAAGGATCCAAGACCTTCACCAGTAGTGTCGGAAATCATTCTAGACGTTGCATCAGTCCTCTGTATAATCCATCCTATCACTTATGAGCATGGAAATAGCTCAGTCCGTGTTGCTGCTCTGTGGAGGTGTGACTTCCTGATATTCTTATAAACCAATAATTCCTCAATACTCGCATCTGGGAAATTTGTGTCCCTAATAGCTCTATATAACTCAGTCCATGAAAATTGCAGAGATGCTCCTGTCACAGGCTTTGTGTCTCCAAACATCATGTAAAAAGTACAGAGCAACAAAACTTATATGTCAAGGTCAAACTCTACTATGCTGCCTTTGCTTCTTTTGAATCACATTTACATATCCAACCTGTCCAAACGTAAAAGCACCAAATCAAAAAATAACATTGAAATCTTATTTGCAGTCAATGGTTATGGTCCAACAACCATAATCTACAATCTTGCGAAGACATAAAACATTATCATTAATTTGGGTGTCAACTTATACAGTATTTTTTATCTCTAGTCAAACACAATGTATTTGTCCAAGTATGTTAATCTACGAAGACTATATGTTCACTCTATGGATTGTTCATGGGTTTCGCAAATAACATGGAAAACAAAATATTGTAATTTATATGTTCTATAGCTTATTGTATTTTCAAATTAGAAATTCAGCCAAATAAACCATACTCCCACAACACAAATTTATTGACTTTCACTCAAATTTTAATAAATTATAATATTTAACTCCATTGGAACAACAGAAATTAGTCAAAATTCACTATAACCATATCTTAAAATCACATCTACGCAAATATCACTTGTAAATTCCTGCACAAATCTGCAATTTATACCCCCAAGATCGTCGCCATATGAGCCTCAATAACATAGAAAAAATGTAAGTCCTCCTACAATGAAAACTTTCATGCTATAACTTGATATCCTACGCGGAAAAATTTAGTTTGGTGAGTGTACAACGAAATCCACAAAGTTGCAACGTTCACCAAATTGGCTTTTGTTTAACTTAATTGTTTAAAACCCCAAACTTGCCGCAACCCCAACTTCTCGCATTTAATCTCAAACACTGCTGCCATGACCCCCAAGTTTGAATCCTCTTTCTTTAAACCCAAATTCTTTGTTTTTCAGGGCAATGCTGTGAAAGTGGGGTTTCATATAGGGATCAAAGCTCCAAATACTTTTAGCAGAGATGCAGAACACCTGAGAGAATCGTTATGCAGATTAGCCTATTGCTATCTAGGTCTTTGACTCAACCAAATGCAAACCCTGCATATCCACGAAAATTATATTCATTCGTTGTGAATACCCAGGTTAATAAGGTTATAACCATGAATTTAGAGGTTTATGAGAATACCCAACTAGATTATAATCATAGTTAGCACTTGGATTTTATCCCCGGTTGTGAAAGAATAACACCTAAGGTAACCTATTTCAAACCAATCTTTAGGTAGAAAACTTAGCCATTTTTTCCACCAGAGAGGGCTTTATCACAAGATATATATAAAGGCTAAAAATATATAGAACACGCTCAAATTTCTCAAAAATGATTTACTTGGTTGAAAAGGAAACAAGAAACATTGGGCATAGAGTCAATTTTCAGATACTTAATGTACCAACAAGTGATTTAATACCAAATAGATTTTCGCAGAGGCAAGATAGAAACCATACCACAGTCAATAAGTTTTTGCAGGTAGCATATAAAGAAATAATAACAGTCCATCAACAACAGGCATCAAACTAGGATGAATCCATTGTCAACTTTAGAGAAATAAATGGATACTTAAATGCGATAGATCAAGCCATAACAAGTATGAATCCCAATCTATTTCAAATGTTCATTTAAGCATAGAAGAAGAACATAATGGAAGATATAACAAAGAAAATAGACATGCACATGAAAAGATAAGCGAAAAGATAGACTATAAAAATGATCAACACATGAATCTCTGGTCTTCAACAAAATAGGTATTTTCCACCGTACGGCTTTTTTATTCAAAATTTGACTTCAAAACTTATTGTCTCTCAAGGAGTTTCCAACCCCTTCAAAAATGATTCTCATTGTCTTTTATACAAAATTTGAAAGAAGTTTGACATAACCGCTTCTTTTAACTAATAACTGAAAATGTCTTAACTCCAAAGATAACAGTCTTTAAACAATATTACAAAATTTTCTTTTAAAATAAAGACATCATTTTTGCCACTTGACAAGAGTTTCTGAATGCATCTTCATATATGAGCAGAATATCTTTGTCTTCCATATTTATCCACATAGTTCCATTGGTTAGCAGTGGGCATATCATAACTGGTCATTTCCTTTATTAAGACTTGCATTTCAATGTGACCTGCATAAGAAACAAGAGGAAGATTCTCACAGATTGAGATCAACATATTTAAAATTTCAAAGTACTCCACAATTTTATCCATTAGAATATTTCCAGTAAGCATATGATCCAAATGATGAAACTTTTCGTGATTCATTCTTATACCAAACAATAACCTCTTATATTCATTTGCAGAAATCAATTCATGATTTGCATCCCAAAAAGTAGGGAATCCTTTGATTATCAATTTTTCAAATTGTTTCTTAAACATGTTTACTTCCTCTCGTACATCTCCAGCTTTAACTTCAATATTTTCAATATGTGAATACTTCCCTAAAAATATTCTAGCCCATGTAATGACTGAAATTCTATTCCTTATATCCATTGTTGTCAAATCCGCTTCAGTCAAACTATTTAGGAAATTTATTGCTCTTTGTGCTATTTCCTTTGGATTTTTGTTCAGATTCTCTCTGGCTTCTCTACAGCTTTCAAAAGCATCTTTGGCCACTTTTTCTTTAACCTTCATATAATCAAGATAGGGTCTCAATTTTTCAACTTCTTTTATAATCTGATCCCACACCAAATGCTTACAACCCTGCATTGCAACTTGTCTTGTTACATGGGCTAACAATCTTGTATTGTTATCAAACAATTCTTGATTCTTTGCTTGCAAGGTTTCAATTTCCTTATCCTTTGTTTCATTGTCTTCTTTTAGCCTCTGTGTTCCATTTTTCAATTCTCTAATCTCAACATCCTTCAGACTTATCTGGGACATGGCTTGTAAGAGACTGTCTGCTCCAGCTTTCTCTTCACCTGTACCTGCATATGCCTGTTGCTGACCTAATTTTGTTAACTTTTTCTTTACCTCTTCCAATTGCTCTTCTAAACAAATATTCTCTTTTTTCCAATGAACTTTTTCTTCAGCGAGCTTCAACATTTTTGCAGTAATATCTTTCACTTCATCTGATAACTCTTCTTTTTCCTTCTCTAGTACAGTTAGTTCGAATCCCTGGATAAGCTGAGTGTCTGGGATTTTCAGCCTTTGCTTTAACGTTCGAATTGTGTTGTCCTTTTCTTTGAGTAAATTTGCTGCCCCGTCTCCGTCTTTGTTTTCCAAATTTGATTGCAATCTTTTTATTTGCTGCTGTCGAGACTTATTTTTTGTCTTTTCTTGTCTCAATTGGTTATTTAATTTGTCTACTAAAATCTTCAAATTGTTAACTTTCATGATCCCTTCCAAATAATCTGAGTATATAACTTTTCCTGTTTGTCTATGCAATAAGGTTATGTTTGGAGCATTGATTTTTTTCAAGTCAACTTTCATTTCTGAGATCTTGTCTTTGGTAACAACTGAAAATTTAAGAGAGTTGTCTTTAACATTTCTGCTAGTAAATAAACTGACTTCTGTGCTGGAAATACTCCTAACCTTTGGAAATAATTTACTGGTTTGCCGGGAAGATTCTTGCTTATTTTGACTGTGCTCATTAAAAACATCCATTATATTACATGGTTTATTTACATCTTTTTCCACCGGGGCTTCCTGAATACTATATTCATTTACTGTGACCTCTGGTATTTTGATTTCAGTTTTTTCTTCCTTTTCTGAAAATGCCATTAGATCTTGTTGCTCATCCATTTTTAACTTTTTCCCTTTTTCTGCTTCTTCAGTCTCAATGTTACCTATGTCTTGTGCAGACCTTTTAGACCCCACCATTGCAGTGTTCATCGTGCTTTTTGCCACTACCATTGTACCTGTCAATATCATTTCTTTTTCTTGAGAATCAGGAACAATTTATTTGGTCTCCTTATAGTCCAACCAATTTGCTCTATCAGACATTCCCTCAATCACCTGATGATCCAGCGCTTTGATGCGATGACCCGTTCTCCTTTTTGAAATTATGTTTAACGGATCATATTCGGTGGCCATGTCTGTCTCAAATTCCATATCTTTCAATAATTTTTCTATATAGATAGCATCATTTTTGTTCTTCACTGTGAATGGGCCAAGTGTAAATGGATACTTAATATTTGTTGCTTGTTTGAAAAACAAGAAATTATTATCTTCAACAATTAGTTTTTGCCTGAGAAAATCCAAGGCGAAAACCCTTAAGGTAAGAAACGCCGGTAAAATATAGGGTTTATGTTTAAAGCCATATAACCTGATCACTATACTGTCTTTTGACAGGAACCAATCCCCTATAGCATATTCAGTACTTAATTGCATCCATGTCTGGATCTCCGGTAGTACTCTATGAAACCTTTCCCCATAAATCATTCTGTAAATTTCTGAGAGCATATAATTTATGTAATTAAACATATTATTCTCCAATAAATTTGTCGAAACTATCTTAGGGAATTGTAGGTCTTTCTGATTGGCCATCGTGATCATTCTCATCAAGAATGACTAAAATCTGAAGTGTCTGAGAGCAGGGAAATTAACCATATGGTAATGGATCTTTTTAGCCAACAATTCTTCAAAGTTAAGTCTAGGAATTTGACTTTTGTCAATCCCCGATGGAACTATACTCATTCTATACAAAAGGCTTAATTGAAACTCAATTACATACATGTCTGTGTCGAAACCTAGGACCAAAGCTAACAAGGTTAAAACCAATTGGGTATTTTCGTCAAATAAAGTGGCCTCTATAGGGTAAGCAATATCTGAAGTCCTTGCTTCTGGTTTAAGACATGTGGACATGAACTTTTCTCTACTATCTTGAAGGGCTTGGTGATAAAACTCAATAGCAGAGGTTTCCGAAAAACTTTCAGATTCGAGGGTTTGGGAAAAATTTATTTCTAGGGCTTCAATTATGACGGCGGGCTCTATTTTACAGACGGATTTGCTTTTCCAACCGTCTAAGATAGTCCTTTCTTCTCTGGAATAATTATCAACACACCACGACACTAATTCTGGAAAAGACGGGATTTGTGCAGGGCAGAAGGTTAGCAAGGATGACTGGTGGACTCTGTGTACGTCTATACCTTCTTCTAACAACCTAGACAATTTAAGCTTGATTTCAGCGACAGGTAACCTAATTAGGGTATTGTAAACGTCCCCATCTTTGTCTTCTAGGGCTTCTTTGGCTTTAAAAATGTCTATATCATGCACAGTCTCCATTTAAATTGTTTTTTTTTTTAAACAAATTGCTTTAAAATATGCGAGACAGGTTACCAGACCCTACCTGTGCAGACACGTCCTTAATCCTTTTGACGTAACTGGCAATCTCCACTCGTCTTCAAAACTCTCGAGAATAGCGACACATAGACAAAATGCTGTTTTTGAAAACCCGTTTGTTTTATATAAGCTCTTTTTCTATCTTTCTTGTAGCTTTTCGGATGTATTTTCTTTCCAGCTGTTGATCGCACATATTAATGATTTGAGCCATCATATCTTGCGCCCTTTATTCTCCATGACGGTATCCGCGATCCTACATAGTAGTTTTCCTTCCTGGTTTCGACTGCATGCGGATCAACCATCGCGTGACACCTGTCAAGGTGGTTTGTTTACCGCAACCACCCTTTCCCTTATTGAGTGTGCATTTCCCCTCATGCGGATGCATCTCATCCCTTGATCTTTTCTTAATTCATGTCATCCGTTCAATCAT
Source organism: Larix kaempferi (assembly GCA_027924585.1). NCBI lineage: Eukaryota > Viridiplantae > Streptophyta > Pinopsida > Pinales > Pinaceae > Larix > Larix kaempferi. The sequence continues at coordinate 7,031,001 of BSBM01000288.1, forward strand.
CATCAATTGATGGTGCATCTCCCGTGTATTTTCTGCATCCGCCACGTGCCATGGCCCACGCTTCCACATTTTACTCTTTGGCGGTTCCGCATAGCGCTTCAGTGGTTTATGATACGACTATCGTGTCGATGCGGGACAATAGCATTGCACCACATATTCCAGTGGTATTGTATCCGCAATCACTCACCATGGTTTTCACACGAGCTTTTTGGCGATGTGGGAATCCACAACAACCATCGATATTTTCTTGAGCCATCTCCGCCGTTGGAACTTCATCGGAATTTAATCTTTTCCTTTAAAATATGCGAGACAGGTCACCAGTCCCTACCTGTGCAGACACATCCTTTATCCTTCTGATGTAACTGCCAATCTCCACTGGTCTTCAAAACTCCCGAGAACAGCGACACATAGACAAAATGTCGTTTTTGAAAACCCTTTTGTATATAAGCACTTTTTCTTATCTTTCTTGCAGCTTTCCGGATGTATTTTCTTTCCAGCCGTTGATCGCACGTATTAATGATTTGAGTCATCAGATCTTGTGCCCTTTATTCTCCATGGCGGTATTCGCGATCCTACATAGTGGTTTTCCTTCCTGGTTTCGACTGCATGCGGATCAACCATCCCGTGACACCTGTGAAGGTGGTTTGTTTACCGCAACCACCCTTTCCGTTATCGAGTGTGCATTTCCCCTGATGCGGATGGGTCTCAGCCCTTGACCTTTTCTTAATGCATGTCATCCGTCTGATCATCATCAATGTATGGCGCATCTCCCGTGCCACGGCCATCTCCACGTGCATCTCTTGTGCATCCGCCACGTGCCATGGCCCACACTTCCACATTTTACTCTTTGGCGGTTCCACATGGACGTGATAGTGGTATCAGGATCAACCATCGCGTGACACCTGTGAAGGTGGTTTGTTAACTACAACCACCCTTTCCGTTATCGAGTGTGCATTTCCCTTGATGCGGATGGGTCTCATCCCTTGATCTTTTCTTAATGCATGTCATCCGTCCGATCATCATCCATTATAGCGCATCTCTCGTGCCACCACCATCTCCACGTGCATCTCCCGTGCATCCGCCACGTGCCATGGCCCACGCTTCCACATTTTACTCTTTGGCGGTTCCACATGGTGCTTCAGTGGTTTGTGATACCACTATCGCGTCCATGAAGGACAATAGCATTGCATCACGTATTCCAGTGGTATTGTATCTGCAACAGCTCACCATGGTTTTCACACGAGCTTTTTGGTGATGCGGGAATCCACGACAACCATCGATCTTTTTTTGAGCCATCTCCGCCGTTGAAACTTCACCGGAATTTAATCTTCCCAAAAATTTCTTTCGGACTATAGCGCTTAGCCCCTAGTGACTAGCCCCTCGGCATTCATTTTGCCCCTCCCAAGGCAAATGCTAGTATAATAATGTAAAATTATAATAATTAAAGTGAGTGATGTAATAACAAGATCTACATCATAGAGTTATAACAATTATTTAGGTTACAAGATTGAATAGTTATACCAATTATTTTAAATTTATTTAGGTTTAGGTTACAAGATTGAATAGTTATATTAATTATTTTAAATTTATTTAGGTTACAAGATTGAATAGTTATATTAATTATTTTAAATTTATTTAGGTTGAAAGATTGAATAGTTTTATGGTACAACAAAGTTTATAAAGTGTTTAAAGTGTTTGTTGTTTTATATTATGAGAATGTAAAAAATATAATAATTAAAGTTAGTGATGTAATGGTAATATAAGACTCAATTATTTAGGTTACAAGATCTAGATTATTTTAAATTTGTTTAGGTTACAAGATTGAATAGTTATATGGTACAACAAAAAGTTTATAAAGTGTTTGTTGTTTTATATTATGATAATGTTAAAAATACAATAATTAAAGTTAGTGATGTAATGGTAACATAAGGCTCATAGAATTCATAGAATTGATATTTTCAATTAGATGTTCCCATGTTTCATATTTGATGTTATTCATGTTTTCCATCTCAACTTGGTGTTTTTTCATTTTTTTTTATATTTTGTAAATAACTTTTTAATATATTTTTATTAATATTTAGATTTTTATTTTATTTTTTATATTTTATTTGAATCATTAGTATATAACGACTTTTTGTTTTTAGGATAAAGGATTCTTTCTTTGCATTATGAAGTTGTACATACCCTACTTTCTCTATATTTGAACATATTACTTTCTAAGGAAAAACACATATTTTTAATTATTAAACCTATTCAAACCAAACATATTATTATTTTAATTATAAACATATAAAAAAACATCAAATTATTTACTTAAAAAAACAAAAAAACAAAATCTATATTGAGAGGGCAACCTCTTTTTCTTTTTGACTTGATATGCCATTTAAAAAAAAATCCATCTCGCCATGGCAACCTCTTTTTCTTTTTGACTTGATATGCCATTTAAAAAAAAATCCATCTCGCCATGGCAACCTCTTTTTCTTTTTGACTTGATATGCCATTTTTATTAAGTGTTAATGATATGTGTAGCTTTATTATATGGTGATTTATGACCGAGTAGGTGTGGTACTCTCAAGAGACTTTCCAATCCGATTTTGGACCTTAAGATTGTAAGGAAAATATTCCTCGTACGATTAATGAATGTACAAGTCTAAAAGTCTCTAAAGAGAGGTAAAAGTAAAACTTAGCATACTAACGATGGGCTAAGAGATTTGATCTCAGATAGGGTTATGTGACTTTTGGGGGAGGGGTTATCTTACAAGGATCTCTCAATCAAGAAAATTTATGGAATGTCTTATTTTTTGGTAAGGTAAATTTAGTCAAAATATCAATCTCCGATCTTTTATTTATATAAATGAATTTATAATATGATTGAAGTTTTATAATTGGATGATGTGATGATGAATTTTAATGCTTTTTAAGATTATTTTTTATTTATTATATTTTGACAAAAAGTACAAGGAATTATTTGGATTAGTGTATAAATTTATTTGTATACTTGGAAAGATTTGATGGAGACTTTCATAAATCTCCACAATTTTGATGACTTAAAAGGTTAAGAAAGTCGATATTGTTACATTTTTTTGAAAATGAAACTTTTTGTGGGTGTATGTCGGACATTTTAAGAGAAATTGTTTTTCATCCTCCACCTTTTTAATATCACAAAGATGATAAATTCTTTCATCGCATGACATATTAGAAATTCTCTAATGCCTAGAGCTTGTAAGAGTTAATTCTTATTTTAGCAACACTGATTTTATTCTTTACACTAATTATAATAAAATACATTTTGATCTTCTATATTAGGGTAAATGACTTCTTTATAATATCTTAACTTTCTCTTATTTTCTATTCTCAATATAAATTGTATAGGAATATCAACTCCAACATTCCATTAAGATAAATGAATGTACAACAAGATTATGAATATCATGAAGCTTTACAATATAACAATCAAATGTAATTACTAGTCTAAAGTTTGTCTAGGGGGAAGGAAATAAATAATTTAGAAATCTAAGGGAATGCAAAGAGGTGGCACAACGGCACAATTTTTCACAACTCGCTTGTTCAAATCTTGATTTATGTTACATGCTTCGAGGAGATCTGGTGGTTCTTAGTGCTAATAGAAATTCCTTAGTAATGACCTTGTGTTGTAATTCATCCCTGGTCAAGGAAATAACTAAGACATGTGTTGTTCTTCCTAATCTCATGTGTTGTACTTATGTTTTCACCATGTCAAGCTCCCACATAATACTAACTAAAGGGAAATTATGCACATATTCCTAAAACTACTCAACTTATTCTCCATTCAATATGCATATGTACTATCATCATGTGCATGCTTATGTACTTAGATAAGTCTTCATGTTTAATATTACTCCAGACTTACTCATCTCTAACTCTTATTCTTGATCAAACCTCCCTGCATAGGATTTCATGGTCCCCAATGTCACGTCCCCTCCCGTCGACCCAACACAAGGAAGGGAACATGATACCAAATTTTGGGCTTTTACATAAACTCAGCCCCATTCATTAGATCCATACAAATAAAAAAATATGTATGTGCAGATCTATCAAACACATCGGAAGTAAAATTCTTCTACACATATATATCATACAAATTCTAGCATATTGATAAAATTCATCAAATAATTAAAACATTGCAAAAGTAAATACTCATAAAGCATATACTCATCTTGATGAAAAGTTGCCCCAAGCAACTAGCTATGTCACTGCAACATTCCACCCAACCATAGGTATCTTCCCAATGTGTATTATTTCAGCACTCAGAGGCCACCCCCGAGATGGGCATGATATCTATAAGGAAAAGGGAACTCTCAAGCTCAGCACAGCTCAAAGCAATGGATACCCATCTCAACCCCAACATTCTCTTACACACAACAACTCAAATGTTGGGCATGGATACACATTCAACAATGGAATTTACAAAATAGGGTCTATGGGTTTTCCCCAAATTGTGGCACACCCAAAAATGGATTGTGGGAAGAGGAAAATCAATCCCAGGGAAGAAAACCAATTTCTGCCACAATATATGAGCATTCAGTGAGCCAAAATGGTCTTTATGAAACCCCTAAGTCGATTTATTCTCTTCCCCATTGTTAACCAAAACAAAACCACCCTTCCCAGCTAGCAAAATGAAAGAAAACACAACAAAACCATGGAGGAAAACGCCCAGGAAGCTCCCAATTTGTGAGAGAGAAAAACTGATGGGTGAAGAATCGCTTGGGGGTCAATTTTGTGGCTCTTTAATTGCCCAAGGAGTCAAACACGATTTTCCATGAAGGGTGGCTTGCCCATACCCGAATTTGGACAACCATACCTCTCCATTCCCCAAGGCATTAACTACCTCAACCAACTTTTGGGAGAGTAAATGATTGGGTACAAAAGTTAGCATGGGTAGTTGAGGGTTGATGGGTTCTCTCATTGACACTGGGCTTGACTTGATTGGCTCAAGGGTTTGAATATTCCCCACCCAATTCCTTGTAAACATGATGCCCCCATCTCTTGTTGCATTGCATAGCTAGTTGTGGGCATTTCTATTAAATGCATATTTACAATTTCCATGGCTCACTAGCACATGGGTAGAATAATACCAAATAATTGCCTCTTCAAGGTAAAGCGTTCACTAGTGGGGCCTTGGCCTTGAGCTCCATGCTAGGAATCATACATAATATACATACAATATTTACATTATAGCCCAAAATATCCTAAGGGTCAAAATGTGGGTATTACAATCCCATCCCTCATAGAATAATTGTTAGGAACCCGTTTCAACCCTTCTCTTTACTTTGTTAGTATATTGTTGTTGGACACATATGCTTTGTAAGTCGTCCTGTAGTATTTGTTGATCCATAGTTTGTATTATTGTTGTTGGACGCATATGCTTTGTAAGTCGTACCATAGTATTTGTGGATCCATAGTTTGTATTGGCCCATGGTTTGTATTGTCACATGGTATTGGCGCCTAGAATTAGTATATAAGTTTGTGTTGAGACCAATGAAGGTACCGTGAAGTTATTCTGTATTGAGCTTGCTCAGAAGAGGTTTCCCCCTCGAAGTGGCCTACGATCAATAAAAATATTCTGTGATTTGATATATCGTGTATTTCATCAATTAACTATTGCAGGTTCTTTTCATCTGGTATCAAAGCACTTTCTTGGGCTCATTGGGTGAAATTTTTGCCAATTTTTTTTTTCGCATCTGTTGTAGGTTCGGATTTGGGAATCATCCCTATCTGCTTAACTGTGGGAAGTACTTGGGCATAAGCCCTAAAAATCATTGTGAGGACTACCACAGGAACCCCGAAGTAGTTGGCCCATTGAGAGGACCTGCTAGCAAAAATGGCAACGACCCCTACCTGATTGAATAGTTCCCACCCATGAGGTAAACCAAGAGTTGTCATTTGTGGCAAAGCGGTTATCAGTTTTACTTGAGCCATGGAGTGAGGGGTACTGCCCCAATACGCAAGCCCTCATACAACATTGGTGGTTGAGTGAATCCTTTGAACCATTAGGAATCCGAGCATACCTGGGGTCCATATCTATTTTTAGCTGAACTATTGTTGACTCACTTCCGCGTCGTTGCAGATCCATCTGTTACCGATCACTTCCACACCATTGTAGATCCGTTTATTGTCGATCACTTCCGCGCCATTACAGATCCATCTATTTGAGATCCATTCTGAAAGCTGGTTCTGATCCAACCATTTTAGATCCATTTTGAAAGTCATTTCAGATCCAGCCGTTTTCGATCCATTCTGAGCCGTTTCAGATCCCGTCGTTTTCGATCCATTCCGAAATCCGTTTTCGATCCATTCTGGAAAAAAAAAGTATAAAATTCCATTTTTTCTCCATATCTCCCTTGTTTTCACTCTATTTCCCTTGAAACTTCCCTAACACCCCTGTAATCCCATTCTGCATATTTCATTCCTAAGGACCCTATCCCAATTCCACTTTCCAAAGCCATAAATCACACATTTGCTTATTTTTAGGGTTTGCCATAACTTCTTCGAATTTCCCCAATCGCCTTCAAATTGTACCATAGAGTTCCTTTCCTATTTCTGCTTCTTTGTCTCTCTTTGCCAAGTTTTCTCATTCTTTCACCTCGCTTTTGAATTCTCATTTTCTGCTTCCCTGTCCTTTTCAAAAGTGTCCAAAACCTAGTCAAACCCAAATTACCCATTGGATTTTTTCCCCAATCCAGATTTTCCTTTACACAAATAGTTTATGTTTTTGTTTTTCTACCCACTCAAAAAAAAAACTCCTGGTTATGGTTGTCACCCACGCAGAAGCAAAAGCCATGGAGGAAGCACTTGCAGCCATCCAAACCAAACTCCAGGATCTAGATGAAAAATTTCTCAGCCTCCATCTTGAGCATTCAGCCATGAACAACAAACGATAGTCCAAGTCTTCATCAGACAATGGGTTCTCTTCTTCCAGCAATTTTCGTGGTCTGAAACTTGATTTTCCTAGCTTCAATGGTAATGATCGGACTAGATGGATATACCAGGAAGAACAATATTTTGGTCTGCATAATACTTTTGATGTCCAAAAAGTTCCACTTGCATCCTTTCATTTGGAACAGGAATCCCTTCAATGGTACCGTTGGTACATCAAAGCTCATGATGAGCCAAAATGGACAGATTTTTGCCAACTCCTTTTGCAACGATTTGGTCCTAGTTCTTTTGATGACTTCACTAGAGCACTCACTAAACTTCGTCAAATTGGAACTGTGAGAGAGTATCAGACATAATTTGAGAAACTAGCCAATCACACAGAAGGATTGTCTGATGAATTCTACAGGAGTTGTTTTTATCAATGGTCTTAAGGATGAAATCCGCTCAGAGGTTAAAATTTTCCATCCCAACACAATGATGGAAGTCCTAGGGTTGGCTAAGTTGGCGGAGGATAAGATCACAGCCCAACAACACTCCAAATCCACTTTTGTTCCATTCATAAATATGGTTTCCCAACAACATCCCATCATGTTAGCTCCTCACACCACTCCTATCAAGCATTTGTCTGAAGCAAAGATGTGAGCAAGTAGAGAAAAAAGGTTTTGTTATAGTTGTGATGAGAAATTCACTCAGGGACATAGATGTGTTGACCAACAACTCTATCTCTTAGATGTGGATTCTCCACCTACCTCTGAACTTGGTGTAGAAGCTCCAGATACACTGGATGATCAGGTCGACCTTCAGCAGCCGCCTGTTGACCCTCTGTCTCCGGTTGACCACCCAGAGATATCTCTCTATGCTTTAGCCAGAGTCACCACCCCACAAACAATGGGGGTTAGAGGTTACTTAAAGAAGACCCCTCTTACAATACTCATTGATTCTAGTAGCACTCATAATTTCGTTGACCATTAGATCGCCAAGCAGGCTTATTGTTTTTTCCATCCTTGCTCCAACTTTGAAGTCACGATTGCCAATGGGGGAACCTTACCTTGCAAGGGGAAGTGTCACAATGTGCGTATCTCTCTAGAAGATTATAATTTGCACTCTGACATGTTTGCCTTGTCCTTAGGTGGATGTGATGTGGTTTTGGGCGTTCAATGGTTACGCACACTTGGCCCCATCTTATGGGATTTTGCTGAACTTTGGATGCAATTTTCAGTCAATGAGAAATAACACAAATTTGCAGGCTTACAACCAGGGTCTCTCCGTATCATCAGTTCACATCGCCTGGAAAAGATCCTTAAGAAGAATTCACATGATGTCATCGCTCAATTCCATTCCATTCAGATGCACCCATCAACAATATCCACTACTTCCTTGGATAAATATGCAGGTGTCTTTGCTGAACCAGTGGGATTGCCTCATTCAAGAGACCTTTCTGGTACGAATTTAGCCACATCTACATCTGAGAAGGAAATCATGGCTATTTTACATGCAGTACAGAAGTGGTCACCATCCCTATTAGGGAATTATTTTTGCATCCAAATTGATCACCAATGTCTGAAAAATTTCTTGGAACAACGGGTCTCCTCCCCAACACACCTGAAATGGGTTAGCCACCTCATGGATTATACCTATGCGCTCACTTACACAAAGGGTAAGGAAAATCTAGTGGCAGATGTTCCTTCTCGCACAATTCATGACCCGGTTTCTCTTTCAGCTATTTCTATACTTGTTCCAAATTGGTTGCAATCTGTTCAACATGGCTATGTCTTCTATGAACTGCATGCTTCTCCATCGATAGAGCACTCTAGGTTCCTCAACACGTATGACCAGGAATAGTGTAACTTCTTTTGGCCAGGACTGCAAATGACAATTCAATAAATGGTGGCTACTGTGATACTTGTCAAGTCAACACGGGTGAAATGACAATCCTTCCAGGACTGCTCGAACCCTTTCCCATCGCTACACAAATTTGGATAGCTATTTCTATGGATTTCCTTGAGGTGCTCCAATGGTACAATACCAAATCTAAAATGACACCATATGAAGCAATCTATGGATAGGCATGGACAGTTCTTCTTCCATACACCCTCAGCAGTTCCCCAGTTTAGGAAATTGAATCGGTTCTTTGAAACTGCGACCAGATTCTTCTCATTTTACAGGACAATCTTCACATGGAAAGAATTCGAATGAAACAACACGCCGATCAACACCATTCTGAGTGCACTTTTCAAGTAGGTGATATGGTTCTTCTTCGTCTACAACCTTCCAAGCAATCCTCCCTTGAATTCACAAGGAGTCTGCATTTCTCTCAATCTATCATAGAGGTATTAATTTAGTGGCACGGAATGCCCCCTGAGGATGTTATAGGGGAACCACTCCTTCAAATTTCGCATCAATTTCCACATCTAAATCTTTGAGGAAAAAGATTTTTCTAAGGGAGAGGGGATGTTAGGAACCCGTGTCAACCCTTCTCTTTACTCTGTTAATATATTGTTGTTGGACACATATGCTTTGTAAGTCATCCTGTAGTATTTGTTGATCCATAGTTTGTATTATTGTTGTTGGATGCATATGCTTTGTAAGTCGTCTCGTAGTATTTGTTGATACATAGTTTGTATTGGCCCATGGTTTGTATTGGCACATGGTATTGCCCATGGTATTGGCGCCTAGAATTAGTATATAAGTTTTTGTTGAGACCAATGAAGGTACCGTGAAGTTATTTTGTATTGAGTTTGCTCAAGGGAGGTTTCCCCCTCGAAGTGGCCTGCGATCAATAAAAATATTCTATGATCTGATATATCGTGTATTTCATCAATTAATTGTTGCAGGTTCTTCTCAATAACACCATCCTCGGTGTTCCAATATATAGGAATACATACACACTTTACACATGTCCAAAATTTACAAAATGTTACAGTTATGCCCTGCATTTCATCCTTTAATTTGAACTTTTAGGACCAAGTCCTTTGGCTTCCACAGGCTATTCCCAACTGGCTTTGATCTTCCAGCTCTACAGGTGGGAATTGCTTCACAATAATCTCTTCCTTTTCTCTACCTTCCAGCTGATCTACAAGTATGGAAACTTTATGGTTGCTACCCTCTTGATGTTCCTTTGTTGGGCAGTCGCGGCAGCAGTGATTTTCTCCACATTGCCAACATTTCACTGGTTGCTTTACCTTTTCCTGCTCAATTTTCTTTGAGTCTTCCCACCTGGAACGTTTCTTAATCGGCTGATTGGATGAATGCTTCTTCATTGATCCACTTTCCTTTCCCTTATTGATTGCTCCCATAATGCTTTTTACCTCCCTTTGCAGACAAATAGAGTCCTGCAAAACCTTGTGGTTCATCTCATTCTGCTGCCTCTGTAGCTTGAGCATCTCTCCAAGATTTTCTTGGGTCTTGGCAATTGTTTGAAGAAGACTTCAAACCAAATCTAATAGCCCTTGGTCTGCTTCCATGGTCAATGTGCATAGCTGACCACACTTTTCTTACTAGAAACACTTGCTCGTATCAGCTGCAACTAATTTCTTCAATTTCTTACCTGTGAAATTCATCATGGCAATTCTTTGTTAGGCCAAGCATAACATAAACATTAAAATCAGTCAATTATTTTCCCAATTTACATGGAATGTCCATGCTTCATTCATGAGACTTCCACACTTTTCATGCTTTCCCAACATACATATGAACTCATTCCTGTTCATCCTTTCACATGGAATTAACTATTTCAGCATTCGCAATTAATTTTAAGCAATTAAACACAATTTATTTTCAGCTATGACATGCACTCAACAATATTTTGTTTCTAAGATGCATCAGTCAAAAGGAAAGAGAAGAGTAAGAGTTTCCCCCTCTTAGTCTTGTTCCAATCCGGAGCCACACCATCACTTGTGGTTCTATGCTCCTTAGCCTCTTTCACTTCAATATGAATGCTTGACTTGCCCTTTCTTGGCTATGACATAGTGTCTAAGGTCTGTTTAAGGATTTTCAACTAAGGAACCTTTCCCCATGACCACCTACAGAACCTTTGACTGATAGGACCCACTCATGTCCACTAGAACCATCTTTCATTACTTCTCATACTGATCTCTTTAGGATGGTCACATGTCCACATGCATCCCTATGATGCCTTCATAGTCCTTACTTCCAACAATACCTACACTCAAACATTGAATCAATTCACATGTTTAGTTTATTTTCATAGGGTTTTTCTCTAAACAAGAGTTTGAGAAAACATAACCAAATCATATACACATGTATATTCATAAGCAAGAAGTTGGAAGATAACCAAATACTTATATGCATTGGATGTCTTCACTTTATTCCACAGGCTCCTTCTTTGCCGATTAGAGGAAATTTGAGGTCTAAAATGGGCCTCCTAAGCAAAATAATAAAAAAATCCACATCACACATATAAAACTTTTAAAAAAAGCCATGTCACATTAATTTAAAGTTGTTATTAGTGATGGTCAACCTATATTGCCTCATTAATGGTAGTTGACAAGTATGTTGGGTTAGTAAAGAGTTAAGAGATTTAGGTTGAAAATATTAGAGGAAATTTGAGGTCTAAAATGGGCCTCCTAAGGAAAATAATAAAAAAATCCACATCACACATAGAAAACTAATAAAAAAAGCCATGTCACATTAATTTAAAGTTGTTATTAGTGATGGTCAGCCTATATTGCCTCATTAATGGTAGTTGACAAGTATGTTGAGTTAGTGAAGCGTTAAGAGATTTAGGTTGAAAATATTAATGAATGGTTTGGATTCGCGTGCACAGAATAAATAATATAGTCATAAAAATTTGAAATTTATATTATAATCTATTTATTTATTTTTATAAATTACCACTACTTTTCTAAAAATATTTAATGTAAAACTCAAAAACTAACTAATAAATAAAAATTAGTTTATATAAATAATATAAAAAATCACTATTATTATTATTAAGTATATTTTGTTATTAAAAATTAAATATTTGAAATATGTTGATTTTTTTAATTATATATATATATATATATAATTTATAATCAATATATAAAAAAATAAACCTTCAAAAATTAAAAAATCAAAATCATATAATAATTATTATTGTGTTTGAGTAAAAATCATAAAATTACCTTTTTATTGGTATATTTTTATGTTTAATAATTAAAAAAATCATATAATAAAATTATTATTTTATTTTATATTTATTAATAAAAATATATAAAAAATGTATATCCCCTGCATTAAAAAACACTAATATAATTTTAGTATGGGGAAATATATATTATAATTAAATTTTTAGTTTTTAATTATTTCTAAGAACATCCTTGTGTATCCAAGGCGACTTGTTTTTCTACCTAAGTTGTTTTTTTGCCCAGATTTGTTGTTTTTCCTCCCAGAACGAAAATTTGTCGGGAATCCATGTTAATTGGAAGGAATTTTTTTTAGCGAGAACCATGAATTCTGTTAAGTCGAAAAATTAACTGCTTCTAGTTTTGAAATGAACCAAATTTTGATGAGAATAGTTGGATTAAGGTAAAACGGGTTTGCTCGCAGGACAAAAATTTGCCGAGAGTAATCCATGGAATTGCAAGGATTATTTTAGCGGGAACCATGAATTTGTTCAGCCTAAGAATTCAACTGAAGAATTAATTGCTTTAGTCTTGAAATGAACAGATTTTTTGGGGAATAGTTGGATTTAGGTCCAATTTTGATGGAAATGTGCCCACGATCAGACCAGAGAAAAGAGGGGAAAAAGAGGGGAAATCTGGAGGGAGAAATTCAGAGGGAGAAATTCATTTTTTTAGTTTCAAGAAAAAAATGGAAAATTGGAGGGAGAATGCTGAAATCGTGAGCCCTAACTGTGATTCCTACATCCATAAAATGCAATTAATGGGGTGCTGGATTTGTTATGCTTCCAAGCGATTTCAAGTGATTGCAGAGTGAGTTTTCAAAGCTAGAGACCAAGTTTCAGAGCTATCGCCAAGGTAATTCATACGCAGTCTTATTTTTTTAATTCATACACAGTCACTCACCCCCATCGGAGTCAATAATCAGTGATAACAGGTCATTTGAAAGAGCCATCTTATATTGTTATGCTTGCATTTTTATAGCATTGCTTTGTGGTTTATAATCTGTGTGCTCGCTTTTGATTATACATTTTCAAAACAAGCTGTTTAAACCCTTGCCTAGCTCCTCATCAGACATATATTTTTCACAATGGGCCCTCCAAAGGTCCCTCCTATAAGTTTGCGATATTTCTAGAGAAGATGACAGTCTTTATGGCCATGCTATGTTAAATATTGGGCTATGAAAATTACCAGTAGGATCCCAAAATGTAGGGAGCAGAGCGAGATTGACCATAGGATTGAAGCATATCATGTGTATATAACACCATCTCCCTTGTAACAATTGGGAAAGCTGCAGTTCATATTCTATCTCCTCCACCTCATTTATTCACATCGTACATAATGCCTGCAGAGGGGTGTGTCAAATCCATGCAAATTATGCTTAGGCAAAGTTTAGTGATTTTTGAAGCATGTCATGTGTATAACATCTCTCTAGAAACAATTTGGAATGCTCGAGTTCATACTCTCTCCTCTACCTCATTTATTCACACCATACATAATGCCTGCACAAGAGTGTCAAATCCATGCAAATTATGCTGAGGCAAAGTTCAGTGATTTATCTGTTCAATGCACATACTCGTAATTCTGCTAGATTCTACTTTGGCTAAGTACAAATGACAATAGCAGTGACAAAGCCTCACATTTTGTCATTCCAGGGCACTGTACATGCCATAACCTGTAAAAATATGCCTTTAGCCTCTTATTATCTATAACTGAGCAATACTCTTTGGGAAGCAACCTAACTGTTAACTTCACCTTTATTTTCTACCTGTTGATGTGACATTCTCCTCAATTCAAGTTTTCTTTACAAAAACCCCCACTTATAAGCATGGTGGGAAACCTAGCGATCCCAAAGTCTACTGAAATACCATATCATGTTGTTAAATTATAACAATATCAATCAAGGAACTCACCGGTGGGATCAAACAAGAAAACCTCGTTATTAACAACTGCCAAAACCTCATTCTATGTCAAAGAGAGGATGAAATGGAGGTGGGTAAAGATCAAATCCCAAGGTGTTAGAATCAACAATCTCTCCCTGCTGCATCTCTTCCATGATAAGCAACGTGGCAGGCCCTGAACCAGGAAAATAGGGTAGGAGAGCCCATCTCTTTTTGCACAGACAAGCTAATATCAAGTTCTCACAAGATCCTCTCTTTCTAACTTTGTAACCCACTTCTTGACTAAGACAAAGCTATAGGGCTTTGAAAGTAGAGTTGATTAAAAGTTCGACAACTAAAAAACAGACAAAAGGCATGGGTTTACTGAATCCTTTTATAAGCAAACAAGGCCCTATAGTACCATTTATAATCTCGTGTAATGCTTCACTAATGGAACAGATTGGAATTCTTTAAACAAACTGTGTTGATCTTTCTATTCAATTCCTTAGAGAAGGCACCCCATAATGCCTAAACTCTTCCATGCGCATATGCTAATACAACATAAAAACTATGACCAAAATTTGTATCAATTCAATGACCTCCATATCCATAGGTTATACTGGAGATATGTAAATTGATCAATATTCAGGGCAGCCACTGGGTTTTTGATAGTGGACCTGCACAATTCAGCTTGTAAACTCTGATTTAACCCAACAAGATATACAACATCACCCCTTTGCAGAGCAGGTTTAGGACAAAGAAGAGCTGCACATACAGTTGCAGCCCAAGATGGATTTAGTGCTGTGGGATCATATGCTACTAATGCATAATTGTGTACAGGGTGCAGAAAAACAACCTCTCTAGGTATCTCTATTGGGTACACAAATGCTAAGTTGACATCTGATACAAAGATGGGCACTGTACACTTGTCAATGACAACTATTCCTATAGTTTTAGAATGAAAGTTCACCACCCCTGTTCCAAAAAAATGCTTAGCATGTGTTAACACCTAAAAAGTGCTCACTAGCTCATTCCCTTATTCACATGACCCATTTGTCCACTTTCCCACCATCTGAGCCTCTGAAACCAACAAAAGGTCACCAAAAGACCTCAGTACACCCCTTTTTCCCACTCAAAAAGATTATTTTTCCAAAAAAAGTATAAAAAAACCCTCAAAAAGGGTCCAAATTCCCAAAATATTAAAAAGGGAATAAAAATATTAATTTTATTCAAAAAAGGAAAAAAGGAGGGAAAAGTTCCTAAACCATGTTGGTCAATACCATTGGTTTCCACAAAACCACAAATGGTATTCCCCACCACCAAAACCTATAAAAAGGTGGTAGGGGCTCCTCATTTCATATCCATCCATTATCTCATCCTCATGCTGCCGAAATCTCCCTTGAGTATTTTGGCCATTATAAGCAACCTTGGAGAAGGAGACCTCTTGGAGCTTGGAGCTACTTATCTTGGGAGTTGCTCTACATCAACCTTCAACATTGAAGGTATTACTATTGCAAGCATTAGCTTGCCCCATTTTTAAATACAAATTTATTCTTTCATATTTTCTTGTTCTTGTTTTTAAAATATTTCCATTATTTGCTTATATTCTTGCATAGATCCATGATTAGTTTTGTTTAGATTAGTTTCTTGTTTAATTCTATTGAAACTGCTGCTACTAGTTAGCAGGTGCCCATAGCACTAAGCCTGGTTGCAAAACCGGGCCAACAGTTTTTGGCGACTCCGCTGGCTTTGAACAATAGATCTCAAGTTTTGCTTTCAATCTTAATTTTTTATTAGTTTTTAGCCTTTAGATCCATAGATATGCCATCCTAGACAGCAGATCCATTGCTGCTCTATTTTTTGGCCCCATCTATTGCCATTAACAGCCCGGAAATATCAATTTTCGGGTTCATTTTTCGGCTTCCGCGCACTGCTTTCGCCTCACGGTTTTCAGCCTGACAGTCGCGCGTCTCATCGCGACTTTTTGGCTTTTTTCTGCGTGGTCCCCCGCAGCTTCGCGACCTATTTGCGCGCTGCACATCGCGGCTTCGCGGTCTTTTTCCGCGTTGCACATCGCGACTGCACGGCCATTTTCCGCGCGGTTCCCCGCGGCTTCGAGGCCTATTTGCGCACTGCACATCACGGCTTCGCGGACATTTTCCGCGCTGCACATCGCGACAGTGTGCCGAAATCCCGCGCGGTCCATCGCGACTGTGCGACAGAAACCCGCGCGGTCCATCGCGGCTTTTCAGTCAGAACCTGCGATGCTAATTTTTTCACTCGGCCGAATCGTTTAAAAAATTAATTTTTTACTGTACTTTCTGCCCACATAGCACATTTTTACAGTATTAAATTCAGCATATTTTACAGCCATAGAAAATTTTTTTTACTATTTAAATGCACATCTAGGAAGTCTTTTTAAAAAATTTCAAGAAAGTGAAAGAAAGCCTTATTTTGCAGTTTATCTAGGTTAAAATTTTTTCCTATTTACTTCTTTAAAAATCTTGCCCTTAGCAATTTCCTTGAAGAAGAAAACCATTTATTTCTTTAAAGAAGTCTATTATTTGCTTTCATGATTCAAAAGATCCTTTGTTTTTTGAGTTGATTTTGCAAAGCATTTAATTTCCATTTATTGAAAAAAGTCATAAATATTTGCTTTTTTATTTTTAAAAAGATCCTTTATTTTTTGAAAATTTTCTATAAAGCATTTACTTCTTTCCAGTTCAGTTTACAATACCACATGTGCACCCACTCAAACACTTAATTGAACTGAGCTTTAAAACTTACCCTAATTTCAACACACTTTTAACCCCACTTGGGGAACACTAAAAGAACTTTGTAGCTAGGTAGTATTGGGGGGATAGGTGTTCCAATAACACCCCTCAGTTATTACATTTGAGACATAGAAGTTGTCCATTTAGGGAGCTAAAATCTCTTAGTATTTATTGGCACGGTCACAACCGGTTTGTGGGAAGGCCTCTCCCCTAGGAGGGTTGAAGTCGGGAGGATGGTTCCGGAAGCTTGAGTGGAATACCGAAATCCATTCAGTAACCGAAGGGCTACCATTCGCAGTTCTCGGGATATCCCTGTATTGGGATATTGCGATCAAGGACCAAACGACAGATTTACCTTTTCTCGACGCGTCATGAACGGAGTATCCTAGTAGCCATTCTTTAGGATTGATTACCCGGTGTCCCTCCCGGTAGGGGGATATCTAGCCGTGGACTTAACACTCAATATTGTCTGACTTGGATTTCATCACCTTGCAGAGAATATAGTTTGTTGATTCACAATACTTTTAGTTAGGTGTTTGCATGATTCAACCCACCTTTGGTCTAGTTACACCTATTTTTTCTAGAAGCTCTTTGCATGTTGGTACTCTGACCATTTGTTGCATCCCTCCACTTATTGTAGCACAGCTGCTAGAATAAGTGCCTTTTTTGAGGTTGATTTTTTGGCCTAAGAGCCTTCATTTTCACTCCCCTTCTTGCACCCTTGGTTGCATTAGGGTTTTGAGTTTTTTATACATTACCCTTTTACACATACAGATTTTTCCACAAAAACTTATTTTCTCACCATTGAGAATTTTAGACGCTCTCATCGTCTACAGGGCGAACTCCCAGAGTTCAGTCTACTTGGCTCGCCACGTCACCGACGCCGAGCCTTATCCCTCGACTCGACACATCGTCGGTCGAACAGATAGTAATCCGATTCTGACACGCCTCACTTCACCTCCGATTCTGAATCCCTCCACAAACCCTATCCCAGGAATCCCTACTGCTATTCCTAACCCAAGTGTAACCCATGTTGCACTTGGAGGCGTTGGCCCATACCAGACCACACCTATTGGAGGGCACATACCCTCCATACCTAGCATACCTTTAGGCGCTACTGGACCCCTACATCATACCACAATGACTAGGCATGTCCCAGTCCCAGTCACTACATTTGCTAGCTTACCATACATGGCGAGTCTGAACCTACCAGACTTAGCCAGATTCACCAATGATCCAATCAGACACGATCCTGCGTGGCCTCACATGCCCACCAAACTCCCCTCTGACATCCCTAAATTTGAGGGTAAGGCAGGTGAGGACCCCCAGAACCATATCATGTCCTTCCATTTATGGTGTTCCTCCAACTTCATAGTGGACGACTCTGTCCGCCTCTGGCTTTTACAACGCACCTTCACTGGCTCTGCAGCTAAGTGGTATATCGAGCAGCCCCATGGGACGCATGCCACCTTTACCTCCCTTGCCTCGACCTTCCTACAGTTTTTCCAGTTACCTGTCCGCTATGATGCGGGAGTCGAGATCCTACTGTCTTGCAGACAGAACATGGCCACCCACATCACTGACTACATTCATGAGTGGCGTCGACGCCGAAGCCTCTGCAAAATCAAGTTAGACGACCGTATTTTCTTAGATTGGTTTCTAAAATCCCTCCTCCCTCTCATTGCGAAGGATGTGGCATCCGAAAGACCCTAGTCTGAAGAAGAGGCCATCTTCAAAGCCCAACAGTTTGATCTCATTTACGCCCAGTCGGGTTATCTATACACAATCATACTGGACGCCCCACGATGTGACTCTTCACGCAGTGACGCGCCGGGGGCATCTCATGCTGCCGATAGCATTATTGGCCAAATCACACCACAAGCTAAACCTTTCAGCATGGTGAGCACCATGCCTACCCCAGACCTATACATCCAGTTCCGGAGCGACAACTTCTTACGCTCCAACAAACCAGACACATCACATTCATGGACCCTCTTATCCACAACATTGCTATGGCCAAGCGCCATCAGCATATGTACCTCCTACATACTATAACCAACCCGCTACACAGAACCCCATACAGTTCTCGCCACAAACCGATGCAGTACCCACAACAAGCTGCACCAGCTAATCCAACACATCCAATAGCTCAGGGGTACCAACAACCCCAGCAGGTAACTGGACCACCGCCAGCTCCACCTGCATATTACCCACCACAACCTGCTCCCCACACCTGCGGCTCCACAGAATCCCCCAATGCTCAAGGGCATGTGTACGCACAACAACATCAGCCCGAATACCAAAATAACCACGCAACCAGGGTAGACAACCAAACCGCGGAAGAGGACGTAACCGTGGAAACAACCAAAACCATAACCAAGGTACACAACCCCCCCATCCTCTGCAAAATAATAATGCAGCGCCTGCTCATCAGAATCCTGATCAGCCAACTAAGCAAGCCAAAAATGCTAATTTACGAACAAACCATCCTTGTTCTATTTGCGGGGTCTATGGCCACTATACCACGCTTGCCCACATTTGGAGCGAGCTCGGCAACTATGGACAGATGACGCCCATCGTCACGGGCAGGCGGCTCCTCAGCCGCCACCCAACCCTCCACCACTACAACCTCAACCTTTGTGTTACAAAACCCCTTTTCCAACACAAGGAGTGGTGAACACTCAGCCATTAGCTCCCCCACAGGGCAACGTGCCACCACAACAAATCACTTACGCCGCTCCTGATCAACCAATGTTTGATTCAGGTACTCACCACTTGCTTATGATGTCAACTGTTGATGTCAACATCCAGACCCGTCGGAACCAGTATGGCCCTACCTCCGACAGCTCCCCCCGCCGATAAGGATACTAACGCTCATCCCACTGATCAGACGTTACGTATACCCCCCACTTCAACTTGATGGCGCCTCTAAAGCACCTCGCTTCCCACTTCGCCGTATCAACAACAACCCCAATGCACGGGATGCTTCAAATTACAACATCGTCGATGATTTAGCTCAGTCCCCCGCAGCCATGTTTGCGTTAGAAGTCTTGAAAAAACTGTCCTATGCAGCGCAAGACTTTACTTTCCGCCATTGGGGCGATTGACCCAAATGATTCGAAATTGATGACCTTTGATTTGGACCAGTCCGAACCACATCTGCCTTCCACCATAGCAGTCCAAGTTTCTGTTTCCATTCGGAATCTTGTCATCCATCGATGCATTATCGATGAGGGTGCCTCTACATGCGTCATGTCCACATTCGTTTGGTAGAAGTTGGGATCCCCTACTCTCCAGCAATCCACCACTGCATTACGGGCCTATGACGGCCGGTCAGCTCAACCCCAAGTCTACTACCCAATATCCCTGTCCAGTTGGGTGGGAAAACTATGCTCATCGACATAGAGGTCATTAATTCCCAACTCGATTATAACCTTTTACTTGGCTGTAGTTACATGTACGCCATGAAAGTGGTTGCCTCATCCGTTTTTCGTACCATGATGTTCCCCCATGAGGGACGCGTGGTCAAAATTGACCAACTCACCTACTATGATCCCAATGCCCCTGCAGCACCTGAAAAATGTTCTCCCCATGGTTGAACAACCTGTTTGTGGTGCAACTACCACATTCATTTCCTCAGCAGGACCCGGACTTTACTCCGAGGCGCCGATGACCTCTACATTCTAGTCCATTCCACCACCGTCACCAGAGGCCAACATCGCGAACCTTTGCACTCTATCACAACAACCCCGGTAACCAACCCTCCTTGTTTCCTAAACCACCATTGGTACCTAGTCACATTGGAGTTACACCCATCCACACAATCCCCTTTCTATTTCCTCCTTCGGGTGTAGTAAGCGCCCCAGTTATGGATACCCTTAGTCTCCCCGGTTAACATTGGGATTACCCGTGTGGTATATTACGCCTCCCGTTCCACCACCGACACCAAATTTCATCCTGCAACTAGTGCAACCCATTGTTACTTCTACCCAACCAACTCCCGGTATCAATACTCCTTCGTCATCGACGATTCCCCCTCCACTCAGCAGGCCCACTGGGGGCAGAGGCCCACAACCATACACTGCGGTACCCCCACCCAAGGGAGTTAAACCTCCTCCCGTGTTCCGTGCTCCTCCCAAATGCTCGTTGTGTGATGATTTAGGCCATCCAACTCATCAGTGTCCACAGTTACCTGCATTGCAGGAGCACATGCAAATGCTGGACGACGACCCCAACATCCTGGTGGTCAGGAATCGATCCAAACCCCATGCCTCGTGATAAATCACTGCGTACCAACCACCCATGTGCGATATGCGGTATTTATGGCCACTACTCACATAACTGTCCTGACATCCCAGATTACAGAGCAGCCCTCTACGAGATGAATAATTTGGACCTTGAGATGGAACCCCCTACTATCGAGGAGATTCTACCCTCCCATATCATCCTCATCTGGAGAGATTAACACCATCTACATGATCTCTTCGACTCCCACTACCTCATCACTTGATTTGACACTCAGAGCTCCCGCAATGATGAAGAGATTCTAGAGGCTCCTATTGCCCTTGATTATCCCAGGAAAGACATACACCATCGTCCATACTTCCTCCCGGAAGAGACTTCATCCACCACCGTTACCCAATCCGCGGTTGAGTCCAAAGATTTCCTTCCTACTACAATCGACTAGTTAAAGGATCCCATGGCCGCTATTTCTCCCGTCATCCACATTGACATCTATGACCCACTTGGTTCCCTTCATACCATTACATTAGGAGCCCCCCACCGTGAGCATGAGATTGGAGAATACCGAAAAATCTTCCAAGAATTCACTGATGTCTTTACTTGGTCAGATACCGAAATACTGGGCCTTGACCCCGCCATCTATACAATCTCCACTGGACACCCCTCGGTCCGGTCAACCCCTTCCACTGATCCCGTCCGCACACCATGTTCCACTCTGCTACGTCAGTTTCGCCGATGGAGCAAGCCGTTGGTCCCCCAATCTCGCCTCCGCAGCTTGGGTAATATATTCCCCTTCACATGAGTTAATTCACATTGACGGAGTATGGTTAGGTGCCGCCACCAATAACCAAGCTGAATACGATGCCGTGACCGGTCTCCTGGCCGCAACTCTCCAAATGAGCATCCGTCACCTCAACGTTTTCTTGGACTCACAGCTCTTAGTTCCAGCTCAACAATGATTACCAGGTACGCGATCCCTGTCTTTTCAGAAAATTCCTGTGCACTAAACAAATGGTTAGACAATTTGATTCCATTTCGTTCACACATGTCCCAAGACACCTCAAATAGTGTAGTAGACCATATGGCCAACAATGTCCTCGACTGGCACACCAGTCACATCATGTCATAACCAAAATGTGCATCCACGTGCATAACATGTGCCTCCACGGGAATATCCATAAACAAAATGCATCCACGTGCATAACATGTGCCTCCACGGGCATAAACAAATAACAAAATAATTCATCCACGTGCATAACATGTGCCTCCACGGGCATATACAAATAACAAAATACTGCATCCACGTGCATAACATGTGCCTCCACGGGCATATACAAAAGACAGAATGTGCATCCACGTGCATACACGACAATATATCCAAATATATATACACATATATATATAAACCATAATGTCAACATGTCATAGGTGCCCTCAACACCCAATATACAAAAAATACATCAGTCGTACAAAAATGCTTCCCCATATGCTCATCAGCATTTGGGGCAGATACAATATCATCTACTCATCAGGATCCCTAGGCTCCCCGGCTCCTCCTCCGCTGGCCCCGCCGAGTCATGGCGAGCCCGAACTCTCTGCTCTGCCCGTCCCCGCTGGATCATCCTGCAGACGTATCCTCATCTTAGCCGGCCCTGCCGGGACATCCCGAGCACCACCCCTGTGCTCTGCCACAAACACCGCTATCCTCAACAAGAGCGACCGCCACTCAGGAGGCACATCGAAGCAACCCTCCAAAATATCCCGATCCAGGTCTCTCCAACCATCCTCGGGGAGTCCAGCTAGGATCCTATCGAAGGTCTGTCTGACACCCTCTATGGCATCATCTCGAGGGCCAACCCCTCGCCCACGAGCCGAAAATCCTCCACCACGCGGAGGTGGTACCGCTGCAGGTGGATGAGCGACCACCATCGCCCGCCCCTCGACGAGCCACGTAGTCGGCCGGTGGCACTGGACCCACATCTGCACAAAGCAGTAAGCCATCATATTACTATCCAACTATAATCATCGATGATAAATCAAACAACACATGATATAGTATAAAATAAAACAAAAAACCATACCGTCTAAACTCCAGGCTTGTCATGGGGCACGAGGCATCTCTGGGTCGCCTCGATAGGTCCATGCCGGCATAGGGGTAGTCCTCAATCAGCAGGGGCATCTGCTCCCACTGCTCATAAAAATCCTCCGTGAAGAAACCGCGGACACCACCGCCGCTAGGCAAAGTTTGACTTTGTAAAAAATATCATACTTGGTCAAATTTGATCACTCATGAGTTGGTTGATTGCAAGATTTCATGTAGAGTGTATGGATGACTTGGTCAAATTTGATCACTCCAGAAGCTATATATATGTAAAAGCCTAATTTATTAGAGGTTAGCTAATTACATAATATATGGTGAGTTAGAGGGTTATTGGGGGAGTGAGTTCCCTAAGGAAAGCTAGCCCATTCACCTTTATGCCTCCCACCAACACCTATTGGAACTTCTTCATCCAAAAAGAAGGGTTCTTGTTCGTGTGCAATAGGTGGTAGCTAGTACAAGGATGGATAATGCACTGCAACGTGATGATGCAAATGATGCCATTGGTAAATTTATTTTTTTCAACAACATTCCTTTCCATGTTACTCGATCTCCTTATTATAAGGAGATGGTCCATGCAATTGTAGCATAAGGACCCTCATATGTGGCCCCCAGGTGAGCATTAGGACATGGTTCATTTCACACATACAATTAACCCTTGATGATCTGGAAGTTACACTCCCACTTCTAATCTCTGTCCCAACATGACCTTCTGCTTTAATATCATAATCACTATCACTGCTATTGTTATTGGTAGGTGGACTCATGTTGCTGGGTTTGAAGTATTATGAGCAGAGTTTTAATTGTTGGAAACCTGCAGCAAGGGTTTCTATTATAATTTACTCAGTGCATTTGTCTTTGAATTTTCATGGTTGATGAACTCCCCAAAGGCTGTGTTTAAAGGAGGGAAATGATAAACCTGTAATAAAAAAAAAATTGCAAAATGTTAAAAAATAGCCGTGGTTCAACTTACCTCCACACTGATGGATATAAAAAATCACTGATAAATGGCTGTTAAAACACTTGACTGTGAGATGCACCTTGGATTTTAAATGCTTAAACAATGCACACTTGGCTGTAAAAGTTAAACCTAGGCTGTCCCAACAACTTCCAAAATCTGAATGATGAATCTCTTTGACAGCTTGGCTATAGGTTCTAACTTAAGTATGGCGGTTTGGATGTAGCTTCTAGTGCCTCCTCGTTCGCATCTTGGACACAAAATAACACCTCCTTCCTCTTCCTTGGCTGCTGGTCACTCTTGGAAAATCAACAAAATCGGCTTCACAAGGACAATTGACAGCTCAAAGATGAATGCTGAATGTAGTGGTAAATGTCAAAGGAGAAGAAAAGTTATATGTAGAGGCATTATGTTAGGCTAGGTGAATTAGGCTTTTTTAGGATTTTTTTTCAAGGCTTTTGACTAAAGATTATCAGGTCATCCACTTTTCATTCCTTTTAGGAGGGAGGGGACACGCTCTGCATAGTTACCTATATGAAGAATGGCAATCAATATAGACATCTATCACTTTAGTAGCAAATAGAAATCAAAACCTGATTTCAGTAGCAAGAAGCACAAACTGGAAAAACTTTTGACCATGTGTTTCCCAAATTCTTGCCAAAAGGGGTGTGCAACGAAGCATTTTGCTAGGAATTCCTCCATCCTAAGGGTGTGGTAAATGCATCCCCATGTAACACCCATAATATTCCACTTATTACTGTTTCAAAGTTTTTTCATCTTGTTTCAAAAGTATATTACATCAGATTGTCCTTACAATAATTAGCTCGTAAGAGAGCTTGTCAAGTGGGAGAGCTTATGTTTTAGTGTGAAGACCAATGCTCCATAAGCTTGAATTCTCTGTGTATATAATTAGTAGCAATGACTCACGCCTTTCAACTTGATGATGCATGAGAAATTGACGAAGTGCTTACATGAGGCTGACAATAGTCATGCTTGGATTAGAAGTTGTTCGAGATTTGAGGATAAGGTCTCTAAATCAGCATGTCAAATTCAGATCACCACATGCACAAAAATATAAAAGTATGCTAAATTCAGAGCAGATCCTTTTTTGCAAAAAATTCCAGAATTCTATTTAAGAGCATGAATTAAATCATAAAAAGGGAGTAGACATAATTATTATTATTCTTTTCAATATTCCATGGCCATATACGTGGGGAATATGGAAGAGACTTTGTGGGGCCTATTTGTGGATTTCTTTAAATTACGAACTTGATCCTTTGATTCATATGAATAATCATCACACTTCTTGTTATCTTATCCAAACCTTCATTTCAAAACCGTCTTTAAATAATCCATCTCTAGATATATATTTACCTGTGTAGCACGGATACTTAAGACTATGTTGGATTGTAGTAATTGTCAATGGCATTTTATTGGTAATTGGAACTTTTTATTCAATGTTTTATTTGTCTTATTTACAACATGTAGCAAAACATGGGAAATAATTCTGGTACTTTTGAAGGGATATACCTGATGGTATATTAAATGAATATATCCTTTAGATCCGACTTAACAATATTATCCTAAGTATATTTTTGGTTTTTTTAGGATACTTTTCAAAACTTGTTGAGATGCTACTATTTTTTTACTCAACAATGGACTAAGGACAATCAAGAAATTTATTGTTGGAATGTGGACTAGTTTCTTAATAATTTCCTTACTGTTTTTTTTGAACTGAGCATTGTGACAAACGTACAATGGGATGCCTTTTTTTCTAAGTAGAGATTTGAATTTTTTGCTCCTATCATGGCTTCATCGTGAATTTTTTCCCTAACCATTGGAAAAACTGATAAACATAACCTTTTTGATCCAATATCTCCATTATGGAAATATATTGTTGGGAGAGGAAATTTTTCCCCTGGGAGCACACTGTAAATGATTTTGTAAAGAATGGAACAAAGAATACAATGGCTCATATACTAGGATAGAAGCTCATGTGTTTCATTAGGAATTTTGGATTAAGTTTATCACAACCTAGAAAAAAGAGCTTGAGTGTGGAAAATTCCTACTCCATCAAAAGACTTAGATGATGCAAATAGACTTATTTCAAAGCCAATGCCATTATTTTCAAAGAGCAGGGCATGTCTAGTTTTTTAGCAGAGTTGTCATTATTTGCTGAGATCCTATTGTCTTCTAATGACAATGGACTGTACATAATGAAGAAATTTCTTGTTGGGAAAAGTGGACTGATATCTTTATCATTTCCTTACTGTGTTTTTTGGACTGAGCATTTGTGACAAAAGAACAATGGGCTATTTTTATTTTCCAAGTAAAGATTTTATATTGTTGTAGTATGGAAATATATTGTTCTGAGAGGGAAGATTTCTCTCTTGTGGGGTGGAGTTGTAAATGATTTCGGTAAAGAATGCAACAAAGATTACAATGGCTCATATCCTAGGAAATATCCCATTTGTTTCATTATAAATTTTGGAACTAAAGTTTAGCCCGAACCAGACATAATGGGTTTGAGTGTGAAAAGTTCTTCTATCAGACGATGCAAATAGGCTTATTACTTGATGGAGTCGCAATAAATAATGAAAGAATTAGCTAAGAACGAAAGAGAGAATACTTTCCGAATCGCTCTCATTAACTATCCCTATGTGCTAGTAGTTGAATATGGAATAGGCAAGAAGTTTTCCGATCCAAAAACCAGTGAGCCAACTTTAGAGATAACCAACATATTTTAATCATCCCTTATTTAATCATAATATTAAAGAAGGGATGATGAGTAGGAACAACATATTTTACTCCATCAATGACTTGTGTCTCCACTGATCAATATTTGTTTGTCATTATTCCCCAGTAGGTTTTTCTTTTGTTGGTGGGAACTTTGTGTATTTGGTGTAGTTACTCCACCCTTCTTTATTAGAAATCCGATATTGAATTTTTGTGCCGTGTCAAGGAAGAAACCAGAAACTACCACAGGGTTATGTAAATTAAAATTATTTACATAATGTATAATCAGTGTAGTCACATATACAAGTTCATCATTGTATATGTGGTTACCCTTCAAATTCATGTTGTCCACATTTTAACACTTCCATTGGACTCCGTTTTCCACCATTCATCTTTGTATTTCAATTAAACACATAAAGTATTAGGTTTATGGACTGCATCATTCATTTGCTTAATGTTAGAACAACTTGGTAGATTTGGAAAGTTTCACAAGTTTCTATATTGGTATGTTAAATGAAAGGTACATATAAAAATGTTCAATTGGAGTCTAGAAAAATAGTAAAGATGAAAGGTGAATATGTCTCAAACTTTTAGGAATTCTATCAAATTCGGTCTCATTGATAAGGTTGTCCAGCCATAGTTGAAGGAAGTGGACAAGATCTATGAGTGGAGTTATAGGATAGCTATATGCATGTCTAGAGTTCTTGGAAATGAATTTTGATGTTTCAATAAATAACTTGTAATATAATGATTTTCTAGCTCAAGGACAATTTTGATTCTTTCTCTCACAGGCATGTTTTCAGGGAGAGGAATACCATTGCAGACACTCTTTCAAAGGCAGGACTCTAGCTAAACTTTGGACAAATGCATATAGCCTCTAAACAGAATGAAGACCACTATGAATTTTATCACAGGCCTTTTGTGGAAAATCTAAATGCAGCAAGAGCAAGTGGAAGCAATGGGCCATAAACACTAATAACAAGTTTTCTTTACAAAAACCCCCACTTATAAGCATGGTGGGAAACCTAGCGATCCCAAAGTCTACTGAAATACCATATCATGTTGTTAAATTATAACAATATCAATCAAGGAACTCACCGGTGGGATCAAACAAGAAAACCTCGTTATTAACAACTGCCAAAACCTCATTCTATGTCAAAGAGAGGATGAAATGGAGGTGGGTAAAGATCAAATCCCAAGGTGTTAGAATCAACAATCTCTCCCTGCTGCATCTCTTCCATGATAAGCAACGTGGCAGGCCCTGAACCAGGAAAATAGGGTAGGAGAGCCCATCTCTTTTTGCACAGACAAGCTAATATCAAGTTCTCACAAGATCCTCTCTTTCTAACTTTGTAACCCACTTCTTGACTAAGACAAAGCTATAGGGCTTTGAAAGTAGAGTTGATTAAAAGTTCGACAACTAAAAAACAGACAAAAGGCATGGGTTTACTGAATCCTTTTATAAGCAAACAAGGCCCTATAGTACCATTTATAATCTCGTGTAATGCTTCACTAATGGAACAGATTGGAATTCTTTAAACAAACTGTGTTGATCTTTCTATTCAATTCCTTAGAGAAGGCACCCCATAATGCCTAAACTCTTCCATGCGCATATGCTAATACAACATAAAAACTATGACCAAAATTTGTATCAATTCAATGACCTCCATATCCATAGGTTATACTGGAGATATGTAAATTGATCAATATTCAGGGCAGCCACTGGGTTTTTGATAGTGGACCTGCACAATTCAGCTTGTAAACTCTGATTTAACCCAACAAGATATACAACATCACCCCTTTGCAGAGCAGGTTTAGGACAAAGAAGAGCTGCACATACAGTTGCAGCCCAAGATGGATTTAGTGCTGTGGGATCATATGCTACTAATGCATAATTGTGTACAGGGTGCAGAAAAACAACCTCTCTAGGTATCTCTATTGGGTACACAAATGCTAAGTTGACATCTGATACAAAGATGGGCACTGTACACTTGTCAATGACAACTATTCCTATAGTTTTAGAATGAAAGTTCACCACCCCTGTTCCAGAAAAATGCTTAGCATGTGTTAACACCTAAAAAGTGCTCACTAGCTCATTCCCTTATTCACATGACCCATTTGTCCACTTTCCCACCATCTGAGCCTCTGAAACCAACAAAAGGTCACCAAAAGACCTCAGTACACCCCTTTTTCCCACTCAAAAAGATTATTTTTCCAAAAAAAGTATAAAAAACCCTCAAAAAGGGTCCAAATTCCCAAAATATTAAAAAGGGAATAAAAATATTAATTTTATTCAAAAAAGGAAAAAAGGAGGGAAAAGTTCCTAAACCATGTTGGTCAATACCATTGGTTTCCACAAAACCACAAATGGTATTCCCCACCACCAAAACCTATAAAAAGGTGGTAGGGGCTCCTCATTTCATATCCATCCATTATCTCATCCTCATGCTGCCGAAATCTCCCTTGAGTATTTTGGCCATTATAAGCAACCTTGGAGAAGGAGACCTCTTGGAGCTTGGAGCTACTTATCTTGGGAGTTGCTCTACATCAACCTTCAACATTGAAGGTATTACTATTGCAAGCATTAGCTTGCCCCATTTTTAAATACAAATTTATTCTTTCATATTTTCTTGTTCTTGTTTTTAAAATATTTCCATTATTTGCTTATATTCTTGCATAGATCCATGATTAGTTTTGTTTAGATTAGTTTCTTGTTTAATTCTATTGAAACTGCTGCTACTAGTTAGCAGGTGCCCATAGCACTAAGCCTGGTTGCAAAACCGGGCCAACAGTTTTTGGCGACTCCGCTGGCTTTGAACAATAGATCTCAAGTTTTGCTTTCAATCTTAATTTTTTATTAGTTTTTAGCCTTTAGATCCATAGATATGCCATCCTAGACAGCAGATCCATTGCTGCTCTATTTTTTGGCCCCATCTATTGCCATTAACAGCCCGGAAATATCAATTTTTGGGTTCATTTTTCGGCTTCCGCGCACTGCTTTCGCCTCACGGTTTTCAGCCTGACAGTCGCGCGTCTCATCGCGACTTTTTGGCTTTTTTCTGCGTGGTCCCCCGCAGCTTCGCGACCTATTTGCGCGCTGCACATCGCGGCTTCGCGGTCTTTTTCCGCGTTGCACATCGCGACTGCACGGCCATTTTCCGCGCGGTTCCCCGCGGCTTCGAGGCCTATTTGCGCACTGCACATCACGGCTTCGCGGACATTTTCCGCGCTGCACATCGCGACAGTGTGCCGAAATCCCGCGCGGTCCATCACGACTGTGCGACAGAAACCCGCGCGGTCCATCGCGGCTTTTCAGTCAGAACCTGCGATGCTAATTTTTTCACTCGGCCGAATCGTTTAAAAAATTAATTTTTTACTGTACTTTCTGCCCACATAGCACATTTTTACAGTATTAAATTCAGCATATTTTACAGCCATAGAAAATTTTTTTTACTATTTAAATGCACATCTAGGAAGTCTTTTTAAAAAATTTCAAGAAAGTGAAAGAAAGCCTTATTTTGCAGTTTATCTAGGTTAAAATTTTTTCCTATTTACTTCTTTAAAAATCTTGCCCTTAGCAATTTCCTTGAAGAAGAAAACCATTTATTTCTTTAAAGAAGTCTATTATTTGCTTTCATGATTCAAAAGATCCTTTGTTTTTTGAGTTGATTTTGCAAAGCATTTAATTTCCATTTATTGAAAAAAGTCATAAATATTTGCTTTTTTATTTTTAAAAAGATCCTTTATTTTTTGAAAATTTTCTATAAAGCATTTACTTCTTTCCAGTTCAGTTTACAATACCACATGTGCACCCACTCAAACACTTAATTGAACTGAGCTTTAAAACTTACCCTAATTTCAACACACTTTTAACCCCACTTGGGGAACACTAAAAGAACTTTGTAGCTAGGTAGTATTGGGGGGATAGGTGTTCCAATAACACCCCTCAGTTATTACATTTGAGACATAGAAGTTGTCCATTTAGGGAGCTAAAATCTCTTAGTATTTATTGGCACGGTCACAACCGGTTTGTGGGAAGGCCTCTCCCCTAGGAGGGTTGAAGTCGGGAGGATGGTTCCGGAAGCTTGAGTGGAATACCGAAATCCATTCAGTAACCGAAGGGCTACCATTCGCAGTTCTCGGGATATCCCTGTATTGGGATATTGCGATCAAGGACCAAACGACAGATTTACCTTTTCTCGACGCGTCATGAACGGAGTATCCTAGTAGCCATTCTTTAGGATTGATTACCCGGTGTCCCTCCCGGTAGGGGGATATCTAGCCGTGGACTTAACACTCAATATTGTCTGACTTGGATTTCATCACCTTGCAGAGAATATAGTTTGTTGATTCACAATACTTTTAGTTAGGTGTTTGCATGATTCAACCCACCTTTGGTCTAGTTACACCTATTTTTTCTAGAAGCTCTTTGCATGTTGGTACTCTGACCATTTGTTGCATCCCTCCACTTATTGTAGCACAGCTGCTAGAATAAGTGCCTTTTTTGAGGTTGATTTTTTGGCCTAAGAGCCTTCATTTTCACTCCCCTTCTTGCACCCTTGGTTGCATTAGGGTTTTGAGTTTTTTATACATTA
This sequence comes from Larix kaempferi, assembly GCA_027924585.1. Taxonomy (NCBI): domain Eukaryota; kingdom Viridiplantae; phylum Streptophyta; class Pinopsida; order Pinales; family Pinaceae; genus Larix; species Larix kaempferi. The sequence continues at coordinate 7,062,322 of BSBM01000288.1, forward strand.
CCCTTTTACACATACAGATTTTTCCACAAAAACTTATTTTCTCACCATTGAGAATTTTAGACGCTCTCATCGTCTACAGGGCGAACTCCCAGAGTTCAGTCTACTTGGCTCGCCACGTCACCGACGCCGAGCCTTATCCCTCGACTCGACACATCGTCGGTCGAACAGATAGTAATCCGATTCTGACACGCCTCACTTCACCTCCGATTCTGAGGCAGAATCCAAAAACCCCAGACAGTTATTCCCAACCAACATTATGTTTGGAACACCATTTGATCCACTCTTTACCAGCACCATAGGAGAGACGTCTACAGACCCTTCTACTGCAGTGCCATCCATGGCAACAACCACCCCCCTGGGTATGCCCAATATGGGCAACACTCCACATTTAGGAATTCCCAACACAGGGCCACCTCCTGTTATAGGAATTCCCAACACAAGGCCACCACCTGTTATGGGTATGCCCAACATAGGGGTCACACCCCCTCTTGTTTCCACAAACCCTATCCCAGGAATCCCTACTGCTATTCCTAACCCAAGTGTAACCCATGTTGCACTTGGAGGCGTTGGCCCATACCAGACCACACCTATTGGAGGGCACATACCCTCCATACCTAGCATACCTTTAGGCGCTACTGGACCCCTACATCATACCACAATGACTAGGCATGTCCCAGTCCCAGTCACTACATCTGCTAGCTTACCATACATGGCGAGTCTGAACCTACCAGACTTAGCCAGATTCACCAATGATCCAATCAGACACGATCCTGCGTGGCCTCACATGCCCACCAAACTCCCCTCTGACATCCCTAAATTTGAGGGTAAGGCAGGTGAGGACCCCCAGAACCATATCATGTCCTTCCATTTATGGTGTTCCTCCAACTTCATAGTGGACGACTCTGTCCGCCTCTGGCTTTTACAACGCACCTTCACTGGCTCTGCAGCTAAGTGGTATATCGAGCAGCCCCATGGGACGCATGCCACCTTTACCTCCCTTGCCTCGACCTTCCTACAGTTTTTCCAGTTACCTGTCCGCTATGATGCGGGAGTCGAGATCCTACTGTCTTGCAGACAGAACATGGCCACCCACATCACTGACTACATTCATGAGTGGCGTCGACGCCGAAGCCTCTGCAAAATCAAGTTAGACGACCGTATTTTCTTAGATTGGTTTCTAAAATCCCTCCTCCCTCTCATTGCGAAGGATGTGGCATCCGAAAGACCCTAGTCTGAAGAAGAGGCCATCTTCAAAGCCCAACAGTTTGATCTCATTTACGCCCAGTCGGGTTATCTATACACAATCATACCGGACGCCCCACAATGTGACTCTTCACGCAGTGACGCGCCGGGGGCATCTCATGCTGCCGATAGCATTATTGGCCAAATCACACCACAAGCTAAACCTTTCAGCATGGTGAGCACCATGCCTACCCCAGACCTATCTAGGGCTACATCCAGTTCCGGAGCGACAACTTCTTACGCTCCAACAAACCAGACACATCACATTCATGGACCCTCTTATCCACAACATTGCTATGGCCAAGCGCCATCAGCATATGTACCTCCTACATACTATAACCAACCCGCTACACAGAACCCCATACAGTTCTCGCCACAACCGATGCAGTACCCACAACAAGCTGCACCAGCTAATCCAACACATCCAATAGCTCAGGGGTACCAACAACCCCAGCAGGTAACTGGACCACCGCCAGCTCCACCTGCATATTACCCACCACAACCTGCTCCCACACCTGCGGCTCCACAGAATCCCCCCAATGCTCAAGGGCATGTGTACGCACAACAACATCAGCCCGAATACCAAAATAACCAACGCAACCAGGGTAGACAACCAAACCGCGGAAGAGGACGTAACCGTGGAAACAACCAAAACCATAACCAAGGTACACAACCCCCCCATCCTCTGCAAAATAATAATGCAGCGCCTGCTCATCAGAATCCTGATCAGCCAACTAAGCAAGCCAAAAATGCTAATTTACGAACAAACCATCCTTGTTCTATTTGCGGGGTCTATGGCCACTATACCCACGCTTGCCCACATTTGGAGCGAGCTCGGCAACTATGGACAGATGACGCCCATCGTCACGGGCAGGCGGCTCCTCAGCCGCCACCCAACCCTCCACCACTACAACCTCAACCTTTGGTGTTACAAAACCCTTTTCCAACACAAGGAGTGGTGAACACTCAGCCATTAGCTCCCCCACAGGGCAACGTGCCACCACAACAAATCACTTACGCCGCTCCTGATCAACCAATGTTTGATTCAGGTACTCACCACTTGCTTATGATGTCAACTGTTGATGTCAACATCCAGACCCGTCGGAACCAGTATGGCCCTACCTCCGAAGCTCCCCCCGCCGATAAGGATACTAACGCTCATCCCACTGATCAGACGTTACGTATACCCCCACTTCAACTTGATGGCGCCTCTAAAGCACCTCGCTTCCCACTTCGCCGTATCAACAACAACCCCAATGCACGGGATGCTTCAAATTACAACATCGTCGATGATTTAGCTCAGTCCCCCGCAGCCATGTTTGCGTTAGAAGTCTTGAAAAACTGTCCTATGCAGCGCAAGACTTTACTTTCCGCCATTGGGGCGATTGACCCAAATGATTCGAAATTGATGACCTTTGATTTGGACCAGTCCGAACCACATCTGCCTTCCACCATAGCAGTCCAAGTTTCTGTTTCCATTCGGAATCTTGTCATCCATCGATGCATTATCGATGAGGGTGCCTCTACATGCGTCATGTCCACATTCGTTTGGTAGAAGTTGGGATCCCCTACTCTCCAGCAATCCACCACTGCATTACGGGCCTATGACGGCCGGTCAGCTCAACCCCAAGGTCTACTACCCAATATCCCTGTCCAGTTGGGTGGGAAAACTATGCTCATCGACATAGAGGTCATTAATTCCCAACTCGATTATAACCTTTTACTTGGCTGTAGTTACATGTACGCCATGAAAGTGGTTGCCTCATCCGTTTTTCGTACCATGATGTTCCCCCATGAGGGACGCGTGGTCAAAATTGACCAACTCACCTACTATGATCCCAATGCCCCTGCAGCACCTGAAAAATGTTCTCCCCATGGTTGAACAACCTGTTTGTGGTGCAACTACCTCATTCATTTCCTCAGCAGGACCCGGACTTTACTCCGAGGCGCCGATGACCTCTACATTCTAGTCCATTCCACCACCGTCACCAGAGGCCAACATCGCGAACCTTTGCACTCTATCACAACAACCCGGTAACCAACCCTCCTTGTTTCCTAAACCACCATTGGTACCTAGTCACATTGGAGTTACACCCATCCACACAATCCCCTTTCTATTTCCTCCTTCGGGTGTAGTAAGCGCCCCAGTTATGGCTACCCTTAGTCTCCCCGGGTTAACATTGGGATTACCCGTGTGGTATATTACGCCTCCCGTTCCACCACCGACACCAAATTTCATCCTGCAACTAGTGCAACCCATTGTTACTTCTACCCAACCAACTCCCGGTATCAATACTCCTTCGTCATCGACGATTCCCCCTCCACTCAGCAGGCCCACTGGGGGCAGAGGCCCACAACCATACACTGCGGTACCCCCACCCAAGGGAGTTAAACCTCCTCCCGTGTTCCGTGCTCCTCCCAAATGCTCGTTGTGTGATGATTTAGGCCATCCAACTCATCAGTGTCCACAGTTACCTGCATTGCAGGAGCACATGCAAATGCTGGACGACGACCCCAACATCCTGGTGGTCAGAATCGATCCAAACCCCATGCCTCGTGATAAATCACTGCGTACCAACCACCCATGTGCGATATGCGGTATTTATGGCCACTACTCACATAACTGTCCTGACATCCCAGATTACAGAGCAGCCCTCTACGAGATGAATAATTTGGACCTTGAGATGGAACCCCCTACTATCGAGGAGATCTACCCTCCCATATCATCCTCATCTGGAGAGATTAACACCATCTACATGATCTCTTCGACTCCCACTACCTCATCACTTGATTTGACCACTCAGAGCTCCCGCAATGATGAAGAGATTCTAGAGGCTCCTATTGCCCTTGATTATCCCAGGAAAGACATACACCATCGTCCATACTTCCTCCCGGAAGAGACTTCATCCACCACCGTTACCCAATCCGCGGTTGAGTCCAAAGATTTCCTTCCTACTACAATCGACTAGTTAAAGGATCCCATGGCCGCTATTTCTCCCGTCATCCACATTGACATCTATGACCCACTTGGTTCCCTTCATACCATTACATTAGGAGCCCCCCACCGTGAGCATGAGATTGGAGAATACCGAAAAATCTTCCAAGAATTCACTGATGTCTTTACTTGGTCAGATACCGAAATACTGGGCCTTGACCCCGCCATCTATACAATCTCCACTGGACACCCCTCGGTCCGGTCAACCCCTTCCACTGATCCCGTCCGCACACATGTTCCACTCTGCTACGTCAGTTTCGCCGATGGAGCAAGCCGTTGGTCCCCCAATCTCGCCTCCGCAGCTTGGGTAATATATTCCCCTTCACATGAGTTAATTCACATTGACGGAGTATGTTTAGGTGCCGCCACCAATAACCAAGCTGAATACGATGCCGTGACCGGTCTCCTGGCCGCAACTCTCCAAATGAGCATCCGTCACCTCAACGTTTTCTTGGACTCACAGCTCTTAGTTTCCCAGCTCAACAATGATTACCAGGTACGCGATCCCTGTCTTTTCAGAAAATTCCTGTGCACTAAACAAATGGTTAGACAATTTGATTCCATTTCGTTCACACATGTCCCAAGACACCTCAATAGTGTAGTAGACCATATGGCCAACAATGTCCTCGACTGGCACACCAGTCACATCATGTCATAACCAAAATGTGCATCCACGTGCATAACATGTGCCTCCACGGGAATATCCATAAACAAAATGCATCCACGTGCATAACATGTGCCTCCACGGGCATAAACAAATAACAAAATAATTCATCCACGTGCATAACATGTGCCTCCACGGGCATATACAAATAACAAAATACTGCATCCACGTGCATAACATGTGCCTCCACGGGCATATACAAAAGACAGAATGTGCATCCACGTGCATACACGACAATATATCCAAATATATATACACATATATATATAAACCATAATGTCAACATGTCATAGGTGCCCTCAACACCCAATATACAAAAAATACATCAGTCGTACAAAAATGCTTCCCCATATGCTCATCAGCATTTGGGGGCAGATACAATATCATCTACTCATCAGGATCCCTAGGCTCCCCCGGCTCCTCCTCCGCTGGCCCCGCCGAGTCATGGCGAGCCCGAACTCTCTGCTCTGCCGGCCCCGCTGGATCATCCTGCAGACGTATCCTCATCTTAGCCGGCCCTGCCGGGACATCCCGAGCACCACCCCTGTGCTCTGCCACAAACACCGCTATCCTCAACAAGAGCGACCGCCACTCAGGCGGCACATCGAAGCAACCCTCCAAAATATCCCGATCCAGGTCTCTCCAACCATCCTCGGGGAGTCCAGCTAGGATCCTATCGAAGGTCTGTCTGACACCCTCTATGGCATCATCTCGAGGGCCAACCCCTCGCCCACGAGCCGAAAATCCTCCACCACGCGGAGGTGGTACCGCTGCAGGTGGATGAGCGACCACCATCGCCCGCCCCTGACGAGCCACGTAGTCGGCCGGTGGCACTGGACCCACATCTGCACAAAGCAGGTAAGCCATCATATACTATCCAACTATAATCATCGATGATAAATCAAACAACACATGATATAGTATAAAATAAAACAAAAAACATACCGTCTAAACTCCAGGCTTGTCTTGGGGCACGAGGCATCTCTGGGTCGCCTCGATAGTCCATGCCGGCATAGGGGTAGTCCTCAATCAGCAGGGGCATCTGCTCCCACTGCTCATAAAAATCCTCCGTGAAGAAACCGCGGACACCACCGCCGCTAGGCAAAGTTTGACTTTGTAAAAAATATCATACTTGGTCAAATTTGATCACTCATGAGTTGGTTGATTGCAAGATTTCATGTAGAGTGTATGGATGACTTGGTCAAATTTGATCACTCCAGAAGCTATATATATGTAAAATCCTAATTTATTAGAGGTTAGCTAATTACATAATATATGGTGAGTTAGAGGGTTATTGGGGGAGTGAGTTCCCTAAGGAAAGCTAGCCCATTCACCTTTATGCCTCCCACCAACACCTATTGGAACTTCTTCATCCAAAAAGAAGGGTTCTTGTTCGTGTGCAATAGGTGGTAGCTAGTACAAGGATGGATAATGCACTGCAACGTGATGATGCAAATGATGCCATTGGTAAATTTATTTTTTTCAACAACATTCCTTTCCATGTTACTCGATCTCCTTATTATAAGGAGATGGTCCATGCAATTGTAGCATAAGGACCCTCATATGTGGCCCCAGGTGAGCATTAGGACATGGTTCATTTCACACATACATTAACCCTTGATGATCTGGAAGTTACACTCCCACTTCTAATCTCTGTCCCAACATGACCTTCTGCTTTAATATCATAATCACTATCACTGCTATTGTTATTGGTAGGTGACTCATGTTGCTGGGTTTGAAGTATTATGAGCAGAGTTTTAATTGTTGGAAACCTGCAGCAAGGGTTTCTAATTATAATTTACTCAGTGCATTTGTCTTTGAATTTTCATGGTTGATGAACTCCCCAAAGGCTGTGTTTAAAGGAGGGAAATGATAAACCTGTAATAAAAAAAAATTGCAAAATGTTAAAAAATAGCCGTGGTTCAACTTTACCTCCACACTGATGGATATAAAAAATCACTGATAAATGGCTGTTAAACACTTGACTGTGAGATGCACCTTGGATTTTAAATGCTTAAACAATGCACACTTGGCTGTTAAAAGTTAAACCTAGGCTGTCCCAACAACTTCCAAAATCTGAATGATGAATCTCTTTGACAGCTTGGCTATAGGTTCTAACTTAAGTATGGCGGTTTGGATGTAGCTTCTAGTGCCTCCTCGTTCGCATCTTGGACACAAAATACACCTCCTTCCTCTTCCTTGGCTGCTGGTCACTCTTGGAAAATCAACAAATCGGCTTCACAATGACAATTGACAGCTCAAAGATGAATGCTGAATGGTAGTGGTAAATGTCAAAGGAGAAGAAAAGTTATATGTAGAGGCATTATGTTAGGCTAGGTGAATTAGGCTTTTTTAGGATTTTTTTTCAAGGCTTTGACTAAAGATTATCAGGTCATCCACTTTTCATTCCTTTTAGGAGGGAGGGGACACGCTCTGCATAGTTACCTATATGAAGAATGGCAATCAATATAGACATCTATCACTTTAGTAGCAAATAGAAATCAAAACCTGATTTCAGTAGCAAGAAGCACAAACTGGAAAAACTTTTGACCATGTGTTTCCCAAATTCTTGCCAAAAGGGGTGTGCAACGAAGCATTTTGCTAGGAATTCCTCCATCCTAAGGGTGTGGTAAATGCATCCCCATGTAACACCCATAATATTCCACTTATTACTGTTTCAAAGTTTTTTCATCTTGTTTCAAAAGTATATTACATCAGATTGTCCTTACAATAATTAGCTCGTAAGAGAGCTTGTCAAGTGGGAGAGCTTATGTTTTAGTGTGAAGACCAATGCTCCATAAGCTTGAATTCTCTGTGTATATAATTAGTAGCAATGACTCACGCCTTTCAACTTGATGATGCATGAGAAATTGACGAAGTGCTTACATGAGGCTGACAATAGTCATGCTTGGATTAGAAGTTGTTCGAGATTTGAGGATAAGGTCTCTAAATCAGCATGTCAAATTCAGATCACCACATGCACAAAAATATAAAAGTATGCTAAATTCAGAGCAGATCCTTTTTTGCAAAAAATTCCAGAATTCTATTTAAGAGCATGAATTAAATCATAAAAAGGGAGTAGACATAATTATTATTATTCTTTTCAATATTCCATGGCCATATACGTGGGGAATATGGAAGAGACTTTGTGGGGCCTATTTGTGGATTTCTTTAAATTACGAACTTGATCCTTTGATTCATATGAATAATCATCACACTTCTTGTTATCTTATCCAAACCTTCATTTCAAAACCGTCTTTAAATAATCCATCTCTAGATATATATTTACCTGTGTAGCACGGATACTTAAGACTATGTTGGATTGTAGTAATTGTCAATGGCATTTTATTGGTAATTGGAACTTTTTATTCAATGTTTTATTTGTCTTATTTACAACATGTAGCAAAACATGGGAAATAATTCTGGTACTTTTGAAGGGATATACCTGATGGTATATTAAATGAATATATCCTTTAGATCCGACTTAACAATATTATCCTAAGTATATTTTTGGTTTTTTTAGGATACTTTTCAAAACTTGTTGAGATGCTACTATTTTTTTACTCAACAATGGACTAAGGACAATCAAGAAATTTATTGTTGGAATGTGGACTAGTTTCTTAATAATTTCCTTACTGTTTTTTTTGAACTGAGCATTGTGACAAACGTACAATGGGATGCCTTTTTTTCTAAGTAGAGATTTGAATTTTTTGCTCCTATCATGGCTTCATCGTGAATTTTTTCCCTAACCATTGGAAAAACTGATAAACATAACCTTTTTGATCCAATATCTCCATTATGGAAATATATTGTTGGGAGAGGAAATTTTTCCCCTGGGAGCACACTGTAAATGATTTTGTAAAGAATGGAACAAAGAATACAATGGCTCATATACTAGGATAGAAGCTCATGTGTTTCATTAGGAATTTTGGATTAAGTTTATCACAACCTAGAAAAAAGAGCTTGAGTGTGGAAAATTCCTACTCCATCAAAAGACTTAGATGATGCAAATAGACTTATTTCAAAGCCAATGCCATTATTTTCAAAGAGCAGGGCATGTCTAGTTTTTTAGCAGAGTTGTCATTATTTGCTGAGATCCTATTGTCTTCTAATGACAATGGACTGTACATAATGAAGAAATTTCTTGTTGGGAAAAGTGGACTGATATCTTTATCATTTCCTTACTGTGTTTTTTGGACTGAGCATTTGTGACAAAAGAACAATGGGCTATTTTTATTTTCCAAGTAAAGATTTTATATTGTTGTAGTATGGAAATATATTGTTCTGAGAGGGAAGATTTCTCTCTTGTGGGGTGGAGTTGTAAATGATTTCGGTAAAGAATGCAACAAAGATTACAATGGCTCATATCCTAGGAAATATCCCATTTGTTTCATTATAAATTTTGGAACTAAAGTTTAGCCCGAACCAGACATAATGGGTTTGAGTGTGAAAAGTTCTTCTATCAGACGATGCAAATAGGCTTATTACTTGATGGAGTCGCAATAAATAATGAAAGAATTAGCTAAGAACGAAAGAGAGAATACTTTCCGAATCGCTCTCATTAACTATCCCTATGTGCTAGTAGTTGAATATGGAATAGGCAAGAAGTTTTCCGATCCAAAAACCAGTGAGCCAACTTTAGAGATAACCAACATATTTTAATCATCCCTTATTTAATCATAATATTAAAGAAGGGATGATGAGTAGGAACAACATATTTTACTCCATCAATGACTTGTGTCTCCACTGATCAATATTTGTTTGTCATTATTCCCCAGTAGGTTTTTCTTTTGTTGGTGGGAACTTTGTGTATTTGGTGTAGTTACTCCACCCTTCTTTATTAGAAATCCGATATTGAATTTTTGTGCCGTGTCAAGGAAGAAACCAGAAACTACCACAGGGTTATGTAAATTAAAATTATTTACATAATGTATAATCAGTGTAGTCACATATACAAGTTCATCATTGTATATGTGGTTACCCTTCAAATTCATGTTGTCCACATTTTAACACTTCCATTGGACTCCGTTTTCCACCATTCATCTTTGTATTTCAATTAAACACATAAAGTATTAGGTTTATGGACTGCATCATTCATTTGCTTAATGTTAGAACAACTTGGTAGATTTGGAAAGTTTCACAAGTTTCTATATTGGTATGTTAAATGAAAGGTACATATAAAAATGTTCAATTGGAGTCTAGAAAAATAGTAAAGATGAAAGGTGAATATGTCTCAAACTTTTAGGAATTCTATCAAATTCGGTCTCATTGATAAGGTTGTCCAGCCATAGTTGAAGGAAGTGGACAAGATCTATGAGTGGAGTTATAGGATAGCTATATGCATGTCTAGAGTTCTTGGAAATGAATTTTGATGTTTCAATAAATAACTTGTAATATAATGATTTTCTAGCTCAAGGACAATTTTGATTCTTTCTCTCACAGGCATGTTTTCAGGGAGAGGAATACCATTGCAGACACTCTTTCAAAGGCAGGACTCTAGCTAAACTTTGGACAAATGCATATAGCCTCTAAACAGAATGAAGACCACTATGAATTTTATCACAGGCCTTTTGTGGAAAATCTAAATGCAGCAAGAGCAAGTGGAAGCAATGGGCCATAAACACTAATAACAAGTTTTCTTTACAAAAACCCCCACTTATAAGCATGGTGGGAAACCTAGCGATCCCAAAGTCTACTGAAATACCATATCATGTTGTTAAATTATAACAATATCAATCAAGGAACTCACCGGTGGGATCAAACAAGAAAACCTCGTTATTAACAACTGCCAAAACCTCATTCTATGTCAAAGAGAGGATGAAATGGAGGTGGGTAAAGATCAAATCCCAAGGTGTTAGAATCAACAATCTCTCCCTGCTGCATCTCTTCCATGATAAGCAACGTGGCAGGCCCTGAACCAGGAAAATAGGGTAGGAGAGCCCATCTCTTTTTGCACAGACAAGCTAATATCAAGTTCTCACAAGATCCTCTCTTTCTAACTTTGTAACCCACTTCTTGACTAAGACAAAGCTATAGGGCTTTGAAAGTAGAGTTGATTAAAAGTTCGACAACTAAAAAACAGACAAAAGGCATGGGTTTACTGAATCCTTTTATAAGCAAACAAGGCCCTATAGTACCATTTATAATCTCGTGTAATGCTTCACTAATGGAACAGATTGGAATTCTTTAAACAAACTGTGTTGATCTTTCTATTCAATTCCTTAGAGAAGGCACCCCATAATGCCTAAACTCTTCCATGCGCATATGCTAATACAACATAAAAACTATGACCAAAATTTGTATCAATTCAATGACCTCCATATCCATAGGTTATACTGGAGATATGTAAATTGATCAATATTCAGGGCAGCCACTGGGTTTTTGATAGTGGACCTGCACAATTCAGCTTGTAAACTCTGATTTAACCCAACAAGATATACAACATCACCCCTTTGCAGAGCAGGTTTAGGACAAAGAAGAGCTGCACATACAGTTGCAGCCCAAGATGGATTTAGTGCTGTGGGATCATATGCTACTAATGCATAATTGTGTACAGGGTGCAGAAAAACAACCTCTCTAGGTATCTCTATTGGGTACACAAATGCTAAGTTGACATCTGATACAAAGATGGGCACTGTACACTTGTCAATGACAACTATTCCTATAGTTTTAGAATGAAAGTTCACCACCCCTGTTCCAGAAAAATGCTTAGCATGTGTTAACACCTAAAAAGTGCTCACTAGCTCATTCCCTTATTCACATGACCCATTTGTCCACTTTCCCACCATCTGAGCCTCTGAAACCAACAAAAGGTCACCAAAAGACCTCAGTACACCCCTTTTTCCCACTCAAAAAGATTATTTTTCCAAAAAAAAGTATAAAAAAACCCTCAAAAAGGGTCCAAATTCCCAAAATATTAAAAAGGGAATAAAAATATTAATTTTATTCAAAAAAGGAAAAAAGGAGGGAAAAGTTCCTAAACCATGTTGGTCAATACCATTGGTTTCCACAAAACCACAAATGGTATTCCCCACCACCAAAACCTATAAAAAGGTGGTAGGGGCTCCTCATTTCATATCCATCCATTATCTCATCCTCATGCTGCCGAAATCTCCCTTGAGTATTTTGGCCATTATAAGCAACCTTGGAGAAGGAGACCTCTTGGAGCTTGGAGCTACTTATCTTGGGAGTTGCTCTACATCAACCTTCAACATTGAAGGTATTACTATTGCAAGCATTAGCTTGCCCCATTTTTAAATACAAATTTATTCTTTCATATTTTCTTGTTCTTGTTTTTAAAATATTTCCATTATTTGCTTATATTCTTGCATAGATCCATGATTAGTTTTGTTTAGATTAGTTTCTTGTTTAATTCTATTGAAACTGCTGCTACTAGTTAGCAGGTGCCCATAGCACTAAGCCTGGTTGCAAAACCGGGCCAACAGTTTTTGGCGACTCCGCTGGCTTTGAACAATAGATCTCAAGTTTTGCTTTCAATCTTAATTTTTTATTAGTTTTTAGCCTTTAGATCCATAGATATGCCATCCTAGACAGCAGATCCATTGCTGCTCTATTTTTTGGCCCCATCTATTGCCATTAACAGCCCGGAAATATCAATTTTTGGGTTCATTTTTCGGCTTCCGCGCACTGCTTTCGCCTCACGGTTTTCAGCCTGACAGTCGCGCGTCTCATCGCGACTTTTTGGCTTTTTTCTGCGTGGTCCCCCGCAGCTTCGCGACCTATTTGCGCGCTGCACATCGCGGCTTCGCGGTCTTTTTCCGCGTTGCACATCGCGACTGCACGGCCATTTTCCGCGCGGTTCCCCGCGGCTTCGAGGCCTATTTGCGCACTGCACATCACGGCTTCGCGGACATTTTCCGCGCTGCACATCGCGACAGTGTGCCGAAATCCCGCGCGGTCCATCACGACTGTGCGACAGAAACCCGCGCGGTCCATCGCGGCTTTTCAGTCAGAACCTGCGATGCTAATTTTTTCACTCGGCCGAATCGTTTAAAAAATTAATTTTTTACTGTACTTTCTGCCCACATAGCACATTTTTACAGTATTAAATTCAGCATATTTTACAGCCATAGAAAATTTTTTTTACTATTTAAATGCACATCTAGGAAGTCTTTTTAAAAAATTTCAAGAAAGTGAAAGAAAGCCTTATTTTGCAGTTTATCTAGGTTAAAAATTTTTTCCTATTTACTTCTTTAAAAATCTTGCCCTTAGCAATTTCCTTGAAGAAGAAAACCATTTATTTCTTTAAAGAAGTCTATTATTTGCTTTCATGATTCAAAAGATCCTTTGTTTTTTGAGTTGATTTTGCAAAGCATTTAATTTCCATTTATTGAAAAAAGTCATAAATATTTGCTTTTTTATTTTTAAAAAGATCCTTTATTTTTTGAAAATTTTCTATAAAGCATTTACTTCTTTCCAGTTCAGTTTACAATACCACATGTGCACCCACTCAAACACTTAATTGAACTGAGCTTTAAAACTTACCCTAATTTCAACACACTTTTAACCCCACTTGGGGAACACTAAAAGAACTTTGTAGCTAGGTAGTATTGGGGGGATAGGTGTTCCAATAACACCCCTCAGTTATTACATTTGAGACATAGAAGTTGTCCATTTAGGGAGCTAAAATCTCTTAGTATTTATTGGCACGGTCACAACCGGTTTGTGGGAAGGCCTCTCCCCTAGGAGGGTTGAAGTCGGGAGGATGGTTCCGGAAGCTTGAGTGGAATACCGAAATCCATTCAGTAACCGAAGGGCTACCATTCGCAGTTCTCGGGATATCCCTGTATTGGGAATATTGCGATCAAGGACCAAACGACAGATTTACCTTTTCTCGACGCGTCATGAACGGAGTATCCTAGTAGCCATTCTTTAGGATTGATTACCCGGTGGTCCCTCCCGGTAGGGGGAATCTAGCCGTGGACTTAACACTCAATATTGTCTGACTTGGATTTCATCACCTTGCAGAGAATATAGTTTGTTGATTCACAATACTTTTAGTTAGGTGTTTGCATGATTCAACCCACCTTTGGTCTAGTTACACCTATTTTTTCTAGAAGCTCTTTGCATGTTGGTACTCTGACCATTTTGTTGCATCCCTCCACTTATTGTAGCACAGCTGCTAGAATAAGTGCCTTTTTTGAGGTTGATTTTTTGGCCTAAGAGCCTTCATTTTCACTCCCCTCTTGCACCCTTGGTTGCATTAGGGTTTTGAGTTTTTTATACATTACCCCTTTTACACATACAGATTTTTCCACAAAAACTTATTTTCTCACCATTGAGAATTTTAGACGCTCTCATCGTCTACAGGGCGAACTCCCAGAGTTCAGTCTACTTGGCTCGGCCACGTCACCGACGCCGAGCTTATCCCTCGACTCGACACATCGTCGGTCGAACAGATAGTAATCCGATTCTGACACGCCTCACTTCACCTCCGATTCTGAGGCAGAATCCAAAAACCCCAGACAGTTATTCCCAACCAACATTATGTTTGGAACACCATTTGATCCACTCTTACCAGCACCATAGGAGAGAC